>ML681994.1:2377441-2483776 GCA_007922195.1 Podocnemis expansa | reverse complement strand
GTTTCGAAACAAGGGCTTCCCCTTGTTTCGAAACAACTGTGCGTCATGTGAACATGGTTTTTTTTGTTTCGAAACAACGAGGTTGTTTCGAAACAAAAGTGCCGTGTGAACACAGCCTTAGGTACTTGAAAACTGTTATCATGTCCCCTCCCAGTCTTCTCTTTTCTAGTCTAAACAAACCCAGATCTTTCAATCTTCCTTCATAAGTCAAGTGTTCCAGCCCTCTAATCATTCACATTGCTCTTCTCTGGACTTTCTCCAATTTGTCCACATCTTTCCTGAAATGAGCTTCCCAGAATTGGACACAATGCTCCAACTGAGGCCTAATCAGGGCAGAGTAGAGTGGAAGAATTACTTCTCATGTCTTTCTTACCATACTGCTGTTAATACATCCCAGAATGGTGTTTTCTTTTCTTCTTCTTCCCTTTTTTTTTTTTTTTCAAAAGCGTTACACTGTTGACTCATATTTAGCTTATGGTCCACTATGACACCCAGATCATTTTCCTCAGTACTCCTTCCTAGGCAGTCATTGCCCATTTTGTATATGAACAATGGATTGTTCTTCCCAAGTGGAGTATTTTACACTTATCGTTATTGAATTTCATCCTGTTTACCTCACACCATTTCACCAGTTTGTCTAAATCATTTTGAATTATGATCCTATCTTCCAAAGTGCTTGCAACCTCTCCCAGCTTGGTATCATCAGCAAACTTTATAAATGTATTCTCTATGCCATTATCTAAATCATTGATGAAAATATTGAACAGAACTGGACTGAGAACTGATCCCTGCAGTACCCCTCTCATTTTGCCCTTCCAGCATGACTGTAAACCATTAATAACTACTCTCTGGGAGCAGTTATGCAACCATTTTTCACCCACCTTATAGTAACTCCATCCAGGCTGTACTTCCCAAGTTTGTTAATGAGAAGGTGATGTGTGACCATATAAAAAGCCTTCTAAAGTCTAGATACAACACACCTACCACTTCTCTTCAATCCACAAAGCTTGTTACCGCATCATAGAATGCTATCAGATTGGTTTGACAGGATTTGTTCTTGAGAGAGCCATGCTGACTATCACTTAGCACCTTATTCTCTTCAAGATACTTACTAATGGATTCCTTAATTATTCGCTCCATTATCTTTCGTGGTACAGAGGTTAAGCTGACTGATAAAACACAGTAAGAGAAACAGAATCCAAATCTCCTTTCTGGTTCACAGCAGTAAATTCCAAAGAAGTGGACCTGTGCTTTTCATTAACTTCATACTAATTATCTTTAGGTAAAGAAAGTAAACAACAAGGCGACACTAGGTCTGATCTTACACGTGGGTAAAGCTCCAGCTGTAGTCCATGAATGTTTATCCTGAATAAGGAAAGCTAGATTTAGCCAGTGGGACCCACCTTTTTATCATGGTGAATAATTAAATAAATTCAGCATTTCTTTAGGGAACTATGTCTGTGCATTGCCTGTTGTAGTAATTGAAAGCTATGAAAGAAAGCTTGAATCCTTTTCAGCTGCAGAGGGTGTTTACATATCCTATAAATGTAGACCTTGTGCTTTCTTCAAACATCTCACTCAGAATCAAGGGACACATTTATATATAAAATAAAAACTAAAAATTGCTTTACATTACTGTAGCATCTCCCTTGTGTGCTCTGTACAGCACCAGCAGGCATGATAGAATGTGATGCACTGTATTGTTGCTATCACAAATGCAATCTCGCAATTGAAAATTTCCCCTTTCACTAGATGAAAAGAGATTTTCTTAATGCTCATTACTTCATATTAAGACATTACTGCTAAGATCCTTTCACTGCATTATACAGAGCAGTCCTTCCCTCTTCCCATCAGTTGAAATAATCAATTACCCTAAATTGCATTACCTTCAAATAAAACAGAGAAGAATATGAGCTGTAGCCTTGACAATCAAAGCTTGCTTTAGATAATGTTGTTAACCACTTGAAAAAACAGTGAGATATCTGAGCCATGTGGCAAATCAGCAGAAGAGGGAGACACAATTGGATTGTTTTGCAGTAAGTCTATGCCTCCTTTGTGACAAAATCCAAGTCCAAGATTACACTGTTTGTAATAGACTTCCATGTTGACATCACTCAGTTAATGGTAGCTGAGATGGGAGACATTTCAAATAGAAGGCACTGGTACTCTTATTCCTATATAGTTTATTATTATACAAACCCAGAGTTGCTTGTGCCACTGTACAGGCAAATAAAATGATAGGTCCTTGCAGTGAGGCTTTTAAAATCAAAATTAAATACAAGACAGTAAGGGGTGACAATAACCAATGGAGGCGAAGAAGGGATACATGAGAACAAAGGTTACAACAGTGAAACGGCTTTAGATGTGTGTATTGTCACACACACATTTTTTCTGAGTTCTCTCTGGAATTTTACAAAAGAAATCAGTTTAATGTTGTAGGTCTTTGGCTGGTGTACAGAACGAAAGGTGAGGTGGAGGCCTGGAAGATGTGTGCCTAGGGATCTGAAGAAGGAGAGTGAGGCTGGGAAGCCAAGAGGATCAGGGAAAATAGTGTATCTGAGTGGATAGGGAAGGTGTGTAGCTTTCTCCTCAACAGCTAGTAAAACGATTATATCCCTGCAAAGTTAATTCTGGTGTCTCACTATGAAATGTGACACGTTCTTAGGTCCCCAGTCCATGACCTCATTCACTTGTGTCCCTCCATGAAATTGTTTTTTTCCTTTCCCTCTTTGGGGGCAGGGCACATAGACAGGTTATGTCCGAAGAGAGGGGATTAACAAGCAGACATTCATATGACCAGTGGTTGGGGATGGCTGACCCTGGAGCAGTCCCCAGTTGGAGGGCATGGACAAGGTGCAAACGGTAGTGACATGGAGATAGTGGAGCCAACTGTGGTTTGGGGGAGCAGTCAGCATTCAGGCTACTGTAGCTAGGAGTTCCTGAATGTTTTTCCAATGCTGGGTGCTCCAAGTAAATCAAGAAAGAAGAAGAGCATTCTATCAAGTGTCTCCTCAAAAACTGTAAGCAGGCAGCACACTAGGCAGGTCTGAAAAGTCCTGGCAGACTGGCCTTGAGGGATCAGAGTCTCACCGTTGTTTGGGAGGCTGTGTGCATCACAGTGTGACCGCTTCCTTTTCATGTGGTTTGAAAGAGAATTTGCATAATTCTAGCTGCAGGTGGGCATTACTCCTCATCTGAACACCCCATGCCATCACAAGGTCCTTAGCCTACGTGAGATGGCCTTGAGGTAACAACCCCTTTTTGAATGAACAGCGGTGAAAATGTTTTGATTCCAGAAAAGCTGGAATTTTACCTTTATTCAGCTGCTGAAATCAGCCTTAGTCATAGACAGCAAAATTCTCTGCAATAAAGAGATCTGCAATTTCTTAAAAGTAATGTTTCTAGCAGCAGAGGTGCAGAATTGAATGACTTTAGGAGGTGGTGTATAGTGTGTTTTTACCCCCACTGCATGAAATATAAAGCTTGAATGCAAGCTGCCTCTCCGTGACTTTTAGAGTGAACTGGGACAAAAAGATAGTACATTATTAGGTGCATGGTAAATCTGTATACAAAAGAATGCTGTTAGCTCTTTCAGGTGTCAAGTGGAGGGTCTTTATGTTCAAATATTGGGAAAGAAATAAAAGGCTGAATTTCATTTCACTTTGGAACATATTTAGGTCTTGATCTACAGCCCAAGTGAAGTCAATGGAAAAACGATGAACTTTGGATCAGACCTAGATGCTCGGACAAGAGGAATAAATGGAATACATTTAGGAGATATGTTCAAATGAAATACAGTGTAATTGTTGTGCTGTATGTAGGTGCATTTGGAACTCAAAAATGCACTAATTTTGATTCTTATCACACGGTATTGCTGATGTCACTGTAGCTACAGGTTTCTAAGTGTTTCTTTCATACGTTTAATTTTATATGGTTAATTATTTCAGCCACTTTCAGTTCCATCTGAGTAAACATATAAACTGACAGCCTCAGTATACCCTGTGTGTTGTAGATATAGATTTGTTTATCCAAGAATGATCAAAATCTATATAATTGTCTCATTTTTGTATAATGGCAAACATAATCTCTGAAAAATTTTAGGCACCCCCCCCCTTTTTTTTTTACTTCATCTTGTGAAAACATTGCTGATATTTGGTCAAACCTGTTGTAATGCAATTTTTACCTTGTCCTTACTCAGGCAAACTCCCACAGACTTCACTGAGAGCACTGCCTGAGGAAGGACTAAATGAGAACTTTGGGATTGCCTCCTCATTCTCCTCTATGTGAAATTTTAACAAGGCAGTGGCAGAGCTGTGAACAGGTTCCATTTCTCCTTTGTCCCAGTGAAACCATCAGGTTATGCTGCCTGTTTTTACCACATTTCTTTTTAGGATGCTAAATCTGGTTGACCATAATGAAATTTTTGTGGCATAACAATAATTTGGATTTTGCTGTGACTGTTTTTCATTATGCAAATTTGTAATCATTACACAAACCAGCATTCAGCACCAGCTCTTTCCAAAATACAGTGGGGCAGACATCAGTGCTTTTGGATGTCTGGAATGGCCCACAGGTGGCCTTTTGCTTGACTGGATGGCTTCACCTTTTGGTTGAACCTCTAAGTCAGAGACTTTTGATTGTCTGTGTTTTTCAGTTGCTCAATAATTGTGTCCTGTTTCTTTGATTAATTCAATACCTCTGCTCATACTTTATTTTATTTTATTTTTTATTTTTTTACTCCATATTTCAGTCTCTTAACATCACAGAAATTTACACATGGGAATACCCAAAACATCTAGTCAATTATCCTTATTTTGGGTGAAGCTGGGTGCCTCACTTAATGTGAAATTCCTCCCATTCCCCCAGTTAATGTAATTAGACAATTTCATAATACCCTACTAATTCCAGTAGTGCTCATTCTGACCTCTGAAAGGTAATTTTAGGACTTCGGTATTAGAGATTAATGTTCTGAATTCCCCAGGCAGCAATAACGGAGTCAGGAACACAAATTTTGGGCTAACTACTCATCTCTGGTATGTTGTTTGCAGTCAGTGGAATTATATTAGAGAGGAAATTGGGCTCCTTTCTCTCTCTCTACTATCCTTCAACCCTGTTCTCTCTTAATTTCATCTGAAGATATGCTATGTGACTTTTGCCTTGCTACGTTTCTTAACTTTTCTTTCCTGCGGCTGTTATTTGTTTTAACTGTTTTATAGCCTTCAGTATTTATTTGCTTCAGTTCTCCTAAATTTGTCTATTTAGACTGTGACATCTCTGAGGCAGAGACTGTCTCTTAGTATATGTCTTTACCTAGCTCAAAGGGACTTGGAACATGGCTGAGGCCTTCAGGTGATACCTTAATATAAAGTAAAATACAAATCTTTTTGGGATACAGAAAAATGCTCAGTATGCAGCAGCAATCAAAAAAGCTAATGCGGGGAATCATTAAGAAAGGGATAGATAATTAGACAGAAAATACCATACAACCTATTTATAAATCTATGGTACACCTACATCTTGAATACTGTGTACAGATCTGCTCACCTCATCTCAGCAAAAATATGTTGGAATTGGAAAAGATGCAGAAGAGGGCAACAAAAATGATTAGGGGTATCAGAAAGCTTCAGTATGAGATGAGATTAATAAGACGGGACATTTCAGCTTGGAAAAAAAGTGACTAAGTGGGAATGTGATAGAAGTCTATAAAATCATGACTGGTAGGGAAAGAGTGAATAAGGAAGTGTTATTTACTCTTTCTCAGAACACAAGAATTAGGGGGGTCACCAAATGAAATTAATGGGTAGCAGGTTTAAAAGGAGCAAAAGTAGTACTTCTTCACACAATATGCTATCAACCTGTTGAACTGCTTGTCAGAGGATGCTGTGAAGACCAAGACTGTAACAGGGTGAAACAAAAAAAAAAAGAACTAGATAAGTTCATGGAGGATAGGTCCATCAATGGCTATTAAGCCAGGAATTACTGTTTGCTAGAAGCTGGGGATGGGTGACAGGATGGCTCACTTGATGATTCCCTGTTCCACACATGCCTTTTGAAACACTTGGCATTGACCACAGTTGGAAGACAGGATACTGGGCTAGGTGCACCATTGGTATGAGGCAGTGTGGACATTTTTGTGTGATATACGAAATAAGGCTTCAGCAAAGCAATTAAACGTGCTTCAATTTCTTTGATTGCAATTGGTGTGTTAGTTAATAGTTAAGCATGTGCTTAAGTGCTTTCCTGTAAAGGGGACAAATTAATACTATTTAATACTATGAAGTTCTTTAGGATGCCAAACAACTATTCAAATGTAAAGTGTTATCAGTCTTCATTGTGCTTCGTTACATTGCAAATTGTTCGAAAATGTATTTAGAGAAACAAGAACCAAAAGAACAGGATCACTGATAAACACTGGTCCCACTAAGAAAGCCCTGCCCCCCCCGAGGGTAAATCTCATTAAAATGTATTGTAACATTGAACAGGATAATCTCCTCCTTGGCTTCTAAATTTGCATACAGAGATAGTTTGCATGTCTGCCAGTAAGAGAAGAGAATCCCAGCATGCAATTTAATTCTTTTGTTTATTAACCTCTGAAAAAGTCCATTTATCCACCACATTTCTCTTAAGTTGGCAAATAAAAGGTGAGGAAATGAATTATAAAAAAAACTTCCTCAAGGAATGACTCCTGATCAGAGTGGAGGTTTTTGAGGCTAGTGGAGGGAACTGTGCATTGTAGCTAAATTGAACTGAGTTTGGCTTATGGGTAAGTAGAGAACCTGTTCATTTCTGCTGATAGACCATGATTTTTATAAAGATAAAATAATCAGTAGAGATTGAGATTTGTTATTGACTTGAAGGCAAGTTGTTGTAGGGCACAACCATTTGATGGTTTAGTCAGGGGTGGCTGATATTGATGTCTGACACAGTTTATCTTAATCTCTCTTGATTGTTAGGATCTGATCCTGGTTGTCATCTAACTTGCTTGTATAGTGTAAGCAAAATTTAAAGAGTTTGAAATGTCAGAAGAAATTCTGCAAAAATTGATTAGTGGTTAGAAGGAAGGTGATGATCAAAAGTGTATGATATGTGTATTTATCACATGGCTTTACAGTTTATCACATGGATATCATTTCCATGTGCATGTGTGAGCACGAGCACAAAATAGTCATGAGATAGTCTCCAGACTTGTAAAACAAATGATTTTATTTGTAATCAGGTAAGTATAAATTGTCATACATTGAAATAGGAGAACAACCTGATTTTACATAAAAATTAGATTATTAGCAAATTGATAGCATCTAGGATTAGAAGTGCTTTTTCATTTTTGGGCAGCTGAAAAGAAATGCCATATCACCATCAGGAGGGATAGCTTCTGTGGAGTCTCTTAGATATATTGCTAAACTGTGCTATTACATAAAGCAATTGGAAATAAATTCACAGCGGATGTGTGAAGAATACATCCAGTGAAAAAGAGGACTAGTGAGGATTATAGCCATTTAACAGAGATGATAGTGTTTTATGGATTCCGGGTATCAAGACCCAAACTTTAACCACATTTAGTTATTATAATGGATACAGTGATGGAAACTGTTGAACAGACCAATGGGAAATACGATTTAATGGAATCCTGTAATTAGTTTTAGGCCAAAATCTGATTTTTTGAAATTGCTATAATGTATTGGTGAATGCCTGTTTTCTCAGTTCTAAATATCTACTGCCCCAGCATTGGTAAATTGCATATTTTGCTATGATTGATTATTAGCAGTGACCAATGGAAAGAAATGGTTATTTAAACTTTCCCTCTGTTTTTCCCATTCTCCACACAATCTCACCTGATGAGTCTTCCATAGAGTTAACAGTAATAATGTATAAACATATAAGAAACTAAAATTATGTTTTTCTAGTGAACCCTCACTAGGCCAAGCCATACTAAAAGCGTTGGTCATTCTTGACTGAAGGAGCTGAGAAACAGATATATCCACAGACAGTCTCTAAGGCTATGTTCACACGTAAACTGTTATTTCTAAATGAGTTATTTCGAAATAAAGTCCTTATTTTGAAATAAGTTTGTTCGAATTAAGAAAATGTTAATTTGAATTAAGGGAAAGCCTGCTATCGAAATGGCTGTGATTTTGAAATGGTTATTTCGAAATAAGGCCATTTGGACATGTTGTTTCAAAACAGTTGTTTCAAAACAATGGTGTTGTTTCGAAACAACGTGTCCAAACGCTGTTGTTTCAAAACAGCCATTTCAAAACAACTGCTATTTCGATTTCAAGCGAGGTTTTACTGTTTTGAAATAACGAAACGTTGTGTGGACATAAGAAATTTTATTTCAAAATAATGGCTGTTGTTTCGAAATAAAACTCTCGTCTGAACACAGCCTAAGAGTGGGAAGTTATCAGGATATTATTAGAGGGCTATTAAAGTGAGGCCTTCTTAAAGGGCTTTGAAAAATGAGAGACACTTGTAATCCTATTTGTAAAGTCACGAGATGGTTGATGGAGCTGTGTTATGTTCTCCTGCAATATAGACTCAAGTGCCACTGTGCCACTCCAGTTCTTCACTTCAGGACCCTGACTTACCCTGCCTTGCTGTGTGAATGCACACTCCTGTGTCACCTCATGCCCAGTTACCTGCACCCACCTCATCCAGTGGAAGTGAGCTCTCACTTGCCATTTATTAGATGGTCCCCTAGCAAACATGCCCTGTCCCAGATGCAACCTTGAGAATAACTGTCTTGCAGGCTCCATGCACTTCACTGTGTCACTGCAGACTCTTTTACACTTGTCCATCAATTTAACAAAGAAAGTAATGTACACCAGCCTTTGCTCCCAGTGAGGCATTTGCACACACGCTTATTCAACATTGCATTGCTTTAGATAAATCAAACATAAGTTCATTGACTACAATAAGATTTTAAGTGAATATAATTCAAATCAATAAAAAAATCAAATGATTACTTAGCTAAGGAGATAACAGTCTAATAAAAGATAACTCTCATCTAAACTAAGATCACTGTGTCTATATCCAGCTTACCCAAAGGCATGGCTGCTGAGGACTTTACAGTCAAATTCTTCAGGTATGTGCACGCACACTGTTTAGATCAAAATAACACTGATTATTTCAATTTAAAAAATGGTAGGTCCACACGACATTCCCTTATTTCAAAATTACAAGCTCCCTTATTTCGATATAAGGAAACTTATATCGATATAATAAAACCTAGTATTGTAACGATATGATGGTTAAATCAAAATTATTATGTCAAAATAACACAGTTTGGACATGTTATTTCAATTTAACTGTTAAATTGATTTAACACTTTTTGCCCTTCTCCTGCCCAGATGCTTACCTTTTTCTATATATTGGGAGGGTGCATGGCCCAGTGAGGGGGCCATGTTGCCACACCTCCCTTGGTGCCCCTCTGCTGAATCGAAATAGCAAGTCCTGTGTTTGGACATGCTATTTTGATGTGGGTTTTTTGGTGTGGACCTGTTAAATTGATTTCACTTAAATTGAATTAATGATTTTTATTTCAATTTTATTAAATTGATTTAACTGCCTGTGTGTGGACATAGCTTTCCTGTCCTGTGGCTAGGTTTCCAGTTCTTAGTGTTGCTTACAAGATGGAATCCAGGGAAGACCTTCAGACAAAGGAGCCTCTCTCTTTTAGCATGTATCCTTCTTCCCCTACCTACAGGTTTAGGTGATTGTCCATATCTTGCATTGGGTTTGATCCTTCTCTCTTGAGCCAAGATGCTTAAGCTGCATTGTTCTTGTATGCATGCTTCTATTGGGCGTGGAAATGCAGCTGTGTGTGTCTGTATTTATTCAAGCTATATGAGACACATTTGGGGACATGACCAGGCAGAGTTTCATATCTGTACACATGGAGAATGTTACACGAAACATGCTACCATGACAGTAATGTAAAGTATGCCATGAGCATTCCAAAAACACTTTACGCAACATACTTTGCATTAGACCATACGCTGGAACACTGTAAGCTGAACATGTATGATACACAGAGCACATTACAAGTGTGTACATGGGGTGCAGCCTGTCACAGGTTGCCTTTGAAGGTTACTGGTAGGCTGGCAAGTACTTAGCAGGGAAGAAGGGAGAACAATGGAGCCCTGTTGGAGAGTTGTGAGCAGAATTTTATTAGCACAGTAACAGGAAAGTAGAAGTGGTCATGTTGGGAAATCTCCATCCCTTCCATCTCCTGGACAGATGAGATTGCTTTCATTTCTAACTCTTCAATTCTGAAAAAATTGCATAGGTTCAAAAGGGAGAATAAAGTTTGATTTCCTTTTTTATTCTAACAAAACTGGTTCATCCACACAAAATCAGTAGAAAAGGGAAATGCAATGTCCCCCAGCAACCAAGTAGCAAATAGGAGAGAGAAAAATAAACCAGAAGCTAAGATGAATAAAACTATGCTTGAAGACATCCCATTAACTACTGTATTTTACAAGATAACAGATCAAGAAAAAGAATCTTGAGTGAATTTATTACTTGATCATTTAAAAATAGATTTCAATAGGTTTAAACCTGCAATTTTCAGTACAGTATGTGGAGATTAGCATAAAATTGAAGCACGTTTATAAGTTATTCAGCATAGAACTCTTTCCTGCTTGCACTCTGTCCTATTCAGCATTAGTCTCCATCAATCCAAAAAAAACCACAGTCTCATAAGGCTTACCCCATTGTTGTGCAGATCCTTCACCAGTCACTCCCAGATGGAGAGATTGAATCTGTTAGCTCAGTGCCAATGCAGCCAGTGGAAGAATGAAGTCAGATTTACTTCATCTTTCTCTCTTAATAAACTCCCCAGAACCCATCTGTAGGTTTTATCTCAACACAGCTATTCTGCAGCCATAAATACTTAAGTGAGCATCTTTGAGAACTCTGTTGATATCATCTGATAATGATCTTGATTTCCCCAGTAGTTATCACTGTTGGAAACAAACCTCACACTCCGCAACTGGAGCTAGATGCTCTTTCCTCGTCTCCTGACTCTAACACTGGCCTGCTTTGTGGATTTGGGCAAGTACCTTTATCTCTCTGTGACGTTTCCCTCTCTGTAATAGAAGGCTAAGACTAACAGTACTTACCTATCTGCAGACAGAGATTGTAAGGATCAACTAGTTTATGTTTGTAAAGTATTTTAAAAGGGAAAGTACTAAATATTCTTATCCAATAGTGAATGTGTCTTGGAAATGAAGCCCAACCTGTAAACTGAGGTGGCCAAACCAGAATCTCTAGTGTGGTAGCTGAAAACACTTAACCACAAGACAACTGTGCCAACCTTGCATTTGTCACAGAAACAATTGTTTTTCCCAAAAGGCAAATTCCTAAATAAAAAGTAGTACTTGAATTCAGGAATAATTCATTAGTGAGGTCTTAAAAAGAAAAAAAATCCTAGATGCCATTTTGAATAGCTGCTCTGGCAAACAGTAAGCATGTGACAGAGAAGAGAGTGAATACTCTGAGATTCTGTGGTTCCTGCAGCTGACATTTGTAAACCTATAGTACAACAGGACTCCAGGGATTGTTTCACAACAGACCTTTCACAGACGAGTAACAGAGTGACAGCAAGGGAGAGCAAAGTCCATGCGATAAATATATTGATGTGATCTTCTTGCAGTTTTGTAGACTTCTCTGGATATTTGAAGTCCACAAAAGAAAAGCAAATCAATTTATAAATAGTGTGTTGCGCATAAGCCTTGGTGGCTGGCATGCTGCCAAAGGCTGCCAACACAGCAGTTAGTCAGTGTCTGCTAAACAGATATATGTAGCATCGTTTAAGTCAATGATGGCTTAACTCTTGCTGTGGCAGGTAGCACCACAGAGCATGAATGAAGAGTACCAGCTCCCATGGAACTGTGCAAATCCACATGAATGTGTGCACATAGCTGTCTTCTGTCTCTCTACCTGTCATATATATGTCATATCATGGAGGCAAGGTCATCCTCAGTACATTAGAATTTTCAAACTGTACGAGCCAAAATTGTTTTAATAATCGCTCCTGTGTAAATGGACTCTCCATGCCTCCTGCCAGCTCCCAACATTTCCAGTTTCATTTAAAAATGTGTTAAACCATACAGACCTGCATATCTGCCTACAGATCCAGAGATACTCTGTGTAGCCAGTAGTACTGTGATACCATTCAAAAGGTGAGTACATTGGGCTCTCAGAGAGGCAACATCAAGTCTCTTTTTATCTCTTATGAATTCTGTCTATCTACTGACAGATTTTGTAAATACATATACATATACATATACATATACATATGGAAAAATGGGGGTGTGTGGAGGACAGGGGAGTAGCAAATTCTACACACAGTGTCCTGAAATAACTTTGGCTAGTAAAGCAAGAAACTATTATAGACTGTAATTATGTGTATGTAGAAAATGAAGATGAAAGAACAGAGGCAGAATGACTTCACATTGTTTTTTTTCCCCCCTAATATACCATGGAAGGTTGTTCACAGATGTTTTCTGATTCTTTTTCATAGTCCATATTTCATTTGACAATCTATTTATTATAATGACACATACGCTTGTTATCAGTAGGCTATTTTTATGTCATCTGAATTTTTGAAGTTATTCAGAAGCCCATGTACATCTTTTTGTTTGACTGTTCTGCTTTATTTATCAAAATCAAATGTTTGCCTAAGGAGAGATTTGTTGCACTAGCCTGGGAAGCCTAGCACACAGCCTCTGCCTATTTAATGTGACTTCAGTATTACCAACCTCCATCTGAGATGGAATATGATTCTTTCTGCATTCAGCACAGTACAGGCAGGGATAGTGATGTTTTTGTTTTGGCTGTCTCCTGTATTTTTAACCATCTTTTAAATAATTATAAATGATTTAACTTGTACAGGTGTTTCCTCCTTTTCCAGAATACTTGTGGTATTTGTTGATACAGAGAATCTGAAGTGCTTTGTTGAATATGAAGAATGCTCTTGAAAAACATCCTATTGTATGATAGATTCCGTTTTAATGAATATACATTAATCAGGCTATGAAATAACCCTTACATTTTCTCTAAAGGAGGAGCAAAATATGTTCAAAATGCTTTCTGGGTCATAACAAGCTTGGAAATGGAAAATTTGCCTTTTTGAAACTGTTTGCATGTACAGTGTCTTAACTCTCAAAATCTATTCATGCAACACATGCTTCTCGTTGCTGAAAATAACTACCCGTAAATAGTGGCAGTATGCTACTACCATGCATGTGCAGCTTGGCACAAAATAGCAGGTTATACAGAAGTACAGAGCTGCTGTAAGTTTCTCTTTTGTTCACCTGTCCATTTGATCTTGGGAATGCTGGTCTCTCAGTAGACAGTGTTTCCCTTTTCCCCCTCTCTGCCCCAAATTACTAAAATTCATAGTGCTTACTTTCCCTGTGCCTCTCTGGGAATGCAGTTGTTTGGCCTGCACAACACTTACTTTTGAGAGAATAGCCAGCGCAGGCACCTGTATTGTTCCTGCAAGATTACTTCATAGATACGAACCAGGCTGTTCTATATGTCAGTCAGCACAGTGGAGACCATTTCATTTTTCCGCAGATTCTTGGGGGTGCATTATTATAATTCTGCTGAAGTGTGGTACTGTCAAAACACCTAGGAAACACACAGTCTGTGCCTATTTATGTCTTTTTAACATTCTGTTTTTCCTTTATATTTTATTACTGTTCTTGCCTGTTTCCTGGTTTTGCTTCATGTTCCCTGATTTCTATAATTTTTTTTGTTTTATTTTATTTGTATGCCAAATGCAATTATTATAATTTTGGTATTATTTGCATTGCCTGCACACAGGTTTAAATGGCTTCCCAAAGTACAGAGCAGTGGGAATCCAGGCCCACTATCTTCATACAACTTACCTAGTCCTTTATTCTTCCCTGCTCCTTGGATCATCTGGCTTTTGAATGGATGGAAGAGACAAACCTCTTTCTATCCGTGGGCTCATGCCATGATGCCCCCTTCAAATATTACAAGAGGAGGCAGTATATTTAGAGAACTGTTTTTTGCACTCATGCCTGAAGTGATAACTAAGATGAGAGGATGGATGAATAACAGATTCCCAAGGTGATATTGGAAATGAGGTTAAACATGTAACTCTTGGCCTTCACCCTATATAAAATCTCTGCAGCACTTACCTGAGAACATCGCAGCAGGAGTACTGGAACAAAGAGTTTTGGAGGTATGGCAGCATCCCTGGTAGGACTAACCAAATATATAGTTTCTGCTTTCAGCAAACCCACTGTAAAAATTGTTCCAACACCTCTGTATCTTAGACCACGATGTTACTGCATTCCTAGCACAATAGCAAAGTGTGCTCTTATTCTTAAAACAAAATGGAGCCCATGGAGATAACTATTTTCTGTACACAAAAGTCCCAAGAAATCCTATTTATAAATAGCTGACAAGTACAAAGTCTGGCAAACAGGGAATCCAAGACAGTAAAGGATGTTTTACCACACGCATGTAATACTGAAGTTAGGGGCTTGGTGCAGAGAACCTGGCAGAGGTTCTTTGCCCTGTGTTTTGCAGTTTAGAGAAAATGATAATAATGTTCCCTTCTGGCCTTAAAATCTATTAACCTTTGATAGAGTGCAATCACAGTGAATACAAGTGAAAGGTATATGGGGATGCATAAATAAAATACATTGATCCCAATCCTATATTAAAATGAACTGATATGAACACCTGCACTTTCATAGAGTCCCACTAACTTCAGCAGGATTTCTCAGATATACAATGTTTCCAAGAAGCCCTTCAGTTCCTGTGCAAAGAGTGCTACCGAATAAACATTCATCTTTGAATAGTGTCCCTGTGAATGCTTCACTCTGTATGCTCACATCCTGTGGATTGGAGATTTCCATCAGTCATGCCTATCCAGGTCTCACATTGATCTGCATGCATGTGAGAGTGACCTGACCCCTTTGGTTCCTTCACACCACCCACAGTCTGAGATGGAGACTTCTGTGATTCTCTCATTAGCTGGTCTTAGTGATTTGTCACTCAAGTACCATTTATTTTTCCTTTATAGTTTTGATGTATCTGAAGCCAAGACTTCATTCAGTCTAGGAAAGCATTTAAACATACTTTGATCTTTAAACACATGAACACTCCATTGACTTCAGTTGGATTGTGAAGAGAAGTGTGCTAAAATTCTTTGCTGAATCAGGACCTAAGCAAGTAAGTTTCCAGCTTGGGTTCAAAAAATGAAAGGAACCAGAATTAGCAATCTGATTATGTGGGACTCTGTGCAGTGCATGTATCTAATGTGAACACAGCTTTGTTCAGGATCTCAGGCTTTGTGCAATACAGATCAGAGTTGTAATAATAAAAATACCTTTATTTATCAAACACCCCACCTTGCTTTATGTTGTTTGTTTAAACAAAGTGAATTGTTTACACAGTTTATAACAATAGACTAAAACCAAATAAATAATATGCTCTTAACAGGCAAATAGATAAAAACAAAGAAATTCTTACTCTCTCTGGCTCTCTCACATACAAAAAGGGATGTTGGGGGAAAATATACTGTTAATAAATACAGGGGCCAATGATCACCCTAGGCTAAAACATTTTCCAATTGTAGTGCAGTGGCTAGCAGCTCTGCTTAATATGCAGAAGGCCCTGGGTTCAAGCCCTAGGGGGTTAGACTTGATGATCTCATGAGGTCCCTTCCAATGCTATGATTTGATTCTATTCTATTCTAAACAGTGCTTGAGTTGTTTCTGAAAATGGGGAGAGAATAGCTGGGAAAGAGATCCTGGAAGGAAATGACTCACCACTGAGGCAAAGGTGCATTCACCCGCCACTGTGAAGGGCAGTGGTGATGCTGAAGGGTGGGTGATGCTGCAGTGCAGAAACCAACCAAGCCAAAAGTAATGTGGAGATTCATATATTACTTAGAGCCTTTACTTGTTTCTGTTTTGAAAACTATCAAGATCAATTTAAAATCAAAGTGTCAATCTATTGGCAGTACCAATGGGCTGACTTAATATGATCACTCCTAGGCAAAAAAATTTCAAATGGGCTAGCATATTCTGAGCAAGCCTTGAAGCTGCCTTGTGAAGAGGGAGTTATAGTAGTCTTGTAGTCCTAAGGACACTTGTTGCTGTTGCAAGCTTGACAAGGGGTAAATAGGGGCATAACTGATGCAAGGGTGCAGCAGAATAAACATTTCCCTTTGAATAGTGTTTCTGTGAGTGCTTCACTCTAGGCGTTTGGCACATGCTAACATCCTGGATCAGAAATTTCCATCAGTGGTATCTATCCAAGTCTCACCTTGATCTGTGTGTATGTGAGAGCAGCCTGACCCCCTCAGTTCCTTCAGACCTTCCACAGTCTGAGACGGAGGCTTCAGAAGTTCTCTAGTTAACTTGTCTTAGTGAAAAGACAGTGCATAGACAGTGTTAATTTTAGTCAGTAGGTAGTTGCTTATGCATTTCCTATCATTTAGTTAAAATAATTCTAATTTGTCTCTCCTTTATCTCCTCATAGAGCAGATTAGTTTTCTCCCTCAGGGGACTAATCATTAAGCCTGTCTCTCCAGGGTCCAAGAGATGTTGGTATTGCAGAGATGCCATACCAGCATCAGATGGGTACTTTTAGTCTGCTGTGAAGGACACATTACACAGAACTGTCCCTCCTGCAAAAATCTAAAGGACAGAGCCAAAAGAGACAGGAACTCCAACTCAAACTGCTCCCAATGGAGAAGATATTGAGACCCACTTCTGACCCTGGCTGAGGAACTTCACCCCAATCCATGGGAAAATCATAATAGAACAGGGTTTCAAATTCGACTCAAAGCCTGTAAAAAAGAGGAGCTCACTGTCCAATACTCTGAGGCGTAAGGCTCTTCAGGTACCATTAAATAAATGGCACTGAAGGATGCCCAACAATTGGATGTGGATTTGAGGTCCAAGATAAAAATAACTTTGTTCACTTGGCACCAGTAAGACAAGCCTCAGCCCTGGCAATGATTACTGTGCTGATGCCAACCACTGCACTAACATCGAAGGCGGCACCAGTGACAGGTACTTCACCAACTGAGTATGGCACCAATGCAGAGTGTGGCATCAGTATCATCTGAGCCACCCACTACATCGGTGCTGACTCCATCAATGGCACTGAGTGAAACCATGGTGCTGACATTGGTAGCCAGTCACAAACACATGGCAAATATCACATATTTGCTATCAGGGGGATAAGCGGGTGTCTTCTCCATCCCAGTCATCACTGTTTGGAATGGATACACCCCTCCCCCTTCATGCTCTGGATGAAGTCCTGTCTCCAATTCCATTCCCCAGTGGGGATGATGATGATGAAGAGGAAGGAGTATTTTCAAAACAAGACTCCTCACCTCACAGACTGACTTCACTCTCCTCAAGACAAAGGACACATACCAGATACAACAGACAATTGTTGCATGAACCATCATGGTTTGGACCACCTGCACCATACTCTGTGCAATGGCTCAACTGGGAAACATGGTTGGCCTGCACAAGGAGCTCCTGTATAGCAGACCCCCAAAGACCCCCAATCTCTCATAGGGACAGAACCAGATCTCCCTCTTCCTCAGTCCCACTTGTTATGGAGCCACATTCCAAAACCACTGAAGAGATGGAAGGTATGACTGAGCAGGAGACATTATCTGAAGTCCACAACTCTTCTTCATCAGCAGATAAATTTATGATGCCACCTCTACCTGCAATGGCAGATGACTTGAAACTGCTTAAAGATCTATTCACAAGAGTTGACAAGATCTTGAAATACTGCTCAAGGAGGTCTCCAGCAGCTGCCATAAGCTCCTCAGAAATTTACACACTATTGCTTTGTCTACAGTAGAGCTACTAATGGATGAAGCATTGATGGAGCTTGGCAGTAACATCTGGAAAACCCTGGCCAGAATCCTACCAACATGTAAAAGGGCAGACAAAAAAATACTACGTCCCCTCAGAGGTTATGGTGTTTCTTTTTACACACACTCCTCCTAATTTCCTTGTTAAAGAATTGCCTAACCAAAGGAGCAAAGAGACCCAACATAAATCAACATCTCAGGAGTAGGACTGGAAAATAATGAACTTATTTGACAGCAAAATATATTCATAAGCTACCTTGCAGCTACATGTAGTCAATTATGCTGCAGTGTTATCAAATTACAATTATAACAGCTGTAGAAGGCTGATGGATTTTATTGATGTAATCCCAGAAGAAAGATGACAGCAATTCAGATCCCTCATAAATGAAGGTCAGCTTATTGCAAGAACTGCCTTATAGTCTTCCCTCAATGTAGCGAACACTGCAGTGAGAATAACAACTACTGCGGCTGTAATGCACAGGACAACATGGCTCCGCTCAAAAGATTTACTGAGGGAATTACACTCCATAAATTAAGGCCTTCCGTTTGATAAAACCAAGCTTTTTGCTGTGAAGACTAATGAGATTCTCTGCAGGATAAAAGATTCACAGGTCACTTTATGAACACTTGGCATGCATACCACTACAATGAAAAGGGAACAATTTAAGTATCCTCCATACCAGTGCACATATCCACAGTACATTTACTATCAAAGACAATATGACACAAAATAGAACTGACAGAGACTACAAAGAAGACAACAAAACCAACAACAACCCTCATCAATACAGCTGTCATCCTCCAAACAATTTTGAAAATGTGGGCTAGGGCCTGAATGACCTTGTAACCACCAAGTGCTAACAAAATGTATCATCCAATTTGGTCATTGTTTATCCCCTTTCCAACACATCTGAATGTCTGTTACATCAGACAAATGGGTGTTGGAGATAATGCAATCAGAATATTGCATCTCTTTTACTACCATTCCTATTACCCAGTGCACTTCCACATGCTGCTTCAGGGACCCATCTCACAAGCACGTATTACAGCAAGAAATAGACCATCTATTACTTCTTGGTACTATAGAACATGTCACACAACAACATAAAGGGAAAGGGAAGTGTTTCTGCTCCCAATTCTTCATAATACAAAAGAAAAATGGAGGATATAGACCCATCTTGGATCTTACAAGATTAAACAAAATTTCTAAAAGCACAAAGATTCAGGGTGGTCAAGCCACAATAATACCAGCACCAGAATAGGGGGACAGGTTTTTGGTCCTCGACCTACAAGATGCCTACTTCCATGTCACTATACACCCAGCACACAGATGATTTTACAGATTTGTGCTGGGCAACAATCATTATCAGTACAAAGTACTTCCCTTTGGTCTTTCTACTGCACCAAGGGTCTTTTAAAAATATACTGTGTGGTAGCACCATATCAGCGTAGGCAGGGAATATTAATATTTCCATATTTAGATGACTGCCTGTTAAAAGCAAACAGCCAAATAAAAGCCATGAAACCATCCAACAAACAGCATCTCTTTCAGGCATCAGGACTCATGATAAATTACCAAAAGTCCACTTTATTTAATACAGTGCAACAACTAGCATTTATAGGCGCACACCGAGACTCAATATCAACCAGAGCATCACTACCAGAGAACAGATTCCTCACTATGATAAATCTAAATTCATCAGTAAGAAACAGGCGAATTTTTACTGCCCACATATGTCTCCAACTATTAGAGCACATGGCAGCCATCACTTTCATGGTGCAACATGCACATTTAGATATGTGCTGTCTACAGGCATGGCTGATCACAGTCTCAGGCTTCACAAGAATGGATTTGCAATGCCCAACAAAGCAAAACCTCTCTACTATGGTGGACACAACCCACTGGCATGATGACAGGTATCCCATTTCCACAGGAACCATTCTCAGTTATAATCACTACAGACATATCCCTAATAGGATGGGGAGCACATCTGCTGAAGCAAACCATACAGGACAGATGATCAACAACCAAAACATACCCACATATAAATCTGCAATACGTAATGTATGTTCCACCTCCTTCCATTCATAAAGAACAAAATGATAAAAATAATGACAGAAAACATAGCGTGCATGTTCTACATAAACCATCAGGCAGGAGCTTAATCCCGCTCCCCATGCACTCAAGCAACAAGATTTTGGAACTGGTTCATCCCTCATAACTTGATTGTAGCAGCCACGTACTTACTGGGATGCCAGAACACAACTGCAGACAATCTGGACAAAATCATGAGTGGGAACTGAATGATGTGGTTCTGAAAAACATTTTTTGACAATGGGGTCACCCAACCAATGTTCTTTTTGGAATGCCACAGAATTGAAAATGTCCTCACTTCTGCTCTAGAACAGATTTGGGGACTCAGTTGATAGAGATACATTCCTCCTCAACTGGAATGCATATTTTTTGACATGGTCCCCCCATACTTATGATACTTAGGGTGATCCACAAGATATGCAGACAGTTCAGCAGTAATAATTACAGTGCCCACATGGCCAAGACAAGTTTGGCACTCTTACCTGCTCCAGATGTTGGTTTGTGCACTAATCATTCTCCCAATGTGCAAAGATTTCCTGTACCAGGAGAATGGACAGACCCTGTACACTTCTATACAGCATAGCTCCTACCTGGTTTCAACAAGAAGAACTAGACTATCCTGAACAAGTCAAACACATATTATTAAACAGTAAAAACCCAACAACTTGTAAATCTTACCTTCAGAAATAGCGCAGATTTACTGCATGGTACAAAGTCAAATACATCCATGCCCAACCATCCTGGAATATATTTCCAAACTTGGAAAGTCAGGCTTATCACTGAGTTCCATCAAGGCTCACCTGATGGCCATTACCACTTTGCATCTAAAAATCAATTACAGTGTACTGCACACCCAACAGTCAAACCGTTCATCATTGATGTCCAAACTGTATACACAGACATATGCACACCCAGAACAGAATGGAGCCTAAACCTAGTCTTGTGCGTGATTACAGAGCCTCCATTCAAGCCACTAGCAACATTCCCACTTGTACACATCCATGAACATGTCATTTTTAGTGACTAGTATATGTGCCTGACATGTGAGGGAGATTGGAGCATTCATGGCTTACCCACCCTAGACAATTTTCCACAAAGACAAAATGAACACGACTCCACTTGAAATTTCTGCCAAAAATTAATTCAACTTTTCACATAAGCCAGGGGTGTCAAACTCATTCAATGTGGGGGGACACACTGGAAGGCAGTACAGCTGTTGTGGGCCATGTGTCCACATGGGCTCCCCAACCCTTTCCCCTGCCACATTCAGAGTGGCATGGGCTCCTATTTCCTATCCCCTACCATGCAGGCTCTCCCACACCTTCCCTTTTCTCTACCCTGTGGGGTCCCCTTTGCCACGCTGTTTGTTGTTCATTACTGCTGTAGAGAGCTCCCAGGCAGCAGCTCCACAGGCCAGATCAGTGCCAGCTGCAGCCTGCGGGTTATAAGTTTGGCACTCTTGAGCTGAATGATCAGTTTATCCAGGTTCTGCCCAAAACTGCACAGTAATGCACAAACTGCACTGCTGCACACACTCAGTGTCAGATGTGCAATAGAATTTTGCCTAGGGCAAAACTGTTCAGAAAAACTCTGAAGCTCTTTATGGTGTTCACAGCAAAACAATCCAAAAGAGTAGCGATCTCTACTCAGAAACTGTGTAAGTGGATTGTGGGTTGCATTCAGTCATGCTACAATTGAAAAAAATGTGCAGGCTTTTCAAGGGGTCAGAACACAGTACACCAGAGTAAGTCCATATCCATTACATTTCACAATAACGCTCCCATAGCAGACATATGTAGAGCAGCTCCTTGGGCCTCAGCACATATCTTTACTAAATATTATACCATTAATCAGGCTTTCCGACCAGATGCTTCCATAGGTCAGACAGTACAGTCATCCATTAATCATAACAACTTTGAAGCCCCTTCTGTCCAGTGAAGGGCATTGCTTTAGGCAGGGATTTCCCCAACACCTGCCCTACACCTCCCCCCGAATTTCCCAACACCCCCCCCCCAGTTGTCAGCTGGTAACAGTGTTATACCAATTTATTGAGCACCCCCTACATCCCCCAAACCTTCCCCTACACACCCCCTAATTTTAAGTCCTTGGGAGAATACTGGCTTTAGAGCAGGGCTTGACAAATTTGCTGCCTAGGTAGGACCCTGTACTACGGCCCAAAAGCTAAGGTGCCTAGGTATGCCATGGCACAGAACACCTGCTTACCACCCCCCCCCCGAGCGGGGGGGGGCGGCAGGGCGGGGGGGGGAGGGGGGGAAAGACCCCGCCCCCCCCCACCACAAAACCCCACTGGCCATGGTGGTTGCAGTGGCAATGGGGTGTGACGAGGCACAGCAGTGCCACTGAAAGTGTCAATTCTAGAGCCTTTTCTTTAGGTGCTGGGGAGCATTCTGCTTCTGAAGTACCACAGCACAGCTAGATGCCATATTGAAATTTCTGGATGCCATGGTGACCTGGCATCTAGGATTTGTTGAGCCCTCCTTTAGGATGACCTAGAGTGGAGACCCACAGATACACCACTCAAAGGGTATGTCCACACGTCTCTTTTATTTCGAAATAACACTGGTTATTTCAAAATAAAAAAGATTAGGTCCACATAACATTTTCTTATTTCAAAATGATTGGCTCTGTCATTTCAAAATAAGAACTGTCATTTTGAAACAGCTTAAACCCGATTCATTTCGAAACAGCTGTTATTTCAAAATGGTTATTTCGAAATAAGGCCATTTGGACATATTGTTTCAAAACAACACCATTGTGTCGAAACAACGGTTTTGAAACAACATGTCCAAATGGCCTTATTTCAAAATAACCATTTAGAAATAGCTGTTTCAAAAGCAGGCTTTCCCTTAATTCGAATTAACATTTTCTTAATTCAAATTAACTTATTTCAAAATAAAGACTTTATTTCAAAATAACTCATTTAGAAATAACTTATTTCGAAATAACGATGTATGTGTGGACATAGCCAAAGATAACAAGCAAGTCACTCACCTTGTGCAAAACTGACATGTTAACTTGATTTATGCAAATCATCAGCAGAGGCGGGGGAAAAGTACTTTGCTGATCCTTTATATATACAGAGATTTATAAAGAAGAAACAATTTCCAAAGGCATGGCTTCAAGGAACCTGAGAGCTAAAAGAATGAGTGATGCCATGAGATGTTACCTACTTAATCTGATGTCTGAAAGTAATGCATGGATATATATGCCTAAAAATAATCTGGTAGTAGAGAAACAAGAATATAGGGCAAGCATGAATATTGGAAATATATTGTATCTACTATTGAAACTGAAGTAAAATCTCTATGTACCACTGGCCCAACTTAATAAGGATGCCATTAACAAAGACATTTGCTTAATTGGAATACATGGCTTCAGACTGACTTTACGTAACACATGTAGAAAGTTTAAAAATTTATTTCTTTGGGATACCACTGAAGATGACAGTTTGGCAGATAATATGCATGCCTGAAGGCTGATTTTTAAAAATTTCAATAGGCATTTGAGACTGAATTTAAAATGAAAGCACAATTTTTAAAGTGTGTGATATGATAAAGCTGTGGTATTTGTGCTTTTTTAGAATTTTTATGAGTATGCTTTTGTTTTCTACCAGTACAGTGTATCTTAACTGTTTTTAAATGTATACATGTGTATGTAATAGAAATATTTGATACAATGGTATTTAGAACTTATTAGGTACTGACTTTTATCTGCACTTCTACTGACTATCTACAAAGCTCTCATTAAATAATTTACAAATGTGTACTGATTCTTTGCTCTTTCTTTAGCCTGTTTATAGTTCCTTGAGGCTTCTGCTAAACAGAGACCTGAAAATGTGTAATTAGAATCACTGGGTTAATTGGGATGCATTTCTCTCCATAGAGCTATATCTCTTGTAACCACGTTCCTTATGGGCTTGTTGAATGTTCAGAAAGTGCCAAACATATAGTGGGTGCTGTTGTAAACACACCACGTAGTAATAACGTTCTGTGTATTAGGCGAAGTTGTCTAAGGGGTGAGTTGGAGGAGGAGAAAGCAAGGAATAATTAGAGACTTCCTGTTTCAGATCCTGCAAAGTGCTGAGTGCTTTCTGCTTACTGTTGAGAAGATAGAGGGTTCCACCACTTCACAGAATTAGGTCCATTATTTTCTTAAGAAAGTTTATTTTATATATACATAAATAAACATTAAAAGCTTGATCTTTTCTTTCATAGTTCAGTGGTCTCTGTCCATATGCAAAAGAGAGGAGGAAAGAGAAGCAAGTTTCTCTTGTCACTGGACACACTAAGAAAGTCGGAGACTGCTTAGGACCACTTCAGTTTGATTCCACATTTCCACATTTCCAGGCTGGTGCAGAAGTGAAATATACCAGCAAGTCTGTGCTGTATTGTAGCCCTCCAGCTCAACAAGGTACTTAATTATGTGCATAAAAGTAGGCAAATGGTTAAGTGGCTTGCTGAATCAGAGTCTAAGAGTTCAAATTCTATGTAGATTGGCTTTGAGTAATGGTCAGGTCACAGCTTTTTACATCCAGGAGAGCCATAAGTTCAGGGATTTGGAGCAATATGCACATCTGAGAATTTGAATCAAAGGATTAAACTGATACTATAGCAGTCTCTTTTATCCTGGTTCCATAGGGGTGGGTAGCTGTATTAGTTTAGTTCAGCAAAACAAACAAGGAGTCCTGTGGCACTTTTAAAGACTAACATATAAATAAACATAAATAATATGAATGCTTCAGGACCCCTTGCTTGTTTTATCCTTGTGTGGCCAGGCTCAGTGACATGAAAACCTTCTCGCTAATATTTCCTGGTCAGAGGTAGTGTGAATCAAACACTGCTCATTCATTGTATACTCTTTAAAACTAATTTAATTGTATTGTGGCTGCTAGAAAGAAGGTCTTGTGTTATTTGTAAGGTTGAAGACTCATTTTGAGAGTTTTATGAGCTATGGGAGGATTTTATATCTTTTATAATGAAGCATGCAGATATGTAAGTGAGAACTACATGTGATTATGAGAAGCATGTGGCAGGGTAGTGATGCAGTAATCTAAAACTTTCATTATTACTATGGAGATTGCTTCTTGTTCCTCATTGTTCAGTATTATTGTGTGTCAATGCTTTTGTCATTCTTATACACTGTTTAGTTTTGTATTTTTTGGAAACTAATGAAGACATTGACAAAGAGAGAATGGTAAAAAAGAACAGAAAGGTCTAATCCTGGGAAATGTGATGTACTTCTACTCTCAGCTGATTTGAATGGGTGTTGGGAGCAGTAACCACAGATCAGAATTAGGCTCGCAGTTTTTAAGCACTGTAGGTGGATTACTTTGGGTATGTCCACACACCCTGTTTAAATCAAAATAACGCTGGTTATTTTGATTTTAAAAAGTTAGGTTCAGACTGTGTTTCCTTATTTTGAAATGAGGAGCTCCCCCATTTTGATATAAGGAAAGTTGTATCGATATAATAAAACCTAGTATTATATCGATATGATGATTAAATTGAAATTGTTATTTTGACATCACACAGTGTGGACATGTTATTTCGATTTAACTGTTAAATTGATGTAACACTTTTTGCCCTTCTCCTTCCCAGGTGCTTTCCTTTTTCTATATATTGGGTGGGGGCATGGCACTTCTAGGGGGCCATGTTGCCACACCTCCCATGATGCCTGTCTCCTAAACCAAAATAGCAAGTCCTGTCCATGGACATGCTATTTCAATTTGAGTTTCTAGTGGGGACCTGTTAAATCAGTTTAACCTAAATCAATTTAAGGATTTTATATCAATTTTATTAAATCGATGTAAGTTAAATTGATTTAACTATGTAAGTGTGGACATAGCCTTTAAGTTTTTCAGGTACTATTGTTCACTCCTTGGATTATTCCTGAGTCTGTCTGACTTATCTTTGTACAAGTCCCTAAAAACACAGATGCTATCAGAGTAATTTTCAAGAACCTTATTTATCTAAATTATTCTGTAAACCAGAACATATTTATTTTTACCTGCAGGGATGGAATCAATTGGGAACATCACTGTCCTAAGTATTTTCTCACCTAAATAACTAAATAAATAACAACATAAAAATATTTAAATTTAGCACTGTATATCTGTCTAGAGACTTTCTGTATAATCAGTTTTATAAGCCATATGCAGATAACATGGAACAAAATAATCTCTGCGGTTTGACACATGATTACACTTTATAGACTAGACACAGATTTTGACATTCAGCTGCAGTGAGACTGCTCTCCAGCAATTTGAACCCAAGATTTGCTTAAAAATCCTATATATGTATTAATTGATCTAAGCAGGTCCTAATATACTTGTGATAGAAACCTCAGTCTGTCCTGTTTCACTCTACTGAATAGCTCACCAAAACTGTAGAGCTGTTAGAAAAGTTACTTGAGTGGAGGATCAGATAAAAAATGGTTATCTGCATGAAGTCACCTTGCTTTGTAGGATGTATGAACCTTGCTTTGAAAGATATATGTACTGGGGAGGGCCAAACTGGTTCCAGTAAAATAAGAATTGACTTGAACCCTGAGTTGGACTTGATGCTACATTTCACCCCATAATGATTTTCTGTACCACCATGTCTAAAGCTGCTGATTTGCACAACAGTTCAGATGAAAAGGTCTTTTCTGTCTTTTGTGGATAGGGGTCATGGCAAGCAATATGGAAAGCACATGCCATATATCACTCCTCCCCCCCCCCTTTTTTTTTCCCCAAGACATTAGCTGTTTGACCACATGTCATTACAGTTAATAATATGCTTTCAATGCTTCAGGCCTCACTTGCATTAATAATAAGGCCTAGTTTTAAAAAAGTTCCCCTTTGCAAGTGTCTGCTCTTGGTGATGTTTTCAATTTGTTACTAATCTGTAAGTGCCCAGTACAGTTACTGGCTAAGAGCCTCCTGCGTAGCACTGAGCACCCTCAATTTCCCCTGATTTCAGTGGAAGTTGAAGATAATCAGCACCCTGTGGAACAGGCCATTAGGGAATATTACAGACAGCTGGAGCAGAGAAATGTAATCAGTGTTGATGAAAGTGATTGGTGGCTGTCTGGAATGTATGGTTTTTGTTATTGGGTTTGGCTTGAGGGGCTGACTTTTGAGGGAAGTTTTAAATGAGTTAATTGTACATTGCATACAATAAGCTATGATAAAAGAACATATTAAGGTTGCAAAGGCAACCACTCAAAAATTAGAAAATGCAAAAAATTCAAGTTCCCTGTGCTACGTTAATTTGGCCCCAATCTCATATGTATTATGATACAGTCTTTAATTACATGATCATATATTATTTTTTTCCTACAGGACACTTGCTTTGTTCAGTACTCATTTAATGAACAGCTAGTCAATATTTTTATTTCATCTCAGTGTTCAGTGGCTCCAGACTTTGTTTACTTAATACTCCACCAATCTGGCTCAGAGGTCAGAATTATTAATTTACTCTTGGGCTTTTCTATGGCACCCATCAATGTATTGTCCAAGGTCTTCACAACACCCCTCTAAGGTGAGGGGGTATTATGTGGTATATCAGATGAGGAGGTGAGGCACAGAGATATTAAGGTAAAAGTTTCCATTAATTTTGGGTTCCCAATCTGAAATGAGCAGGAGCTGGTTTTTCAGAGCACTTAGCATTATATAGCCCTTCCTATATTTGAAATATAGCTCCCATTGACTTCAGTTGTGATTGTGAGTGCTCAGCACTTCTACAGTAATGTCCCAGAATCTCAGACTGGATACCCAGAAAAGAGGAACATAAAATTAGTGACCATCTGTGGAAAGTTTAGTTCAAGCAACTTGCACTATCACATAGGAATTCTGTGACAAGGGTAGAGATGGAATCAACTTCTCCAGGGCAACATTCAGATGCCTTAACCATACGACTGTTCTTATCTTATAATCCCCTGCCTTGTTCATTATGCATCTTCCAACTTCTGCAACAAATGAAATAGCCTCCTTCACTATACAAGCCTGATTCTTCCCCAGACGAGGTCCATCTTAGGCAATGAACAAGTTAGGGAGTCTTGTGGAAAAAATTATATGCAATCTTTTAGTTAATGACTCTGTCATAATGCATGTGAACAATGGGACTGAATTAATTCTGGCATTTCCTAATTTTTGACTGCTTGAGTTTGCAATCTTAATAACATTCCTTTAATGTATTTATGTATCTGTTTCATGGGGTTCTTTTTAATAAAGCAAACTGAAAAAATCAGAAGTTCCATCTTGTGGCATCATATCAACACTCCCATGAATTATCAGGAGGGTTGGAACTGTTAGCTGCACTCCAGGCCCCTGATAATTGAGCAAACAGAGAAACCGATAGCAATAGCAGGTTGCTTTTCTGTATATGTGGACCAACAGTAAACAGGGATGTACACATACTTTCACTGGATTTCACAAATATTTGCAGATAGCAGAGGAATGGTGAGACTCAGGAACCTTGAGTTCCAGCCCAGGCTCTGGAGAAAAGCATACTGTCTCGGCTACAGACTCTTTAGCCTTCAACCTCTCTCCTTGTCTACCCGTTCCCAGCCTTCACTCCTCAGGCTTTCCATCCCTGTCCCACTCTCCTGGCCAGTCTTTCTCAGTCTGCTACCCTGAGATTACTGAATTCCAAACTCCCTCACCTCACAACTGCTAGTCTTACTCTCCTTGACCAGCCAGGCCCAGTTACTCCGTCACAGCACCTTATCCTAGCTCTCTCTCCGTTTCTACTCCACTGACTTCTAGTCCTAGTCTTCCTCCCTAGGTTCCTCATAAATTTGATCTCCCCACAAGCCCTTCCCTCTCCCTTTGTCCCTGTCCCTTTGACCAACTAATCCTGATCCTTCCCTACCTCTTTGTTAGAGCTATCTCTCTTCCCTCCCCAGTCTTTTCCACTTGTTCCCAGGCCCAGTCTTCTTGTCCATCCCCAGTCACCTCTATTTTCTTCCCCATCTCCAAGTCTCTTTCCCTTTGTGCCTTTCCCTGTCTCCATCCTCAATCTATCCCAGTCTTCCCCCATTCCCAGTTGCCAGTCTCAGTTTCTGCTCCTCTCCCAGTCCCAGTCATGCCAGACTCCTTGTCCCAGTTTGCTTCTTTCCCTCGTCCCTGAATTGTGCCCCTTTTGCATTAAAATAGATCATTGACAACACAGGAGAAATAGGCTCCCTGCTCCTGTGCATTGTGTCACGCTGTGCCAGAGCAACCATTACACGGAAAATCTGGATGAAGCTATGTAAACCTGGGCTGGTGTATGCTCAGGCAATCTGTGAATGACACATGCATCGTCTGGTCAGCACGAGGAGTTTTGAGTGGATGGACAACGCTCAGTGGGACAGAATCTTGGAGAATTTAGCTGCTAAAATTGAAATCTTTGATGAGTATGTGTGATCTGCAATTTTTCAAAGGTTTACAAGTTAGTCAGATTTGGATGAGTCTCACAAGGATGGCAAAAGGCTCATCTATGACACAAATCCTGTCAAAATCCAAGTCCTTGCTCCAAAGCAGGGTGGCACTAAAGCTGTTTAAAGAACAGGTAGCCTAGCTTCATTCTCGGAAACAGCAAAACCATTCTGGCTGCTCTTCCAAAAAAATTTGCCAGAGCTGAAAATTTCAGCTCAGATAGTTTAAAGTTTAGCAAAGTTATAATCAACTGAAAACAGGATTTTATAAGAGGAAGTGTCAGGGCTAGCTGTGTCTTCAGTAATTGATCTGGACAATGATAAAAGTAGGGGAGAAGCATAGACAGTCTCTAAATAGTGGAACTAAATACTGGAACTGTATAAGCCCTAAAACTGGAAGAGAAGTGTTTAGGATAGTGTGTGTGTGTGTGTGGGGGGGGTTAATGAGAAATAATGCCATGAAATTAAAGAAGTGTCAATTTAAGCAAAGTATCAGGAACATCTTCTGCCAGTTAACTGTTTTAGCCTGTGGAATAAGAAATGATGGGAACCCATTGTTTGACATATTTGAAAATAGACTGGACCAAACAATAAATTGGGAACATTCTTATATTGTAATCATAGGATGCTCTAATAAGTCTTTTTAAAAGACCTACTGGGTCTTTAGCATACATAATTGCGAACTTTTCTCACATTATAACACATTTATATTTAACAAATATAGCACAGATTGTCCTAGTTATTAAAGCAAGCTTTGCTCTGGTGGTTTGTAATTCCATTTGTTTGAGCACAGCTCTTAACAAATCATCAATGGAGCGAGCGTGGAGACTGCGATGTTCCCCTATTAGTTTTTTAATGTTGTGATTTCTGATGTCAGACTTGTGTCCATTTACTCTTTTTGTGCAGAGACTTGTCAAATATCTCTGTGCAAAAGAATAAATGCACACAAGTCTGACATCAAAAATTACACTTAAATCTCCCTGCTCACTCCATTGATGATTTGTTAAGAGCTGTGCTCAAACAAATGGATAACAAATCAAAACTTCAAAGGGAAACTGCACAACTGGAATTCATATGTAGACTTGACATAGTTGCCTCAGGGCTAAATAAGGGCTACAATTTTTTTTCCTCATTACAACAGGTGATTTGACCTCACCTTCCTCTACGTGCTGTTTCCCAATGTTTGAATCTTAACAACTGCTTTAATTTGCTGTCTCTGTCTGACCTGATCCCATGACTTACACTTCCCTGAATTTATTTTCTTCTCATTCTGTAAGCTCCCCATCTTCAAAGTGACTGACAAAGTGGGATTTTCTTTCATGAAAGCTTGTGTGATAAATAATTTTGTTAGTCTTTAAAAGTGCAACAGGGCAGAAAAATTAAGGGCCTGAATTTCAACCTCAAATGAGAATACTACCATGCAGGTTAGATAGATGCTTCCCTAAATACATGTGTGCTAATCCCCAGAACATACATTGTGCATGCAAAATAAGGGCACAATGTATATGGGCAATTTCAAACTGAAAATTAGGCTATAACTGAGTTGCCCAAGGTCTTGCAATGTGTGATGTCGTTAATATCTCAGGTATCTCAGTATTGTATTTAAACATAAAACCATCCTTCCTCTGTAAGTGACTGAGATCTGCAGGAAAATGTCTGTATTCTAGTGAGTGTTAATTGTACTCAGAGCTTCACACAGATTTCATTGATTTATTTTTGGTTTGCCAAATGTCATTTTCTCACCACTGTGGTGTTTGTTAGGCTGCACTCTAATGAATTAAAAATAATTTCCCAAATTTTTCTTTAAAAAAGACTCAGATACATCAAAACAATTTATTTTGCTGAGAAATTTCTAATCTAATATAGACCAGAATGACAGAATTTGGCAAAGGGAATTATCATGGAATAAGTAATGTGTGCACACATGTACATGCATGTCTGTATGCACACACACATATAAACTCTTAAACAAAAACTCTTCAAAAGAACATCTCATTTGGATAGGATCTGATCCATTATTGTGTCAGTTTATCATGTTCTATGCAGAGCATGGACAAACACAAACCTCTCTGGGACTATGCAGTGCAGAGGTTTTTGAAAAGCAGCTGAAGTTTTCCATCCATAATTTTTTCTCTTTTGATTACTACACCATGAAACCTATTTAGTCAGAAAAAGGTTAGTGGTAAAATCTGCTGTCACAATACTATACCAGGGGCAGTTATTCTGCTGAAATAGCATCAGAATATGGTGTTTTAGAACCCCTCTATAGACCAGGGATTTTCAAATTTTTTTTCCTCAGAACCTAGTTGAAAAAAAAAATCATTTCCCCCCCAACCCAACAATTACATCTCTGAGCAATGCATTCAGTCTTTGAGCAGTGGCAGCAAGGGGTGCTATGATCCAATACCTGAGGGTTTGTGACCTACTACTGGGTCACAACCCATGCTTTGAAAACCACTGCTATAGACAGCTTACAAAAGTTTCTCATTCCATTTATTGTGATCTGCATTTTGCAGGACATTTCCCTATGTTATTCTTCTGTTTTTGTTTTTCGTCTATCTGTCTGTTTTTGATCACTTCTAATGGCGGTAGTGTGATTACCTCTCTATTGTCCATTCTAAAGTCTGATGACTCCTAGTACACCATTGAGACATATTCTCTAATGTCTAGTCTGATTTTTGGCTGAGTTACAAAGCTCAGTTCAGGCTGCCCAGATTGTTCCCACATGGGCTGTGTCTTGTGTATTATGAATATCTGTTCTTGACTATCTCCCAAAAAACATAACCTGTTTTTCTTCTCCTCTTCCTCTAGCTAAAATTATAAGCAATTTGAAAGGAGACTGTTAAATAAATGCCAGATAGGGGGAAAGCAATCTTCTAAGAGAAACAGTGACCAGCACAAATGCATACATTAGGTGGGATATTCTAATTTCAGGTGTCTCAAGGATAACTGGTGGCAGAAGCAATAAAAATCATCTACAAAGTGATTTGTGAATTATTAAACAAATTTCTTTCCAACAGCTCTATTACTCATAGGAATTGTATCAACAGAGAGAGGTAAATTACTGGATCAGTCAGAAAATATTGTTGCAGCTGAAAAATCAATGCTAATTGAATCATTAGGGCATTATTACATGAAACACAAATAGCTTGGGATGATAATTCTTTGCTCTGTTTGATCTATAGTCTATAAAGAAGACATCACACCAACAACTGTAGTGCTTGATTGTTCCATTTATGTACATCGTATCTTCTCAAGATTAGCAGTGTAATTAGTGGCATCTTTGTTTTTAAAGAGCCATCTCCTCTGAAACACTTAGAATACCTGATCTGACGTGAGAGTGATTGTGTCCTAGAGATAACCCCTTTTCTTGCCCTTTGGCCAAGCTCATAGGGCTTGTGAAGGTGCAGCTAATTGTATTATTGTTTGGCTCTAATGTTTTTATTTCATTTTCTCCATTTCAGAGAACCCTGTCATAGCTCTCTTTAGTGCAGTGGCTGAAACAAGGTGGCATACAATGGAAAGCTTTTAATACTAATTGTTTTAATATTGTATCATAACATTGGCATGAACTTGCCACTTTGGGTGTACATAGATGTCAGCATCAGCCTCATTGTCATTGCACTGAGAGCCAAGAAAGTCTGATATTAATGCAAAGGATGAAAGGTGTGGACTATAGTCTGTGGTCCTGCACTCAGCAGATAGGAATAGCAGCACCTTGTGAGCTGCTTCATTGCACCAACTCTCTTTCATACATAAATAACCACATGCAGTCTGCAAGACTCAGGTCTGATGGCTACAGGATTCACATTCAGGATTTTTTGCTTTTTAGCCATTGCAAAAGCAAAGTGTGCTGACTGAGACATAGTGACAGACTTACAGTCTGTGCATACATATGTGTATAGGGGTGATAGAGAGTGCATCTGGGAAAGTAGTTGTGGTGAGGAGAGATGAGAGTTATGTGTACGAGTAGTTGTTTGCTTGGGTGGTTGGGAATGTGAGTGTATACAGTATGTGTGAGAGAGGGTATGTATGGTTATGTAGGTGAGACTTAATTTAGGATGTTGAAAAGCGTTTTTGATTGTCCTACTTTTCCTACTCCCCCGCCAAGAAGTATCTCTGGGTGTTAACTTATGTGCCTGCAACTTTACAATATGTTGCTATATGGTGCGTTTTCCTTTCATTTTGTCCCAATAATAAACTCTGCTAGAGAAATTAAAAGTGTTACCAAACTGATTTCCTATCACCTCTTCTCACTCTGCTGAAAAAGCGGGATAGTTGTACTGTATGAGATGACTTCTCTATCAAGGTGACCTCGTGTACACCATTGGAAGGTCTGAAGATATTTAAGTGTGTGTCTGGATATGTGCATGTGGAAGATAAGTTGGGGAAGTGTGTGAAGTAAGTCTGGAAAAAAAAAACATGTCCAAGGGAGGACATGATCCACTGCATATTTTCTAATCCTAAAGCTTGTTCCATGCATTAAGAAGATTAATGAATGAAATGGGTGGGTTCCAGCAAAGGAATGGAGAATGCATATTTTGAAGCTGTAGCGTGAATGTAATTTCATGGGTACAACAGTGCAGCCATATCACTTTTTTTTCTTTTGAAGTAAACATTTTGTATTCATGCTGATGGCTCTGCCAAAACCTTTCTGGGCTGCTCGCCTGCCTGCCCGATGCATCAGCTGAGAAATTTATAAAGTGCTTTTTCCTTTCCCTGCCCTTTCCACATTTCTGCTCCTCATCAGTGCCCCAAGGGAGTAGTCCCCAGGCTCTATAATCACAATGGTATTGCAGATGCTCATCAGCAGTCTTGTGCAAAAGGTCACAGGCTACAGCCGGGATAAAGCACAGAGCAGTGTGACCACTGTACAAATGCATTCATTCAAGCCAGAAGAGACTAGGAATCTTTTTGAATTTTGTAATATCCAGATCCATATAATTCATGGCATCATATGGAGACGATCTTGCTTTTACATGGCAGTTTTATCCAAATGGATCCTATACTTAGTTTGAAAAATTCAGATATAAAGGAATTGGCTTGTCCGTGAGTCAGATATAGCTACCTGCTGGGATGAAACACAGCAACTGTTTAAAAGAACATGGCTATGTTGACACGTAAACTGTTATTTCAAAATAAGTTATTTCAAAATGAGTTATTTTGAAATAAAGTCCTTATTTCGAAATAAGTTAATTCAAATTAAGAAAATATTAATTCAAATTAAGGGAAAGCCTGCTATCAAAATAGCCGTTATTTCAAAATGGTTATTTCAAAATAAGGCCATTTGGACATGTTGTTTCGAAACACTTGTTTCGAAACAATGGTGTTGTTTCGAAACAACGTGTCCGAACGCTGTTGTTTTGAAACAGCCATTTCAAAACAACGGCTATTTCGATTTCAAGCTAGGTTTTACTGTTTTGAAATAACGGAACATCGTGTGGACATAGAAATTTTATTTCGAAACAACAGCTGTTGTTTTGAAATAAAACTCTCGTCTGAACACAGCCCATAGGAATCGTATAGGAAAACAATATAAGAGAAGAAATTACTAGACAAAATTTCCAGGGAAATGTCAAGTTAGGTAGGAATTACTCAAGTTGAAAGTTGTCATGGCTACCATATATAACGATCATACTCTGTCTGAATTTACGGAACAATGAGGGTGAGATGAGTTGATTCACAGCCCACCAATATTAATGGAGAGATACTCCACTGACTTCAATGGGCTTTGGATCAGGCCCTAAGGAGTTAGGACCTTCCCTTTTTGTGTTGTGCAGAAATAGCATTTCCAGCTGCAAAGTGCCATTGCTTTAAAATTAAATCATCAAAAGTACTTCTTGTGGGCTTTTCACCAGAAGGGCCCCACCTAAGTAGTGAACTATTCCTACACTACTTAGTTTGAGATATAAAGAGCTAAAAGCATGAGTTGAGTATAGTTGTACTGCCTCGCTTCCACCAATTACAGTGGCGACCCGTTAACGTGCGACCTGTTTGCATGCGCATCCGGTTAACACGTACTCCGGTCATGTCCCCCAAAGCCATTAACTTAACGTGCGGGACTCACTAGCGCACAGTGCCTAAAGGTGGAAGTTGACCTGGGCATGGAAACGCGCAAAGTGACCGGCAGCTTGAGTCTGGCATGCTAGCTGAAATGGGAGGTTGGCCTGGGCGTGGAAACAGGTAGATTGAGCCTTCTAGTGCTGCACTCTGGTTTGTTTATTTATTTATTTGTTTGTTTATTTGCCATGGTCCCGTTTGCACGCAGGCCGTTTAACGCGCGGTCGCAGGGGCTTGTCCCCCGACACCCGCGCATTAACGGGTCCCCACTGTATTAGACTTTTTAACATGATCTAATAGCTTGCTTTTGGGGGCATTTTTTGTGGCTGTTCTGTAGAGTCCCGTTGCCAGTTTTTTTCAGACATATATAACATTTTCCTCTCTGAATTTGCACCTGATCCCATTGAACTGAGTGGGAATTACTCCATTGTCTTGAATGGGAGCAGGATTAGGACCATAATCTAAAGAGAGAGCTTTTTGAAGGGTTCAGAAGAGAACAAAAAGCACAGGGATTTTCTTGTCTCCTGGAAGATGGTGACAAGCAAAAAGCTCTGGTATGTGGTGAAGTGAGACAGAGGATTTAATGTCTTGACTGTGCTTTTTGCTCCCCAATGTTGTACAATCTAAAAATAATGCTACTTATGTCTTTAAAAAGAAATACAAATAAATAAATGAAAATCACTTTTCAACACAGATTAAGGGAGAAAGATCATATTTCTCAGCTCCATATACCTGTGTGATTCAGGACTTTTCTGATTCAAAATCTGCCTGACTTGTATTCTCTTGCAGGAAGAATTGGACTTTTCAAGTTGGTCTTTAAAAATAGAATAGAATAGAATAGAATAGAATAGAATAGAATCAAATCATAGGGGTAGAAGGGACCTCATGAGATTATTGAGTCTAACCCCCAGGGCCTTGCACCCAGGACCTTTTGCATATTAAGCAGAGGTGCTAGCCACTACACTATTAAGCTATGTGCAGGATATAATCTTGATGTTTCTTTTATTTCTGTAACAGCTCTCTTGTACAGTTTTATTGCTTGCAGTTGAGAAACAAGAAGGAATTAGAGAAGCGAGAAATGTGGTCATGCCACACGGTGGTGGCTAAGAACTTTTTAGAACTTCTGCCTAAATTTCACAGTCATACATAAACCATTTGGAACAGGGAAAAGTTATTTTTGAAACGATGAATGCTTATGTCAGATTTCAAAAGTGGCACTTCAGTACCTGGTCAGATGACTCGGTCTTTCCATTAAACTAAACTAGAGCTGGTCTTGCCTCCCATGAAGTTTTGTTTCATGAACTTGGTATGATCCTTTACACTTAGCTGCTAAGTTGCTGCTGCTGCTCTGCCTACCTGCAGAGATTTATGATCTCCTAAACAAGGCTTTGAGATGCCGTAGACTAGTTGATGGCTAGCAGAGGACATAAGAATGTAAGAAACAGGAAAAAGGCATGCAGCTCTTAAGTTAGATTTTTATTCCATCTTCTTGGTTTTTCACCCTATCCCTCAATCCTCTCTTCCTTCAGTAACAGAACTGGGTGTTTCTTGTATTCATTATAGATGTCAGTTTAAAATAAATGCTTCTTCTAGCACCTAGATGTGGACCTGAGCCTGACCCATTTGATCCATTTCTCAAAGTACAAAGATGATCAAATATCAGAGTTTGAGTCATGTCCATCCCTACAGATACTGCATATGGTTATACTGGATCTTAGACTGGATGCTAATTGTCTGGGCCATTCAGACGAAAATCTGCTTTGAATCCAGACTGAGTTTCAGTGGGGCTTAAATAATTCTACATATGATTCAGAACTTCTGTTTGAGTGGACAGCCATTGACCAGCCACTCAACTTTTTCTGCATGATATTGCAAGCTGTCCTACCCTGCACTATATTCCCCTTCCACTCTCATTAAAAAGCCTGGCTGGGCTCAATGGTTATGTCTACACTACAAAAGCTAAATTGACTTCATTAAGTCAACTTAATAATGTCGACATAAAGTCAGCTTTAAGTAGACCTTATTAAGTCGACTTAGTGAGTCTACATTGCATTAAGTCGTCTTTATAAAGTCAGTTTAAGCCAGGGGACCCATTTAAAGTTGACTTAATAAAGTCTGCTAAGTTGGGTTAAGTTGACTTCATAAAGTCAACTTTATAAAGTTGACTTAACCCTTAAAGTCGACTTTAAGGGTGGAAGTTATTAAGCAGACATAAAGAAGCTCTTAGGTTGACTTAATGAACTCCAAATGTGGCCAGGGCTTTGCTTAAGCCAACTTAAGCCTCCTTAAGTTGACTTAAGCTCATAGTGTAGATATACCCAATGGAAGCAAGCAGTGGAATTTGTGAACACTGAGTTTGATTTGGAAGGCACCTTTTGGATCAGTGGTATCCAATCTGTGGATAACTGTGTTGAGAGGAACATTTCAATTTCTGTTCCCTGAACTGTGTGCCCTGTGACATTTTTAAACACGTTTGGCAGCCCCATCATTGTGAGGAGGAGATAGGATTACTACCTCTCCATTCCCATCCCCGGCCCCCGTTACCGCCCGAAGCATCCCAGGAGCAACTGTGATGTCAGCTAGATGAGCTTTGCTGCCATTTTCTTAGTGCTTGACAGCTCCCCTACTGGCCAGCAGCTGTACTGCACGAGAAGAAGAAGAAAGTTGGATGAGTAATTTTTGGCTTGGTTTGTGAACCAAAAAAAAATCTGTAAAAATATATATTTTAAGTCATCCTGAAAATATTTTGTTTTTTGTCTCTGATTTGTTTCATTTTTGGGTGCTTTTTACATCTTTGTTTGTTTGCTTGCTTTTTAAATAAATATAACTATCTTTCTAAATAAAATATTTTTAAAAAAATCTCAGTTTTGTTTCAAAAGGATCAAAATAAAAGTTTGTACTTTTAAAAACACTATTTCTTTCCCAGAACAACATATCAAATTTGACCTGAGCTTGTGAAGTTTTGTTGTCCTAAGGTTGCATTTTTTGGCAAAAAAAAAAAAAGTCAAAAAATTTGCCCATCGTTAGTTAAGATCAGTTGTACCTGCTCTTGCTTCCTTTCCAGGTTATGAGAGCACAGGGTGAACGTCATAGGAACTCATCTAGTTCTGCCAAAGGCTAGGGGAGCACCTAGCAAAGTATGGCTCAGCTATCTACATGCAGCTGCCCAGAACAGCTCAGGACAGGAGAAAAGAAGAAACTGAAAACAAATAATTAATTACTGATTCACAGCCCTAATGTTGGTTAGAGCAGCCTTGGAGGCTGCTGTAACTTGCATTATCTGGCTATGATTTCTACGGGATCATCTGATAGCTGGGACAGTCAAACAGCAGCTATTTCCCTTCCTTGCCAGTGCCCACTATATCTTCTGCCATAGTGGTTGTGGAGAGGGAGGTGTAGGAACCAGGTATTCCAGTTCAGTGCCTGATGGAAACTCTCCCATTCCAAGGGAAACTCTCAGGAAACTTGGTTTCTGGACAGACAATCTGTCCCAAAGTATTGGTTGTGACCCCTTGACCTTTTTGAATAAGGATGTTTAATCCGCAGGCTGAAAAGATTGGACACCACTTCTTTGGAACATAGTTTAACAGTATCTCATTAATGCTGTGATGTTGAAAATGCATTATTATGCAGAGCTACCTGAACTGTCACACACTTTCTCCTGTGTTTGGTGAACTGTGTAGTCAGACATAAACTCCCCAATTTTTCTCCTTCCTGTTTGAAAATGAGACACAAGACAGTATTAATTAAAGCTATAGATTTCATCATTTGGGTACGGATTCTGTCTTGAGCTACATGAACACATCTCAGACAGAAGTGGGAGCTTGGTAGGTAGTTATCTGAGACCCGAGTCTGTCTTTTTATTTTGTTACTCTTTTATTTTGATTTTTCTCCCCCTCTTCATCAAGCAAAAGAGAGAAATGAAAAACTAACTTAATTCTGGTAGAAGTAGTAATAAAATGAGAAGAGAAACTTACTGAGACAGGCGCATCCTTAATTGTTCAAAACTATGGCTATTCCCTTGGGTTTTCCTCTGCTTAGGTTTTCCTAGGGCATTCCTCACTGACAGAAGCGCCTCTCCTACAAGTGTCTCTCACAAATGATTCAGAGTTAGAATTTTAACACTTTTGAACTATTCTGAAATCAAAAGACACCTAAAATGACTCACCCTGGTTCTCCATTTCAGGATAATTATCCATCACATTTTGCATTCTTTCTTATATTGTTTGCACTACACATTCCCCTAACTTCACTCTCCATATTTAACTCTTTATAAGAAATAATAAATATAATTTGTGGCCTTCATCCCCCACCTCCATCGCTCATTGAAGAAAGAACAAGTGTAGCTCCAATGATGGAATGTATGGAATCTCTCTAATCTTTTTCCAAGGAATATTTCCTCACAGCAAGGCCAATGAGCAAGAAAATGATCCTTTCCATTGTAAGTAAGCTAGAGCTCCAGCTCCATGTACATTTTTGTGTATGTTTAGCTTCTGGGTGCAAGTGATATGTTGGGTCATTAGTACCATGGAAACCAAAAGGTGACAAATGTTGCTAGTTGACATAATGAATTAGGGGAAAGATCATAAAGGAAAAGTGTTGGCTGTAACTGATAAGTGAGAGCTGCATTCTTGTACCTCACAAAGTCTGTTATCCACATGTAAGACTCTTTACTCAGTCTGCCAGTTACCAGTTACGCTCTGGCTATCTCCTCGATCTTTCAACATTTCCTCAGAGGTGAGTGCAGTGCAAAGAGTAATGGAAAAGAGAATACTTCTAACTCACTGCATTATCCTTACAATTTTAAAATAGAAAGAATTCTTTTGAATCCTTATCTGCCTATGTATTTCTGTTTTTAGAGATTTGAGATTCTCAGTCAATGGACAATTTAACTTATGTAATTAGAAATAAATTTAGGTTCAGATTTTCAAAAAATAGATGCCTAAAATTAGATGCCTAAATCCAGATTTAAGCACCTAAATGAGATGGCCTCATTTAAAATCAGTAGGAGCTTCTGGAAGTACCACACTTTTCAAAATCAGATTATTTGCCTATGTTCCTAAATATTGATTTAGACACCTAATTTTAGGCACCTATTTTTTTTAAGATCAGAGCTATAGTCTACAGTTACCATTTTAAAAAATTACAAACACTGCTAGTTTACAGTGCCATCTGGGGACTGGGATCTTTCTGATTCCCCTTATTAACAATACCAGGAATATTAACAACAACAGGAATACCTTTCACATCTGCAGATTAGTCTACTGCATGCATCACCATTGCATTTGACTACAAAACAAATCACATGTGATGGTCAAAGTGCTGTATTAATTTAAACAAATGTAGCCCCAGTGAAGTAAGTTAATAATAATATTCTCTTTTTTTTTTATGGCAGAGGAAACTGTGATAAATAGAGATTAAGGGGGTTGGCAAAAGACACACAGGAAGTCTGTGACTGCTGCAAAAAGAACAACTGGGAATGACTCCCAGTCATTTGCAAACGGGTAATATAATCCTTTCTGTTTTTATATGACTAAAGTATAGATAGAAGTCACTGGAAAAATCACAATATTTTTCCTCAAAAATATTTCAGATGAAATCATTTCCTTCAAATTTATTAAGAGAAGACTAAGTGAAATAAAATGGTTTTATTTCAAATTTAAATTTTCGTATAACTTATCTTTTTCAAAAAAATGGAAAAGAATGATTTATTTTTATTCCTTCTCCTCATTCCTCTGACCCTTTTTATTTTCTCCTCTTTTTCTACTTGAAAATGAGAGGTTGGAAGTAGAAACAGGAAAGTGGGGAAAATCATTTTGTGGGATTTCACTTTTACACACACACACTTTTCACTGGACAAATGTGAGAAAAAAGCTTTTTAAAATAGTTTTAAAAAGTGAGAAGAAGCTACACTTTTGTTCTTATCAAGTTTGTGAGAAAAAAAATTAATACTTCCTTTTACTTTTATTCAGTTTCTCACATTTTCCAGTGGTGAAGTTAAAAAGAAAGTATGGAAAAAATGTTTTTCTTTCCACTTTCACCTTTCCTCCGCTTTTCCACTTAACAAAAGGTGATGGGGGAAGGAGGTCTATATAAAAATCTTGCAATGTGCTCTTATAAATACTAAAAAATATTAAAATAAGCTTTGTCCTGAAATTTTCAAGAAAAGAAAAGAAAAGAAAAATATAATTGAAAATTATTCCTTAAAAATAATTTTAAACAAAATTAGATTTTCGCTATTAAAATCTTTTTGTGGAAAGTCTCATCTGGCTGTACGAAAATGTAATGAATGAAATGGAACAACTTGTTCTCTGTTTACGCAAGCATTATTTTTTCAGTTGAATAAACTGAGTCAGCACAGCTACTTAATTATGATTTTTGCTGTGGATAATTAGAATTTATGACCAAAGAGTTCTGTTTATACAATGTGGTATCTATTATTTAGTTATATTTATTGGTGCGTATGTTCAATGAATAATATTCAGGGTAAAATAAAAATGAACTGCAACTAACTGATTTATACATTATGGCTTTTATTGTTTAATTGCACTCAAAGCCACCTCACAGAAGTTGCACGGTGGGTCTTATGTCCTCATTCAGATCTTCATCAGCCTTTACCATAGAGAGTTCTTGGACCAGCACAAAACTGCTTACACTGACAGCCCTTGATACACAAGACTTATCTTTCTTGTCATTGCTACTTGCTTCAGATAATATATTCAAGCATATCCAGTACCATGTATACAACTCAGCTCATGTATACAATTCTTAGGTTCTCTCCCCCTAAGTGTCAATGCACATTCCTTTAATAAAGTGGTCAAGAGTAACCACAAACAAATAAAAGATATCAAACACATGCTCACTGAACAACACTGTCCAGGATTACCCTATCTCTAGCTCATTCTCATCATTTTTACCCACAAGACTGGTTGCTGGTGGTGTTCAGCCAGTCTTGGCCCTCCGGGCCACATGGATAGGCCCAGTCTCTTGGAGCTGTTTTCAAGATGGTGTTTCTCTGGCACAAAGCCCCCAGGCATTCAAAGTGTCTATATTTGTTTTCCAAAATCCCCCTTCTACCTCCTTCTGTTTTGTTAAGAAAGGGTGGGAGACCTCTGCCTCTCTCTCACTGCTGAATTCTGTTTTGCCCACTTGAGCCATGGAGCTCAATTTGCATTGCCTTGTCATGAACCTCTCCAGCCTCTGTGCTGAGAGATAGCCCTGATGGTCTGAGCTATGTAACATGCCTGGAAACATGCTTCACATCTGTACATATACATGATGATGCAGGAAACGTGATACCATAACAATATGGCAGAGCATTCAAAAGGGAACCTTGCATGGCACATTTTGCATTGAACCACACAATTGCACTGAAAAGTGAACAGGAAAGTTGCACAGATCATAGCCCATTGTGCATCACATACACCTTCACTGTCAACAATTTATACCTTATTTCTGATCTAAATTCATCTCACTTCAAACTACAGCCATTATTAGATATGCTGCGCTAGCTTTCTTTTTCCTAGAGGCTTGTGAATAAGGTGTTTCTAATTAAAGGAAAAACTGAAGTAGTTTATTAAAACGAAAACTCCAAGTTATCTACCATGGGACAGATAGTCTGTGTGAAGAGCTGTTGTTCAGTGTTACTAGGTGCTCCTAAAATATAAGCATTGAGACTAGATAATGAGGTATATAAGTATGAACTTCACCAAGTCTATGCTGCATTAATCACTACTGTTTGGATATTTAACTATCAAAATCCTGACCTAGAATACAATGAGTTAACAGCAAAATCTAGGATAAGTTGTCTGAAAACAATGTCTTTTCTCCTAATTCCAAAATCCTGGTCAGGAGTTCAGAGAGGCTGTTGTCCTGACATTAGGGAGAGTTGTTATACTGCACACAAGATAGCTTAATGATTTGGCAGAAAAATTACCAATAAATTGTGTATGATGATGCTGAATTGTTTTGGTTGTTAAAAGCTACCTATGGAGAATTATGATAAACTTCAGATAGACTTAAGTGCATTGCTGGACTGGAAGGCCTGATGGCTATGAGATTTATCTTTTATTTAAGTTAGGGTGCCCAAACAGCAACTGAGAAGAATCAGGATGGGGGGTGCAAGGGTAATAGGCACCTATATAAAAAAAGTTCTCAATATCAGGACTGTTCCTTTAAAATTGGGACATCTGATCATCCTAATCTAAGTGCCTAATTTGACTCTCATGACCACAGCATATGAGCACCTTAAATGTGAGATAATGCTTCTCTTCTCTTGCTGTATCATCCAGAAGGAAGTGTTGCTTTCCGGTAGTCAAGAGGGAGAAATGCAGAGAAACAGAGTGAGAATCCTTTCCCGTCACCTTCATGCAGTCTAGAGCAGTCGTTCTCAACCGTTTTGGCTCAGGGGCCACAAATACAGTTTTTTTAACCCTGAAGGGCCACCAGTCTCTTTAATTAAAATGGAATTAAAATTGAGTCAAATTAATTAAGGCCAAATTAAAGTTTAATTACAATTAATTAATTGAAATTTAATTAAATTTAAAATAAAATTTTAATTAAAGAGACTGGTGGCCTTTCAGGGTTGCAAAAATTATATTTGTGGCCCTCAATTAAAAAAGTTTTTTTTTCAAAATCTAATTTTTTAAAAAATAATTAAAAGGTTTTTTTTTTCCCCTCGAGGTGCTGTATGCCCATGAACAGGCCCCAAGCCTGAAGGGGAAGCGAGCAGGCACAGCCAGGCTCCCAGGTGCATGTTGGGACCATGCAGGAGGCAGACAGTTGCAGCTCTGTAATGCCCAAAGCCAAGTACAGGCAGATTTTGTTACCATCAGAACAATCACAGTAAAGGGCAGATTTTGTTACCTTAGTTGTCATGATGGTAACAAAATCTGCCTGCACACAGTTTTGGGCACATTCACAGCCCAGTTCACAGCCAGCAACAGGGCACTTTTGGTCTAGAGGGAAACACCCATGCTCCTTGCACATACATACACACATATACATTTAAACAGAATACTGAGATATTTTACAAAATTCATTTGCTATCTCTTCCTACATACATACAGCACTATAACAGTCAGAGAATCTAAGTATTACAGGAACCTCCTAGCAATGAATGCTGCTATTTCACAGTCTTTTCCTATACCACGAATAACAATAAAAGCAGTCAGATGAAAAATGCAACAAGCTGTTGCTTTGGCATACAGTCTAGAAGCTCTTTTCACATAACCATTATGCACATGGTCTGGTCTCAAAATAACACCCCAATGCAGGGATTGAAATAAATAATGTACCAAAGTCAAGATCTCAGCACAAATTTCCTTTGATAGCCCCAGGAGCTTGACTACATTGTATGTGTATTTCTTACGTTCACTGAGTGCTCTGGGGTCATGCCAGACAAATGTTTTCTGTTTTCTTTTCCTCCCACTGGAAAGATTTCCTTGATCATGGAAGTCTTTAGCCAATATGAGGGAAAACATTTTCTGATCAGCAGAGGATTCAGTAGCCTGGAACGGCAGAGATACCCTCCTCAGTATAACTTTTTCACCTCTCTGCCTTCATAATTTACAAAGGGGTAGTTGTGTTATTCTAGTTCAGCAAAACAAACAAGGAGTCTGGAGGCACTTTTAAAGACTAACAAATTTATTTATTACATGAGCTTTTATGGGAGAAAATCCCATTTTGTCAGATGTTCATAATTTTCGAGAGCATTGTCTTTCGCTCATATGTGAAGCACTATGGACATTTCTGAGTAAGAACAGAGGAACACACTGCTCTGTTTGCCACACCAGATCAGGCTGTTGATTCATTAAGTCTGACATCCTGCTTCTGACGCTAATGATTATTTGATGCTTCAGAGGAAGCTGGCATAGACCTGTAAAGCATATAGCCAGTTATGCAGTTACCTCTAAAAGGTAAAGTATGGAGTAGTTGTAATAGCCTCAATCATGCATTTTAAATACTAATACTCTCTTAAATTGCACAGCTGCAGATGTTATTGCTGGTCAGAGTTATCCAGCTGTATTGTTACTTGCCTTCTAACTTCCTCATGTAATGAGTGAGTTCCAGAGGTTTATTATATCAGTGATAATAAGATACCTTTTGTCTGTTTCAAAGTCCAGTCCCTAATTTTAAAGTTCTCCTTGTACTTGTCTTGAGCCAGTGGGTTCAGAGGAGGAAACCTTTCATAACTGGGTACATCTCAGTTTTGTCCCCTCTAAGTCTTCTCACTGAACCCATGGCAGTCTTTGCATTATCTTACTTGATCTGTTGAAAAGCAGGTCATGTTACTGTATATATGGATCAGATTTCTAAGGACATTCCCATCTTATATAGCATACTTTTCTTTTCATTTCCCATTTTATTTCCATTACAATTTCTCTCTGCTCCTTTGTACTGCACTTGAGTTTCTTAAATTGTTCTTAAATCTCAGCATTTCAGCTGCATGATTCTGATATACAGATGCTAAATCAGATGGTCTCTTAAGAACTTTAAGATCTTTTAGATTGCAGGTATTATTTAATGTAGACAAAAATAACTTTAAAATAATGAAATCATACTTCGAACTAAGGTATCATTTAGTCTACTATATCTCTGTACTCTCATTTTTTCCTAGTGTTTCTCTTTTCTTTTGGGGGGATATTCTCGGATGTTAGGTGGAATGGGGTGTGGTTTTTCTAGAATAATGGATTCCAAGATGTTATAAGTTGTATATTTAGAAGAGTACTCATAATGTTTGCCTAGTAACGTATGTGCTATCTGGTGAGGAAAGTGAGTGAAGGAAATAGAATTAATTTTGGATTCCAATTTTTATTGAACTTGCGTTCTGAAGAATTCATTTAGTTTGCCCCCTTTGATATTCATTTTTCACACATCTCTGTGGATCATTTGAGGAGACGAGCAGATAGATCTCTCTCCTATGCAGAGGGTCTAGCACAAGTCCTATACACCATTTAAATCCCACTTTAAACTCTCAAAATAGGGTTTATGACATGGAAAGGCCTCATGCTGGGCTACTGGACATGAGATGAATTTTTCTTGAAAAGAATTTGGCATTCCATACTTCCAGTAGTCTCTTTCTTAATACTACCTCCTGACGTTTTATGACCCAGAAGAAATAAAAGTTTGTTTAGGAGTTGCCTATTTCTTTATTGCAGTGTCTCTCCTGACAGAAAGGAAGTATCAGGGAATGAATCCTCTGAAGTGCTATCTCTGCAGGTCAAGTCAACTTGTCAGAATATGACATAAAATTCTCATAGCTCATAAAATTTGTTATTAGGAGTTTCTTGACAACTAGATGTTACATTTAGGAACAGGGAGGCTAATGAAAAGTTTGATATGTTTATCTCATTGATGTACAAGATCCTTTAAAACATATTAGCAAACAACCATAGAGGCAACCACTACAGCCTAGTTTCATGTAGGGATATTTGTGGTGGAGACTGTTTTCTTTTGTAGAGAAATCTCTTCTGAGTCATCAATTCCAGCTGTAAATCAGTTTGGCAATTCAACCAAAGAAATTCGCTCTAAATATTACTGCAATATCTTAGTTCATTAATCCAAAGATTGAATTGCCCATAGAAGATCTTATGGCTTTTGTAGAGCAAAAAATTGAGCAGTTTGTAAACCACCATCTCCAGTAAATTGCTGTATCCCGGTCAGGGAAAAGTTGTTGGAGTTCGCAAGGGCAAAAAAAATGTCCCTTAATTTACATTGGATAATTTGCATTATCCACAAGACTGCAACAGTTGGGTGGCTTTTCACATCAAAAAATGTCTTCTCTCTGCCCAGTAAACTGAGTTTGGAAATTTTATGTATAGCTCCTGACATGGGCAATGCCATTTTTAGAAAATGAAAGGAGAAAAGAATTTTGAGTTCTCTGAATTTGTTAGTTTCTTTCAGCCTCAGAGAGAAAGAGAGCATCCATGTTATGAAAATCAGACATGAGTGACACCTCACAGAAAAATAAAACCATGGGCCCTTGTTCTCCTATCTTGGGATATGAGTAACTGTGAATTAGCTATTTCACACTGGAGGGGAATTGAGGTAGTTTCTCTTTATTTAAGACATAAAATAACAAATGAATCAGAACATTAAAGAGTACAACAAGAAATTAGGGATAATGAATTCTCACTGAATTTAAGACTCAATTGTTTGTCATTCTCTCTGTTTGAGAGAAGACTTATTTCTCTTGCTTAGAGAAAAGAAGTGGGATTGTACTGGTTTAGCCACCTATGCTGTTAACTTTATTCAAAGCATAGTACCATGCTTGGCCTAGCACACAAACCATTACAGAGATCACGAATGTGTGTCCTTTTATGTTTGTCTCCCACTGCATGTAAGTAGTCCAGCCTTTAGTCTTCTGAATGCTCTCAGAATTTTCTCTCTGTTATGACTTTAGAGACTTCTTGTCTTTTTCCATCCTCCATTTTTCTTTTCCTTTGTGTCTTCTTGTCCTATCATTGACTTCTGCTGTTTTGACATCTCTTCTTCTTCATGGATCCTTGCACCTTCGTTCCATTCTGCCACCAGTTTTTCTCCAGAGATAGTGCATTTATTTTAGTTGGTTTCATGGAAGGGACCACGGAGGAGCCATTGTTCTGAGTGAGTGCTTTTTCTCTTGGACTGAGTTTGGTGTAAAGATAAAAGGCATAAACGCTCCTAGCCCTAAACAGTTTGTTCTTCAAACTAGGAATCTGACACATGTAGTAACTCCATACAGTTCTCTGAACTGTTCATTCAGGTGCCTATCAGAGAGAGTTCTTCCTTCCAGTGTCTGATGGCACAATATACTATATTCCATTACAGTATTTGATAATTGAACATATAGTACAACACTGAAAAACATATTAAGCACTGTTAATAGAAGTATAGTGTGTCATGTCTCAGGCTTTACAGGCAAAACAATGAAGCTTAGCTGACACTTAGAAACTAAATTAAAAGCCATCTAAAATACTAACATATTTCTAGTTTTACTGCTGATAGTTGGAACAAGTATTTGTTACTACTCTGCTATGGAAGGTCTCTCAGAAGTAAAACACAGAGGCTCTCATTTTGCCCTTGGTGTAACTACTGTAGCCTGCTTTCATAGGAGCCTGCTGCTGCTGAGTGCTTGTAAAAGAGATTTGGGATAATACCATTCTGAGTGTTCCCCTACTATGAAAAGAAGATTAAAGGATAAATGGCTGATATGGCTATGCTGACTCGAACTAACAAAACAAAAGTGACAGATTTTTTTGTCAGTTTTGATACATTATGTTTATCAAGACTGTATGCTTTCCATCTGAAAATTCAAGTACTGAATAAAGCAGTTGGAAAACTTCTTCTGTACCATAGGAAAGAATTTTGTCTAATGGGAGAGGATTGGAAGACATGGCACCTTGGGTTCTGATTCCTACTAACTTACTTTGTGACTTTGGGTAAATCAGACTGACCAAAATTTTCCAACTTAGGTGTCAGCAGTTAGGTACCCCAAACCACATGTTGATACCTAACTGAAAAAAAAGAAGGGAGGGAACAGGCAGAGACACATACAGATTTCTTTAAGAGAGTCTTCTAAAGAACTAAGTCCAGGTCTTCATCACACAAACAGGCCCAGCAGCCTGACTAGAGTGCAGTGGCCACTCCCCATAAGGGCCACGGCCCTTCACGTCCAGCTTGCAGCTCTCATCTACACATATTCCCCTTGAGGCACCAAAAGAAGTGTAAAAAAAGGACCCCAAAAAAGTGCAGAGTGCAAAGAACAATGCAAAAAAAAAAAGTGGACAGTGAAAAACAGTGCAAAAAAAGAAAAGCTGAGTAAAAAAAGTGCAAAAAAAGAACGGTGCAAAAAATAGTGGACACTAGTCAGAAGCTGAAAAAAAACGTGGACAATGCAAAAAAAGGGAAGTGGACAGTGAGTGGGTTTTATATTTGTGTATTTTTGAGTTTGTTTATATCTAGATTTATTTATATGTGTGTTAACTGTAATAGAATGAAAGGGGCAGGGAAGGGGCAAGGCTTAGAGGGGTGGCTGCTTCTTCCTCCAAGCCCTGCTCCTCCCATGCCCCTCTTCTACCACATGTGGTCTGACTCTGACATACAGTGGATGTGACCCTCAGGCCAAAGAGTTTGCTTACCCCTATATACTCACTTCTCTTTGCAGAGAACTATACTTGGTTTTCCTGTTCTCTTTCCTTGAGACCCAAGCTTTGTTTTTCTCTTCCTGCTTGGGATTTAAACATGAATTTTCTCTCTTCTCCTCTCCACTGTAGATATAAGCATAGGCTAATCCTCCTTAATTCTCTTTCCCTATCTCTAGATATCAGGGAATAAGTTCCTTCTTCCTTTGCTAGCAGAAGGATTCCTCTTTACTGATTAAAGATTGGTCCTGAGAGAATCCTCAAGTTTCCCTGCCAAAATCTTTATGGGGTCTACCATTTCTCTTTCCTATGAATGGCCATAGTAGAATACTTTTTCTCTGATCATGGATGCACAAAATGACATTCCCAGAGGGTCAGATGCTCTGTGGAGTATTGACTACTAGTCAGTAAGGCTACAGCTGAGACTGACAGCTGAACCCTCTGCCAACACTTCCAGACCTGGTTTATTTTCTAAAAGTCCCCAAAATTCCATCAATTTTGGGAGTGAAAAGCACAGAATACAGGCTTCTATGCTGCAACACCAAACCATTCATCCAGCAGCAATCTTTTGCTCCTCATTGAACTAGGAGTTTATGGGCCAGTAATGAAGTCTTGACTCAACAGGAGTTTTGTGACTTCAGTAGGGCAGGATTTGACCCCCCCAGTCCTGCACTGGTTTGTCAAGTGATTTAATCTCCCACTGTGAGTGGTAACTGCACCATACTGAACCATTGGCACTAAACTCTGGATAATTTTAGCATCATCTGAGACCCAGCCCTAGATGTTGTATGATCAGGAGTCAAAGACTGACACCTGGGATAGTTCTGCAGTATCAGATGTGAAAAGCTGAGAATAGCTGTAAAAGTATTACAATGTGATTTAAAGAGCTATTCAGAACTATCATCTCCGTTGGTCCATTATAATAATATTTCTCATCTCCATAAAGCTATTTATCTTAGGATCCTATTTTTTCTTATGAACCAAGCCTCACAACATCTTCATCTCTTCTCCAGCTTATACATTCTCATCCATTTTCCAGATGGAAAAACTGAAAAACAAAAAAATTAACATAAGTATCCAAAATTACACATCTGAAGCAGTGGCTCAGTGTGGCGTATAGCCAAGGAGCCCAGATTCCCGGGTGACTGTTCTAGCCAATCAATCAACACATTGCCATAGTTTTAAGAGTTTGTTTTTAAAACCTGAAGAGAATACATTATGATGATGATTTTTAAAAAAAATGCATAATTAATCTCCAAATGTGAATAAAATCATTCATACATTGCTAACTTGGAACAGCTGAAAGGAGAAAGCTTTTTTTGTCATTAATAAGAAATCTGGAGAAGGAATTTGTTTGCAGAGTAAACTATTGCTTTATTGACTAGCATTTTAATCTTGTAAAATTAATGTCTGAAGAAGCAATTTGGAATCAATCAAATGTAAGAGGGATGGCAATGGTAGTGGTTGCTTGGGGTTTTTGGGGGGTGCGGGGATGGGAAGGGCTGAGATTAGGGTATAAGAAACAGTTTTTTTTCTGTGATTTGCACCAAGGATAACAAACCATATGGTGCCTCTGCCTGCACTGTATGGCGTATACTTTTCATGCCATGGACCAGCTAATTTTCATTCCTCATTAAACCTTGGCTTATTCTTAATGATTTTCTCAACATAATACAGAGATGACAACAACAAAAATTATTTCATGTGCCAGGGAAAATTTTGATTTCAAGGATACATCATGAGAAAACTGTAAGGACTGTAGAAGTATATCTGAAGATTGACTGGGTCTTTTGGATCAGTAGGTAGGCTAAAATTTGAATACATGCCTTCACGAGTCAAGAAGAACAAATGTGTATCTTTATATACCAGCTTATCTGTATCTTAATCACTGACTTCCATTCAGAAAAAAATTAGTATTGCTTACAGAGTTCTGAGTATGTTTTGTTTCAAACAGATTTTCAGAATGGTTTCTTTTCTGTGTGATGTTTGTGTGTGTGTGTGTGTGTTTTAATAATTAATTGATTAGTGTTTTTACAGTGCTTTGCAACTGTAAAGCTCTATGGAAGTACTACCTATTATTATAAGAACATGTTAGACTAGTATGAGTATTAAAAATGAGGTACTAAAACTTGCATACAGTATTTAGGTCACTGCTGTAATTGGACTCAAATCAGTCATGGCCAACATTTGTCCTCATATAGTATGTTAGGTATTCTGTGTAAGCTGAATTTGTGGTTTCAGTCTCATTTCTTTTGCAAAGGTATCCAAATCAAAATTAAACACTACTATCACTGCCCATGCTGCTTCTATTCTGTAGATAAATAGTAGATTTCAGTTTCCAGCAATGCCTGTCTGTCCTATTTTACCAGTTGAAATTCACTTGAAATTAGAAATTGTGACAAAGTTCCTCCTCTACCTGGTTGGTCCTGCGATTCCCCTTAGTGGTACATTTGTTTATCTCAGGCTACCAGGCCTGGGAAAGGCTTTGGCTCCCTCAGGGAGGGTTTTTTCCCTTCCCCCAGTCTTTGAACTTGTGGGGCTCTTCCTCACGAGCGGTCTGCTCTTTCTCCAGTTCTGCTGCCTTCCAACGCCTCCTCTCCCACACTCCAGTAACTCTCCTCACTCTCACACTCCAGCTACCCCCTTTCTCTGGAGAGAAAACTTTTTAACAAGTTGTGGGTGGGGCCGTAATTACCTCCAGGTGTGCTAATTAACCTATATTAACCACTGCTCAGCTATAAAGGGAAAAGTGATTTGTTGAGCCTGGGGCTGATATGTAGGCCTTGTAGTACTTTCCAAGCCATCCAGACTGATCCTGTTGCAAAATAAATAAATGTAATTATCTTTTCCAGTTTGAACAAGGGCTTCTATGCCTCTTTGCCCAGTGAAAGAGCAAATAAAAAGCTTAGGGATGTGCATTCCTCTTTGCTACCCTGCTGAGCCTTTGGGTGAGGTGTGACAGGCTAGTAAGACATTTACTATAGTATACAGGGTAAAGATGGCATATAATTAAATGCTCATATGCTGTCAAAACAGTGACAATTACAAAATGTTTCAGCCACTAAATCACTGGAGAGTGAGCAATGAGCAAAATGACTTCAATACACAGAAGAAGTTCAGAGCCCCAAGGGAATGCTAATTCAGAGACAGAGTAATAGGGATTAGTGCTTGATTTATTGTGTGTCTAAAAGAAATCAACTAGACTAAACCTGCTCCAATTTCACTGCCTACATACATGTTTAAGGATATAGTCAGAATTCAGTGAGCAGGGCATTAACTATCCTATCCATCTTTCATTAATGCTAATGGGAGGTGTGCAAATACAATCTATCTTTGTGCACTGATGTGAGGAGATACACGCTTTAGTTTTAAAATAACATCAACACTTGTTTGTAGTTTTATGAAGAAAAAGTTAATGAGTTGGACATCGGGCTTTATATTGATAGTCCTGAAAAATCTGTTACTATGCACTCTTGGGATTTTTCTTTCACTTCACTTTCACCATCTCCAGTTCTATGTGTGATGTGAACCTTGACTGCTCACATGTCCCCTTCTCCCACAATAATCTTCACATTGCTCCATCTGCATGAAATACCCTTTCCAACCTGTGCAGAAAGGTCAACACCTTCTCTTCCTATCGTAACTTGTGACACCTGCAGGAAAAGATAGATTTTAAGAGTAACCTGGAATTCTTCCAACCTCTCTTCTTTCCACCCTAGTCCACTGAAACTGCTCTCACCAAGCTGTGTAGGATCCTTTTTGTGGCCAAATCTCATGGCTTCTTCTTTATCCCCATTGCCTTTGAATTCTCTGTTGAATTATATCCAATAATATTTAGCTTCCTGAAATTTTGTCCTCTTGGTTTTCATGTTAGTGCCTTCTACTGGTTCTTCATCTACATCTCTGACAGTTCCTTTAGTGTATCTTTTAGTGGGTCCTTCTTTTCCCTTTTTATATTCTTCAAAGCAGTCCCACAGGGAGTCAGTCCTCAGCTGTCTCATCTTCTTGCTCCATATACCATCACCCACCTGACTTCATGGAAAAAAGTCAGGAGGGAAAATTAAATCTGCTAGTCATTTTACATGGATGATTCGGAGATTTGCCGTCCACTCATTTGATCCTTTATTTCAGCCTCACTTGAAAAAGGAGATATTTTTTGTAACCCTAAAAGCAACCCAGTGCCACTTAGCATACTCTTGTGGTGATACTTACTCAGAAGAAGACATGTAATATAGTACTGGAAAACTAGTAATTAATTCACTTGTCATTGATATTTTATTGATGAATGCATGGAAGAACAACAAATAACTTCATAGATATATGCTGGAAATATGTGACTAAAATATGTTCAGATTAGGTATGTAAGGGGGAATTAATAAATAGGCATTCAGCAGACAAATGAAAGAGGCCAACACCTCAAACAGAAGAGGCCAAATTCAGTGGGCTATTTGTATCGTATGTTGCAGGAAAAAAGCATTTGTGCTGTAAAAATCAGCAGCATGGGAGGAGACAGTGTGGAGTCCTCAACAAGCAGCATGGGATCTGCATCCAGCAGAGGAAAGAAGCTTCATCTGGGCTTACTTTTTAAAGAATGCATTTCAAAGGTTTATGGATTATATAAAGAAAGGAAGAAAACCTTATAGTATCCATTACTGGGCAGAGACGAGACCAGGGCTTTTGTACATCTCAGGAAAGTGGATCCTTCAACCAAGGGGGTTGAAGTCTTTGGGAATTCAGTGTTGATGAGAAACTTGCTTAGGCAAAGATTCACTTGCCTAAATTAAGTTTTAATCTTAGAAGAGTATTTTTTCTTTTGTTTATTTGTAACCATTTCTATCCTTGCTTCTTGTACTTGGTGTCACTTAAACCTGTGACTTGTTGTTGAATAAACCTGTTTTACTTTTAGTGTAAATCAATTCAATGTTGTGATTGAAATAAGAATGTTTGTCAAACAGCAGTTAAATTAAAGAGCTGCAGTTTACTGACTCTTTAAAAGAGCCATGGATTTAATAACTTCTCTATATGTCCTCGGAGAGGGGTGGACAGTAAGGAGGAAAACAGTTTTGGGGATATTTGGAACTGGAGGGTTGTTGAGGATCACTCCACAAAAAGACCCTAGGCTGTGGAAGTCCAGATGGGACCCGCATACTTGTCTGCTGCCAACTGGTGTCAGGGCTCTGAGCCACATCAGCATAACATTTAAGGCATCCAGAGCTGCAGGGCAGGTAGTTACACATTCCATATGGCTCTGGGTTGAGCCCCAAACTGTCATACTTCCCCAATCACAGCACCATTGTGACGCATAGTTAATTTGCAGTTGTGTGGCACTTTAAGACTAGTAAAAAAAAAAAACCAAGCAGTTGTGTGGCACTTTAAGACTAACAGATTTATTTTTTGCATGAGCTTTCATGGGAGAAGATCCCACTTCCTCAGATGCTTCGAAGATGGGTGGACTTACAGAAAGGAATGAAACTAAATGCAAGGGGGTGTAAAACATAGGATCAGGTCATAAAGTAACAGCAAATCAGAGCAGTTTACAGGCTTAAAGAATGGGAAGCCTGAAGTCAAATTACCCTTTGTAATGTGAAAAGAACCCATAATCTCGATTGAGTCCTGCTTTCACAGAATTTAGCTTGCATATTAATTCGAGTTCAGCTGTTTCTCTTTGGAGTCTTGATGTCCCAGGTACATCTCTAACGACAGTCGTTAACAAATCCATCATCGAGTGATTAGGAAGATGGAAGTGCTCAGCAACTGGTTTCTTTGTTCTTTGATTTCTATCAGCTCTGTGCTCATTCAGTCTCTTACGGAGCGATCGTCCTGTTTGTCCAATATATAAGGTGTTGGGGCATTTCTTGCACATGATGGCATAGACCACATTAGTAGATGAGCAGGTAAATGAGCCTTTGATGGAGTAGCAGGCTCGATTAGGACCTATGATGGTGTCTGTTGTGTAGATATGTGGGCAGACTTGGCAGCGTGGATTTTTGCAAGGGTGTGTGCCTGCTTCAATGTTCTTGTTGTTAGATCTGCAGTTGCTGGTGAGTATCTGTTTAAGATTAGGGGGCTGCCTATAAGCAAGGAGTGGTCTGTCCCCTAATGCTTGAGAGAGAGAGAGGGATCATTTTTTAGAATAGGCTGTAGGTCCTTAATGATCTTTTGCAGAGGTCTGACTTGGGGGTTGTATGTGGTGACTAGTGGTGTTCTGTTGCTTTCTTTCTTGGGTCTCTCCTGTAGTAGATGACTTCGGGGAACCCGTCTAGCTCTGTCAATTTGTTTTCTTACATCCCCAGGTGGGTACTGTAGTTTCAAGAATGCTTGATAGAGATCCTCAAGATGTCTGTCTCTGTCTGAGGGATCAGAGCAGATTCGGTTATATTTTAGGGCTTGGCTGTAGACAATGGATCGTGTGGTGTGTTTAGGATGGATGCTTGAAGGATATAGGTAACTATACCGATCAGTAGGTTTTCAGTATAGGGTGGTGGTGATATGTCTATCCCTGATTTGTACTGTAGTGTCAAGAAAGTGGATCTCCTGTGTGGAGCGTTCCAGGCTCAATTTGATGGTGTCGTGGAAATTATTGAAATCTCTGTGAAAATCTTCAAGAGCATCCCTGCCGTGTGTCCAGATGATAAAGATGTCATCGATGTAGCACAGGTAAAGAAGAGGTGTCTTGGGATGAGACTTGAGGAAACGTTGTTCTAAGTCGCCCATAAAGATGTTGGCATATTGTGGGGCCATGCTGGTGCCCATAGCAGTGCCACTGATTTGGAGATATAAATGATCCTCAAATCTGAAGTGGTTGTGGGTGATTACAAAGTCGCAAAGTTCAGTCACGAGCTGCGCTTTGTCATCATCTGGGATGGTTCTTCTAATAGCTTGTAATCCATCCTTGTGTGGGATGTTGGTGTAAAGAGCTTCTACATCCATAGTGGCCAGAATGGTGTTTTCTGGAAGTTCTCCAATGGACTGTATTTTCCTCAGGAAGTCCGTGGTGTCTTGAAGATAGCTGGGGATGTTGATAACATAGGGTCTGAGGAGGGAGTCCACATGGCCAGATAGGCCGGCAGTAAGAGTGCCAATGCCTGAGATGATGGGGCGTCCAGGGTTTCCTTTTTTATGGATTTTGGGTAGTAGATAGAACATCCCTGGCCGTGGTTCTGGTGGTGTTTCTGTCTCTATACATTCTTGTGCTGTCTTAGGGAGTTTCTTGAGTAGGCGTTGTAATTCCTTTTGGTATTCCTCAGTGGGGTCAGAGGAAAGTGGTCTGTAGAAGGTTGTGTTGGAGAGTTGTTTATAAGCCTCCTGGTCATAATCTGATTTATTCATGATGACAACTGCACCTCCTTTGTCAGCCTCCTTAATGATAATGTCAGAGTTGTTTTTGAGGCTGTGGATGGCATTGCGTTCTGCAGGGCTGAGGTTATGATCTAAAGGATGTTGTTTGTCCATGATTTCAGCCTTGGTGTGGTGGCGGAAGCAATCAATATAGAAGTCAAGTCTCTCATTTCGGCCTTCTGGAGGAGTCCATGAAGAATATTTCTTCTTGTAGTGTTTGGAGGAAGGCATCTGTGTGTCAGTGCGTTGATCTGTGGTGTTATAGAAATATTCTTTGAGTCTTAGATGACGAAAGTAGGCCTCTAGGTCACCGCAGAATTTTATCTTATGTGTGGCAGTTGTGGGGCAGAAGGAAAGTCCTCGAGATAGAACAGATTCCTCTGCAGGAGTAAGTGTGTAGCTTGAGAGATTAACAATGTTGCTGGCTGGGTTATAGGTGTCACTCTTGCTTCCTGTAGTGCTGTATAGAAGTTTATATAGTTTGGTATCTTTTTTCCTCTGTAGGAAAGCAAAGTGCATGTCATAGATGGGTTTTCTCTTTGAAGCATCTGAGGAAGTGGGATCTTCTCCCACGAAAGCTCATGCAAAAAATAAATCTGTTAGTCTTAAAGTGCCACACAACTGCTTGTTGTTTTTTTACTGGACTAGACTAACACGGCTATCCCTTTGGAAATAATTAATTTGTAAAGTGCTTCCAAGACCTCAGTAGAAAGGTGGTCTATTAACACACAGTGTTATTTAAAATATTACAAATACAAAGAGCAGAATATTTCAACTGCTATCTACAGGGGGATCTAAAGGCTTTAAGGACTTTTCTTTAGTTAGAAAACATAATCTTATCACAGAGAATTTAGAATCCTATTCATGACAGTTCCACTCAATAAGATTATATTACATTTAGACTTAGATTCTTGTTCAAAGCCTATTGGAGCATTCTCCTTGGGTGTTTACATTATGTTACTCCATGACAGCACTGTAATCTAATAGTTTGGATTACTGAAAAATATTTGATTTAATATTTGGCATTAGGGTTTGGTATTATTCTGCCAATGCAAGGCTCGGTAGAAAAGTACGATTTATTATTGCTCTGGAAATTTTGGTACTGAAATGAGTAATCATTCTGGAATAGTCTTAGCTGTCTGACTCAGCTGCACAATTGCCTCAGTATATGTACTGGTGACTGCAGTAGAGCACAAGAGAAGCTCAGGAAGACGAAATGTAAAAGGAATGTAATATAATTACATTTTAATACATTTCCAGTTAGCTTTGCATTAAATTCGGTTTTTGTTTTGATTTATTTTTATGTGCTTATGAAATAGGTACTGCAGAAGGTTCTACAAGTAGTATTTGTAATGCTGGTTGGTAGTTTTCATGACTATAAGAGCTACGAGCCTTTGTAGATTTTTCCTCTGACATTTTTTGGTGTGGATATGTTACAGTTCTCATTTTTGCATTAACTTGTGGTAATGCTGTAATATGAGTTTCTATCATACAAAATTAGTGGGATTTCTCACTGATGGCCTGTAATAAATACCTTGTTGTTCTATTCTTTTGACATCCATACAGCTCTATTAATGAACTCTATGGTCTGATCTCCAGCCTCTTCATTTCTGCTGTTCTAGATATATCTGGTCCATATTCTCCAGATCTGCCAGTACATTTTATTCACAATCTCTAGCATCCTCTCCTATTTCATCTATAATCCCTTGCATACTTTGGCTAATGCATTTCAATGTTGACCTGTTTAACGTCCTTGCTGTTTGAATCCTGGGTGTTTCCCAAACAGAAACTGCCAACAATGCTTACTTCTACCAAATGTGAGTGTAAGGTAGAAAGTAGCTATCCAGAACCACTCTTTCCCAGATGGAGAGGTTCACATAAAGGGCCTTGGTGTGGCCTGTCTCTGCAATGGTGGTTTTGTTAAGTGGCTAAAAGAAGTTATGATGCTACCCTAATCACTTTGGGTACGTCCACACGAGTCTTTTATTTCGAAACAACACTGGTTGTTTTGAAATAAAAAACTGAATGTCCACACGATGTTTTCTTATTTCAAAATGACAGGCTCTGTCATTTCAAAGTAAGAACCGTCATTTCAAAACAGCTTAAACCCCATTCATTTCGAAATGGCTGTTATTTTGAAATGGTTATTTCGAAATAAGGCCGTTTGGACGTGTTGTTTTGAAACCACACCATTGTTTCGAAACAACTGTTTTGAAACAACATGTCCAAACGGCCTTATTTCGAAATAACCATTTCAAAATAACAGCTGTTTTGAAAGCAGGCTTTCCCTTAATTCGAAATAACATTTTCTTAATTTGAATTAACTTATTTTGAAATAAGGACTTTATTTCGAAATAACTCATTTCAAAATAACTTATTTCGAAATAATGATGTATGTGTGGGCAATGTTCCCTCTAAGGGGAGAGGGCAGCTGAGCATCTCCGGTTGCTCGCTGCACTCCCCCCCCCCCCCGGGCCGGGGGGGGGGACTGGAGCCAGAGGGCCCAGCCATAACTCCCAGGCCAGAGGAGCTCTACAGAGCATGCCCAGATTTTCTGGGCATGCTCCGTTGGAGCTTCTCTGAGCGGGAGTTTTCAAAACTCCCAGCCCCAGAGGAGTTCTGTGGAGGGACTCCGGCTGCCAGCAGTGCGCTGTCGGCAGCTTTCGCTGTGCTGGTGGCTGTGGCGGGCTGCGTTGCAGCGCGCCAGCGCAGCTTAGAGGGAACATTGGTGTGGACATAGCCTTTCATTTGCAATCTGCTGAAAGCAAAGTTCAAAGCACAGATACTAACCGTTCTGGTTTGTGCAGTGGTTCTGATATCTTCTATGAAACAACAAAAAGTCCTTTAGAATGACTAGCCTATAACCTCTTCAAATTATTGACCTGAAACAACATTCAAATCCTAATTTTCTTGAAGGGAGGGATGCTGTGATTTATATACCCATAGGTCAGATATTGTGAATGTACACAAACAGATTTAGAGATTTCATATTGAACATAGTAGTAAACATATGAACTCCTGTGATGTGGAGCACCCAGTTAATCAATTAAAGACAATAATTAAAAATACTAAAAAGCATTAAGGAATTAAAATGAATGCGTAAAGTATTGTGAGCTGGTTTGAATTAATTAAATGCATAGTGTAATGGCACGTAGATATACCATAGACAGTCACAAAATTTAGTATTTAAAAGATACTTAAGTTTAGAAAATAGGAATAATCACAAAAAATTGATCAGAATCTGAAAATTGGTAAATGACCAACCACTTGACTTTTTGTCATATCTCCAAGAGGATATTAGCACTTTCAGAGCTCCTAGACCATAAATCTGAAGCCTAAAGCTAGTCTGCAGAGTTTCTTTAGGAAAGTAAGGTAAAAGTCAATGATGAGAGACACATTTAGCTTCCTACTTTGAGCTGTTTCTGAACACTGGCACTTTTTATGAAACTCTAATGCACACTTCAATTGGAGTGAATTCTTCTGATAGAGTTTTTTTTCCCTCTAAAGTAGAAGTATTAGTTATTACCTTAAAATAAAATTTGTATCTTTTGGCTTGAGAATTTAGCACATTCCTGTTGTTATAAGCATGTCTTCGAGTGGAAAAAAGTCACTGCACCATCATGGGAAAATTACTAACCTGCAAATAGTATCTTCTTAAGCTATTATTTAAAAACAAAACAAAACTTCTGATAAAACAGATTTTTATCTGCATGTGTTGGTATAGTCATGACACCATATCTTGAAGTATATATGGTTTTATATCTGCAGTGTGAAGAAGCTTGCACATTCAAACCATTTTCTGTTTTCCTCAAGGGTCCTCTGATCCTTGAGATTCAACATACTTGTCCCCTGTTCTTTTTCTCCTCTAGAGCATGTCAGTGCCTGTCTATATGTGAGCCCCCAATGTTATTGTCCATGGACATTTTGCCAGGGATGTCTTGTCAGATGTCATTTCATTGGTGAAATCTGGTTGTAGCACACAATGTCAGCTCCACCAAAGGAGTCCTGTATTTATGATTTCTAACCCTAACTACTGAAGTCCTTGTTTGTGGGTAAGCACTGCTTTTTGGTGATGAGATCCAAAGGGGCAGCTGTGTTAGTCTAGTTCAGTAAAGCAAACAAGGCATCCTTTTGCACTTGTTAATCTTTCAGTGCCACAGGACTCCTTGTTTTTCTTTATGATGATGTATCTTCCAAATGGGACAGGCACTTGCAGGCATGATGATCTTTTCCACAAAGAGGCCCCCAGTGACATCAAAGACAAAATACTCATTGATTTCAGTGTTCAGGATTTCTCCCCATGAATCTGTTTAATACATATATAAAAATTATATTTATGTATTTTTACTACAGAAATAATAATGCTTCCTGCTTTGCAGGAATTGTTGTGAGGCTTAAATTATTATCATAAAGTACTTTGAGGTCCTCAGATGATTGGCATTATTTAAAGCATTAAGTAATATTACTAAGAGTAAAAAGTCTGCCTCAAACATCTAATTGTTCACACAGCTAATCAGTGTAACCGTGGATTCCCTTCACTGTCACTGTGATCCTCCTCATTCTATGCTTTCTACTTCCTTGACACACCCATTTGTTGCATCTTATCTTTATAAGACTGCAAGCTGTTTGGGACAGGAACTGTCTCCTGTGATGTGTACACAGCGCCTAGCCCAACAATACTCCAGTATTAACCACGATTAGGTGCTGCTGATCTACAAAGAAATAATGAAAACATTACAGTTGAGTAAATATTTATTGTTATTTAAAGAATTATGGTAATAATATTAAACACAAACATGAAGTCATTTTCTCAACATTTTTATGAAATAGGCAAGTACAGTTGGGGATCCGTTAATGTGCAGGTCTCGGGGGAAAAGCCGCCACGACTGCACGTTAAATGGACTGTGGGTAATTGGGACCACGGCAAAATAAATAAATAAATAAATAAATTACAGTGCAGCACTAATAAGGCTCACTCTGCCTGTTTCAGTGCCCAGGCCAACTTCCACTTTTAGTTAGCGTACGGAACTCGTTAGGTTGGTACTCACTCCACGTGTTTCCATGCCCAGGCCAACTTCCACCTTTAGGCACCACGCGTTAGTGAGTCCTGCGTGTTAGCTTGGTGGCTTTGGGGAACATGACCGGAGTGCGCGGTAACAGGATTCACATGCAGACTGGTTGCGCGTTAATGGGTCCCCACTGTAAATATTATTAGGTCCCTATCTCGGATGGGGAAATTGAGGCAGAAAAGTTAAGAGACTTGCTTAATGCTTTGGGGGGGGGGGTCAGTGACGGAGATAGAATTACAGCTGAAATTCACAGCTCACAGCCCTTAGTTCAGTTTACTAATTCATGCTGCATTAGAGCTGATATTACCACAGTTTTCCTTTAAGTGTGAAGCTGTCACTTAATAAGTAATTCTGTACCAAATGGCCTGGTGCTTTGTTTCTGGATCTTGGACCTCTTTATTTCCTGATTAGGTTTGCCCGTCCAGCATTCAGGTTACAGTGGTGTCTGGAATTCTCTCTCTGTCTTACTACATCCCTTGTTAGCATGTTAGAGCTAGCTTTAGATTTCTCAAAGTTAAATTTTATTCAATGAAAGCAGTTTATGTGGATTCCCCAAATGGATTTGTTTTTGCAGTGTTCCTCCTTTGTTGCATATTAACGTTTAATTACCAAAATGATCATATTACCTCAGCAGTGGAAGAGAGAAGAGCTAAGGGACCTAATAAATACAAAATAAGATGCACAATCAACCTTTAATCTGGCCATAATGTTGTTACTTAAATATTATTATAACTCCTGTTATAAGCTTTGATCTGATAGATTTTGAAGTGTTTATAGACAGGGCATCTGGCATAACTTGTTTTTGTGAGCATGCTAAAGTCAAAATGTCTGAACTAAAGAAACAGCTACTCCCAACAAGCTTTATTGGGGACTTTTCTGTGCTCAAGTGGCTGCTCTACAATGTACTTCCTACAGAATGGGAGCTGAGATGGAATCCATTGAATTTAAACCAAGAAAAATATTTTTTCAAGCAGAGTTTAATCACCCATCAGTGTTCTCATGGCTCCAAAGAGCATCTTTTAGTGGGAGCTGTTTAGGAAGCAACACCAGACTTTCTCCTCTGACTCTGGAAAGGAAAGGATGCATAACCAACAAACATGCAATATACACTCCAAAAGCAGGGAGACTTCCTGGGAAAAAAATAAGTTTCAGTTCAATTGGGTTTATTTGAAATTTTTAAGTTCCAAAGGTGTAACCATGTTATTCTAGTTAAGCAAAACAAGCTAGGAATCCTGTGACACTTAAAGACAAAAAATTACTTATTTCATGAGCTTTCATGGGAGAAAATCCCATTTTTTCTCCCACAAAAGCTCATGCAATAAATAAATTTGTTAGTCTTTAAGTGCAACAGGACTCCTTTGAAGTTTTTATATCAGTTTAGATTAAGTCAAAGACTATGTGTACACTAGAGGGCTCAATTAAAATGACTTAAGAAGGTTGACTTTAAGCTGACTTAAAAGTTAAGTCAACTTAACAAGGTCTACTTAAAAGTTATGTCCACACTGTGTTAAGTTGACTTTATTAAGTAGACTTAACAAAGGCTACTGTGTAGATGACCTTATCTCTCATGCATTAAGTCAACTTAATGAAGTTGACTTTAACATGTAAGTTGACTTTAAGGGCAGGAGTTATTAAGTCAAGTTAAGCAACTGCTTAAGTCGATTTAATAATAGCCCGACACGGACAAGGCTTTCCTTAAGTCGACTTAAGGCTCCAGTGTAGGTAATACCCAAAGATTGGAGGCTTTCACAGATGGTAATACGTAAGGGGAAGCAAAAGAAAGTGTAGTGGGTACATTAGCTTTTAAAGCTTTAAGGAAAATGTTGCTGTTTCTTTCTGCTAGTACCACAATGCTGCATGTGGTTTGTAGGCATGCATTCAGGAATATTCTCTGATTTTTGTCATTCTGTGTTTGTTGCTAACAGCTGTTACCAGAGATGATGTTTTGTGTTTCATTGAATCACAGAAATGTAAGACTGGAAGGAATCTCAGTAGATGATTTAGTTCAGTTGCTTGCACTGAGGCAAGATTAAGTATTATCTGCACCATCCCTGATAGGCGTTTGTCTAACAAGCTTCCAATGATCAAGATTCAACAACCTACCTCGGTAATTTTTTTCACTGCAGAACTACGCTTACAGTAAGGGAGTTTTTCCTAAAGTCTAGTCTAAATCTCCCTTTCTGCAATTTAAGCTCATTACTTCTTGCCCTGCCTTCAGTAGTTAAGGAGAACAATCTATCAGTTCCTATTTGTAACAACCTTTTATGTACTTGAAGGATCAGTTTTCTCTTCTCCAGACTAAAGAAACACAATTTCTTTTAGTGTTTCCTTGCTTTCTAAACCTTGAATTGTTTTTGTTGTGCCCCTCTGAACTTTCTCCAATTTGTCAACATCTTTCCTGAAGTGTGGTGTTAGACCGGGACACTATATTCTGGTTAAGCTCTTATTAGTTTTGAGTCTAGTGGAAGAATTAATTTCAGTGTCTTGTTTACAGGATTCCTGCTAATATATCGCAAAATGATGTTTGCTTTTCTTGAAACAGCATTATATTTTTGACCCATACGTGGTTTGGATTCAGAATCTTTTCTGCTGTGTTTCTTCTTAGGCAGCCATTTTCCACTTTCAGTTGCAAATACATTGTTCCTTTCTAAGTGGAGTACTTTGCCTTAGTTCTTACTGAATTTCATACTATTCACTTCAGAGCTTTTCTCCAGTTTGTCAAAATCATTTTGAATTTTAATCCTGTCCTCCAAAGCACTTGCAACCCCTCTCAGCTTGATATGGTCCTCAAACTTCGTAAGTATATTTTCTATGTCACTATCCAAATCCTTTATGAAGATATAAAGTAGAACCGGACCTAGGACAGATCCCTGTAGGACCCCACTAGATATGCTCTTCTACTCTTATTGTGCAACATTGATAACTACTCTTGAGTGCAGTTTTTCAGCCATTTGTGCACCCACCTTTTAGATGTTTCATTTAAGTTATCATCGTGTGGTATGATGTTTCAGTGGCAACATTTCATTTCATCATGGATATCTTCTAGACATCACAGTAGTATTATGAGCATGTAGCACATTATCTTTATGATGCATTTCAGCTTGATGTTAGAAACCATAGATCCAGATTCCCAGAGTACACAAAAATGAGTATGGCTGTTTTGTGGCAAAATAACACTGATTCAATATCATGCCACAGGATACGAATGTGAACTCATTGATGCATTTTGGAGAAAATAAAAACAAAGAAAAATATTTGACTAGAATTTTAAACATGTGGTGCATCAGGTTTGAAAACAATTAACTAACTTCTTGTTTTCCAATTTAGAGGTTACCTTTGCACTTCCTCTTCTTAATTGGTACCAAAACCAAAGGTGTTGAAACATGTCTGTAGTGGTTTGTTCCCATGGTTTAGAAGCAGAATACCTGATCAGAAAGCCTTGACTTGCAATACATTAAACAGTTTTAAAAGAGGGTGGAGTTTCTTAGAGTTTTTTTTTGGGGGGGGGGGAGTTATAATAGTTTCACACAGGCCCCTGCTGCTGATCTGATCTTCTGCTCCCCAAATTACACACATAACTCAGCTTTTTGCATCCACCAGGTTCTTTATTTATATAGCTCAACTCACCAATAACTGCTTGTGTATAAACATGCTTGGCAGCTCCTGTGGCCTCATTGCTCCAGTCGCAAGTCAAGGGAAGCTTGCCTTCTTGCTATACCCAGACTGGCTATTTGTCCCCTCCCCCATCCTGTTTCCTTCTGATAAGCTTTTAGGGAGCCTGGCTTAATAAGCCCCTGCTCTTCATTATCTGACTCCTGCAGGGCATACACCGGCCGCCTCCTATCCTTACTAATTAGGGCTGCAGTGATAGGGGGCTGAACTGGCCTGTTTCTACTAATATAATATTTATTAGAGCTGGTTGGTGAGCTTCAGTTTCCACACAATAGTATTGTTTTTCCACAGGAAAAATTTGATTTTGCAAAACATCCACCCCTCAGTTTCCTGTTGTCTCCCCCAGTAAAACAAACTTTAAATTGGGAGAATTGAAGTGAAACATATCATTTCATGTCTGGTGAACCTAAATCAAAACACATCGATTTGTTGAACTAGATAAAAGCATTTTCCTATCAGGTCGGTTTAACTTAATCTACGCCTGCTTGAGCTGCCTTGGTGTTTCATGGGATTTGTAGTTATGGTGCCTCCTGTCTCCATTTTGTCTCCAGACCAAGCTTCTGTGCTGAACTCCATCACTTTTGATCATCTTCTATGACTATTGAAGCAACATGTAAGTTGTTGTCTGGTCAAGAGGCCTGGTCCTTAGAGCAGATAAGAGACAAGAAGCACCAGGACTACAACTCCCATAAGACACCATGGCTATGTCTCCACTACAGAGCTCAGTTAAGCCAATTTAATAAGGCCTACTTAAAGTCAACTTTAATTAGATCTTATTAGGTCGACTTAGTGAGGCCACATTGCATTAAGTTGACTTTATAAAGTTGACTTAATTGGCCCCACTGTACTAAGTCGACTTTATTAAGTCAACTTTAATGGCTGCATTGTGTTGAGTTGACTTAATAAAGTCGACTTAAACCCTTTAAGTTCACTTTAAGGGAAAGAGTTATTAAGTTGACTTAAGGAAGTTCTTAAGTCGACTTAATGAACTCAAACTCCTTAAGTCAACTTAAGTTCATAGTGTAGACATACCCCATAGTAGCTTAGGGTTACACAGATTAATTACTGAATCAAACTGATTCTGTCTCAGAACACAAATTAAAGTATTTTGATTCTAGGATCTTAAAATATTATCGTTTTCTTTTGTTTTTGTTCGAAAACGTTGAAAGAAATCATTCATCATTTTTAGAATCAATTTAAAAAAAAATCCTGTTGCATCAATATTTTGGCTTTTTGTTCTTGATTTGAATGAAAAACATAGTTTGAAATAACAGAACTTCCTATAGTATAGAAATGATTGGGTAAAAGACAAGAACAAACCCCAAAGAAAGAATGCATTGGGAAATCCAATGGAGAGATTGTAATGAGACGAGGAAGTAACTCAGGAAAGTGGCATCAAAAATATCCCTGAACTGGTAGTATGAAGCTGAACTCCTACTCCTAAATTTTCGATGGAAGAAGATGATATGAAAATGTAGATTCTAATTTCTCATTTAGGAATTCTCTCTAAACTGCTTGGAACTCAGAATCCAAGCATCTCTGAATTTTAGTGTTATTTGAAATCCAAACATGAGCCCAGATCTGACTATTGCTGCAGAAGCAAGCTTTCCATACGCATCTGATCTTCTAGATACCTATCCAAGTCAAATTGAACATTCTGAGATTTGTGTATCCCTTGATTCTACTAAATAAGATGCCTCAGTGATCAGATGTCATCATTATAATACCACGTGACGAAGTGTCTGAGCTGAGATTGCCTCCCACTCTGACTAGACTTCAGTAAAAAAAAAATAAAATCAAGCAGAATCTAACTAGGCTGTTTTGTATTAAACTATACAATCCAGACTGGATGAGTTATCAAAATCATGCAGACTCCATTCAAATACCTTTGTCCCACAGCCTTGTGAGGGAGGTTGCTGCAGTGTTGATTTTTGGAGTGAGTTTTAGGACTAGCCACCCTTGGGACTTCTCTTTTTCCTCAACTACTTGTCAACACTACTTTTATTGTTCATTAATTAAATTCTCTGAAGTATTCAATTCTCCAGTAGTGTTGCTGGAACAGATGTGAAGCTTTTGAGCTAGTCACCAAAATAGAAACCCATCAAATGTAAAATTTACTATGTTCAAATAGTAATGGATGCCACTCTGATTCCTAAAATGCATGCTTCCGACTGTGATGGTTTTTGCATGTCATCTTATACTGCCATCACTTATATACCTATGTCCTGTTTTCCCATTTGCTTATTCTCTTAACTATATTTTGCTACTGTGTTTTAAATTTGGCTTGTCCGAGTTAGTTGGCCCTGGTCTTTCTAGATCAGGAAATACATGTTGTATGTCTACTTTTTGTATTTGACTCACTGTAGATAGTGAAACTGGACAAGTTAATTTAATTTCCAGTTGCCTTGCAACAAGCTGCTGTGATGCAGTTTCTACCATTATAGGGATGTGTTTAAATTGCCAACATACAACAAATAATTTCATTTTTTATCAAGTCTATTTTTCTTTTTAAAAGTTGTCTTAAGGGATAAACAAACAAATAATTTTAAAAACCATGGGGAGATTCTTGTCTCCAGAAAGAACTGAAGAAAAGAGATGGACCCACAAAGTAACTCTTTTATCAGCAGCCAGTTGAGATCCATAGTATATATGCTTTGTAAGGGTTAGTTCAGTTCAGATATTTAGACCCAGGGAATGGTCTTCTAATATATATTTCAGAAACAAGATCTTCCATGAATGTTACAATCTTAACAGCATTCAAAATGAGCAGAAGTTTCTGAGAACTGAGCTCAGTCCCTCTTGTTTTAACCAGCAGCAAAAGCTGATGTTAGTAGCACCTCTTAATTAAGAAAAATACTATTTCAACTGAACAACAGAATAAAACAAAATGAAATAAACAGCTAGGCTGAGATTTTCAAAGATGTCTACAGGATTTGCACACCCAGTTTTCATTAATATGAAATTCCTCACATTCCTATCTTTCCAATGTGCTTTTTTTTCCTCCTGATTCAGATCAGCACTGCAGGTTTTCAGTTGGCTTTGATGGCACTGCAGAATTAGGGGAGTCTGCTATGTTCCTTTCCCCTTTGGCTCCTGCATTACAAAAGTCCCTTCTGATTTCTCATCTCCTGCCTCTACTTTGTTCCGCAGCTCAGACCTGAGCTGTTTTATTTCAGGAGCTCCATCACTTTTCTCTTCTTAATTTGTGCGCTGAGCCCTAATTATAATTTACCAAAATGTTTTCCATTTTCTATCCATCATGCTGTAGATCCGTAAAAGAGTGGGTGAGAAGACTTGTCAGTAAGTTACACCTCTTCAATATTTTAGGAGCTACATTTTTAGGTGACTGATTCAGATGGACTTTCACTGTTAGAATAGTAATGTAGCTTTTCCCAGCATTTGTGTCTCTTTCCACCCTCAATCGTCTTGTCTCGAATTTGAATTAAATTGTGGGTAGACTTATATCCTAATATTGCTGAGTGAGCTACAGATTTTGGATGGATTTTGTCTGATTTTTTCATTTTATGGGGATGCTTCCCAAGTCTGTGAAAGTCACATGTTGCAGTTGTACCACAGGCTTAGTCTCCAAACATTTACCCAGGTGAGTAACCTTACACATATGAAAAATAAACAAGGAGTCTTGTGGCACTTTTGAAGACTAATGAAATTATTTATTGCATAAGCTTTTGTGAGAGAGATCTCACTTTGTCAGATGCTTAGAGTATGGGAGGGAAAAATAAATCCAGTGAAGTTTGACTGACTTGATCAGGTCAGACTATTTCAACAGATGAAATAAGTTGTTTAGATTCAAAGAGTGTGGAAAAACAAATAACTTAAAAGAAGATGGGGAGGTTGAGAGTTGTGAAAGTCATTTTTTGTAATGAGAAAGCCAGCCCATATCTTTATTTAAAGCCAAGTTAATGGTGTCAGATTTGCATATGAATTCTAAGTATGTAGTTTCTCTTTGAAGCTTTGATTTAGAATCAACCTGTTTAAGTACTGTAACAGAAATGTCTTTCAGGGAGTGAGGAGGGAGACTGATGTGTTCCCCTATTGATTTTTGAATGTTGCCATTTCTGATGTAATATTTATGTGCTGAGCCCTAATTATAATTTACCAAAATTTACCTACTTATATGAGTATTCCCATTGAGCTACTCCTGATTTAAGCACCAGATATTTGCAGGACTGGGCCTTATCATTGTTGACATGAACCCTCCAAATGTAACTCTAGTTGTATTGACAATACTAATGAGTATCTAGTCACAACAATAAAGTTGAGGTTATTCTTTAATAAGTTGTTCATCCAGAGGTGACTGAACTGGGACAGGGGAGTAGAGCAGGGGCGTTGCTGGTGCTGGGCACTCTGGGGCACGTGCCCCGAACCCCAGCGCCGGTGCCCCGGATCTCCGGCCCAATCAGGCCGGAGATCCAGCGCCCAGCTGCCAGCAGCCGCGGTAGCCCCATCCCCAGCCGGGAATCCGGGGTCCGGCCGATGGTGGCCACAGTGGCCCCGGCCCAGGCTGGGGATCTGGGGCACGGACGCCTGCAGCTGCAGAGGCCCCATCCCCCGCCGGGGATCCGGGGCCTGGCTACCCGCGGTCGTGGCAGCCCCTGTCCCCGGCCAGGGATGCGGGGCCTAGCTGCTCACAGTGGTGCGGCAGCGCTGGGACCTGTCTCTGGCCAAGGGGCGGGGCCTGCAGGCTGGGGGCAGGGCCTGGACCCGTGCCCTGGGTCCCTCCCCTGGCCAGCAACTCCCCTGGGCTAGAGTATGGCAGAGAATTTACAGCAGATGGCAAGTTTATGCTGCCATTTGATTTTTTTTAAATTAAGGATGTTGTCAAGATAAAGATGAAGTGCCAAATCTTTAATTTGTCTCTGAGACAAAACTCCTTTTTCATTTCAATTTCAAAAGACAGTTCTTTCAATTAATTTTTATAGTCCCTTACCCCTGCCATTGTGTTTGGATTTCCAACATTACAGGGCAATCTTGAACTAGGAAAAATAATCTTTTCATTTAGCTAAAAAACATTTTAAGACTATATTTCTATTTGTATTAAATTTTATACCCTTGTGATGCTTTGCAGGTTCACCCAGAGCAGTAAGGGGTTGTGTCATCACTTGCCCTGTAATTTGGGGTGCTTCTGTTCTGAGCAGCTTTGACTCAGAGCCCTGATATCAGGAGCATGATCACAGCACAATGGGCTCCTGCTGGCTTTCACCATCATGGTTACTTCTGGCAGGGTGATATCAACAGCACTTCCAGGATTAAGCCTCCCCCACATCATCTTCTCTGCATTGTCCCCTCCCTGTCAGTGGGCACTTATAGAAATTATCAGCCAAAGACACGGAGCACACACCAGACCGTTGGTTTGGTTGAAGACCCACATTTCATACACAACACAGATTTTTTTTTTTATATGCAAACAAGTTTTTTAATATAGACCATAGGTTTAAATGACTACAGGTAAGAGTGAAAGAGGTAGAAAGGATACAGACAAAACACACTTTCTAGCAACTTAAACTTATTTCTAGCAAACTACAATATTTGTCCAAACTGTGTCCTTACTTACATCAAGTTATCAGTGTCCCTTGTCCTCCAGAGTTGGGGACCCAACTTCTGTAGACCTGAAGGGTGCTACCCTAGCATCCCTTCAGTGACGGGTGACAAAATGGTTTTTTGCCTTTGCTTTATATCTTCCCCAAGTTCATTTGCCCTATTTCAAGAAGCAGGAAGGCTTCCTGGGTATGCAACTTCCTTTTGCCTTTGTGATTATTTTAATGGTCATTTCCCCCCACTTGTCTGCCTGATAACCTTGTTTACCTTGTTTTAAAGTTCCAGAGAAGTAGCTGTGTTAGTCTATTTCAGCAAAACAAACAAATACTGTGGCACTTTTAAAGACTAGCAAATTTATTTATTGCATGAGCTTTCATGGGCATAACACCATATTGTCATAGTCTTTAAAAGTGTTACAGGACTCCTTGTTTCTTATTTTTAAATGCGCTTTTCATTGTCTTTGGTTACACCTTGATTAATTTATATTTGAGAGAGAGTCACGCTTGCGAAACAACATTCCTTTCCATAGGAGAGGTTGGGCTTTAGGCTTTATGTGCCAAACACACTTTAGGAACATTTTTCCAGCATACATTTCTTTATGTACCACCTGTACATTACTCAATAATATTAATGAGCAGTGTGTTACCAGTTTGCATATGACATCTTACATGGCACCTTTTTGATACAGATTATGATAACAGTGACTTGGGGTAATGAGTGTGTTAGTCTGATGAGACTTATTATGTAGCCTCTGTCAACTGGGACTGAGTGGCTTTATGGTCCACAACTCCTACTACCCCATCCCCTACTTCTCTTTTACCTCTACACTATTCACACTTTGTGATAGAGACTAACTGCTTGACAGTGTCGCTCTAACTTTACATACCGAGTCTTCTGTCTACAGAAGGGAGTACAGTAGTTTTTAAATTTGTTTTCTGGAATGCAACGCAAATAAAACTACAGCTTTGTGCACTGCTGAAGCTGGGAAAGTTTAAATTCTGATCTGAGCTTTGCAGATAATTCATCTTTTACATTTGCACATTGCACATTAACTTTGCCGGTAAAGAGAAAAACCTAGGAAGAAGATACACCATTACATATTATTTGCATCATGGCAATGTCCAGAGGCTATGAACAGGATTAAATGTGCCATTGTACTTAGTTACCATACATATACCCTTATAGGATGACTTGGTTCCTGTCTTGAAGAGCTTAATATCCAAGGCTCTGATCCTGCAGGCACTTGGGCAAATTTGCATGTAAGTAAAGAATGTACACAACTGTTTACAGGATCAGAGCTGTGGTGACAGTTAACAAACAATATCTGAAGAGTGAGGAAGAGAGGCACAATATGGAGATGTTCAAAGTTGAAAGGAAAATTTCTGTTAATGACAAAACACTTTTCAATATTACAAGTGTTTTAATAGCAATCTCTTCCTCTTTTTTGTCCAAATTTAGTGACTCTCTACCCATATAAATTATGGTTTAGGTTAAAATCAAGAAAAAATTATTGGCTGCTGCAGGATGGTAGAGATCTGATTTGGTTTAGCAAATCCTGCATACCTGAGACTTAATCTTTCTGAAGACATTTTTCCTAAAAATTTTGGATGCTGTTTTGTCTTCTCCTTTGTCTCTTCACTCATATTCCCACTACAAAGATGATAGGCTTTTATGGCCTGATTTTGAGAAGTGACCTTCTGTTATGCACTTGCACATGCTTATATACATAAACATGGTCATATTTATTTGTAGCCACGAAGTAGGTGATTAATCGCAGGCCTCTTGCAAAATCAGGACATACTGCAGGTTCTGAATGAGGTGCTGCTGCTTTCCAAAGTCAACATATCAGTCCAAAGGGGAAGTCAGGGTCTTAAATATTTCATGGAATAATTATTCCTTACTGGAAGCAATGTTTTCCTCACTTACTTCTAGTGATCTGCTTCATTTTTCTAATAACATATAAGAGGATTAGGCTTTGGGATTCAGTGTCACAGACATGACCATTGCAAAGTGGACACTGTCATTATTAAAGGTTGTGCTTCCTAGCCAGCAAGAAGAGTTAAAATCATAGTGTTGATTAATCATATTTAATTGCTTCAAAGAGTACCAATATGTTGATCAGGTGACAACAGACAAAAGGCCTGACCACCCCAGCTCTTCCTGACAAGATGAAATCTGTAAAATATATCACCTCATTCTATTTGTTTCTCCATTTTTTTCATGGCTCTTTATCTTCTGGGGAAATTCCCCTTCGCTAATCCCTTCTTCCCTTGTACTAAGATTCAGTAAATTCCTACCCAGGAGATACATTTTCCCCTTCTGTACATACTTTTCTGTTATTTGCCTTACCATATGCTAAATGCTATTTCCCACAGTCCACAGCACTGCAATGTTTGTGGACATCTTTCCTTCTGAGGAACTTCACAAACAAATTATTAGCGTTGCCATCCAGTAAATATGGAGTAAAAATCTATGTCACATGCTACTCTCTGAATCATAGCATGGAAAGGATAGCAAAATATGGTGAGAAAATGAGGACTCTGTGAAGACTGAAATTCTACTATTTTTCTCTTGTTCCAGACTCTACAGAAGACTCATTTTGTGATAAGACCAAACACCCTAGTAGGGGAAGTACTGAGGAGCAGCCCTGTTCTTAGCATATTCCTCTCAGGTCTGCATTAAGTTTAAAGTGGAAATACACCTAAGAATTTGTGCTAGTCTCATCAGCAGAGGGAGAGACAATGAGGAAGCAACCCCCCCCTCCCCCAAAGGTTTTTGGTATAGCCATCTGCAGAGACCATGCCACTGAAGAAAGGGAGAGATCTGTGCAAAGCTCCCTGCTACTACTGCAGGTGTCCTAAGATCCATGCAGATCCTGGCTCATCTGATCTTATAAGGGTTCAAATCCCACCCATCTATTTTATAAGGGTGCAACTCCCTCTACATTTTCCACTCAGGGCAAACCCTTCCCCCTACAGCATGACTGGGAAGAAATTCAATGAGTAGAGACTCATGGACCCTGAGTCTTATGAAGGGAGACTAAAGGAGCAGTGCCTGAACCCTATTCTGTTAGCTAGTGTATTTTCTGGTTTCAGTATTTCCCCTACTGAGGCTGCTGGTAGTTAATCTGTTAACAAGTTTTGTCAGTCATCAAATATATATATTTAAGAGCCTCTGTATATTTCTGCTTTATGTTTGGTGTGGAAAACTATATTTTTCCTCTTCTTCATTCCATTTATGGGTAGTCCTTTGCATGGATTCCACTGTGAAGGCTAACAACTGAATGCTTGTGTATTTAACAGACGTGTGGAATAGCGTACATATTAATCAGCACACTGCTAGATTCACTGCTATCTAGTGTCTCTAATAGTGTTAGTCAAAATATTATTCAGTGTACTTCATCAGGAAAACTGTAGCTGCCGAAAGGTAATGCTAATATGTATTTTTGACCTAAAAATTACAATGTAAAGTGTAGGACAATGCATGTAGTACAGGCAAATTATAATTAAAGTCTGTTCACAAAGTATGTAGCTCATTAGGATGTGGAAATGCCAAGTCATCAACTTGTCAATCAGATTAAAAGGGTTTCCATCTAACAAAGGGGACCAGTTTGAAAAATATGGTTTATTGAACTTCAGTATCATTGAAAAACTATGCACTAAATGTGGCTGCTGTATGAGGGCACACTGCAACTAATGGAATCATGCCAAGCAAAATACAGCTTCCCAAGTAATGCAGATTCCTCCAAGAATATAGTATGTGAGGAATACGGTTTGTATAGAGGGAATACTTGAGGGCAAAAAGGAACTAGGGTGATATACAATGAAATGGATTGGATGTGTGAAAACACAGCATTCTGGCTTTATTCTGATTCAAATTATAATCTCTTTCATCCTGCAAATCTAGACATTTTTTTTGCAGCTGTTTATAATTTAGAATATGTGTAGTTGGATACTAGAAATTTCAATTACATAATTTATTTATCCTAGGATTTAATTGTAAAAAAAGTGTGGTTTTGTGCTAGATCACTAGGAGGTATGTGACTGAGGTTAAAAGAGAAGTGCAAGATGATGATCTAATCTAATTGGACCAAAAGCAGTGGAGAGAATTGTAATAACTGTATTTTAATAATAATTTGAAAGTGTCAGAGTTAATCTGTTGCTATTTGCTAATTTGAGAGTAAAGAAAATATGTCATTGAAGGTGACTTGCAAAGAAATATAAAATAATCCAACAATTTTTAGACTTAATTCCTGAATTCAGTAGGGGCCTGTCTGTACTCTTAGGAAACTTAAGTTAATTAAAGATATAAAGCTAAGGCATATAAGTTAAAACACATTAATACCTTGCATGGATGCTTTCATTCAAAGGTACAGTGGAGAATTAAGATGCAAGGAACTAAGATCACTTTACTTATGACTTAGTTAACTCACCTTAACTTTCCTGAGTGTCCCCATGTTCCACAAGTCTCAGGCAGATGGAGGAAGGGGTATGAACACATCAGCATTTTAAAATATATCTGTTTACAGCCCCATGCTTCCAAAGTTAGGATCCATACTTGCTTATTATGTCTCATAGTACCATAGAATTTGAACCCCACATTTTTAATACATTTATCCTCCCAATGCACCTCTGAGGTTAGATGGCACAGAGAAATACAGGGACTTGCCCCACGTCACTTAGGAAGTATGTAATAGATCAAAGAACTTGAGGTGGATCTTCTGAGTTTCAGGTTTTCAACTTAGTCACTGGACTAACCATCCTTTCTCTTCACTGTCACACTGGCCTAACCTCAGGCATTTTTCCTGAGACTGTTAGGGCAGCTCTCAGGCTAGACCAGGGGTCTCAAACTCACCTTACCATGAAGGCTGCATGAGGACTAGTAGAGGGCTGTATGAGGGCTAGTATGTTAGCCTGAGGGCCATACCACTGAAACTTTTTCATACAACAATATTGCAAATATCGGTAACAATAATGTCATTGCGGGCTGCAGGAAATAGCTCTGGGGCTGTGTCTTTGAGACCCCGGGCTAGACTATGACTATGGCTATAGACTGTGACTATCATGACCATGAAAGTAACGTTGAATAGAATAAACCAGGAACAGTGAGTTAGATACTGTCCTGACAGGCTGCAGTAGGGAGTATTGTTTTAATTTAAAAAAAGTATTTTATTTATAACATGCTATTCGATGTCAATATTTTTCATATAGCAACAAGAATCAGAGACTTGTGGTGGTGATTGTCAGTTATCATGCTAACCGCACCTCTGGCCTCTCTTGCTTTCTCCAAGAACACCCTCTCCAGGGCTCAGGCTATCTTCTGCCTCTTGGGGTGGAGTCTTGTGATTCTCTTACTCACAGATGAGGCCTGGGCTCCAGTCCGCCATGTATCCATCATGATTACCTCAACAGATCTGAGTTAGACTCAAACATTGCCCTTCTGTTTGCTCCAGAGCAAGGACAATGATAATCAATGATCAAATAGATTCCTTTAGGCTAAGTATTATTTATTTAGAACAAAAAATATTTCTGAGAAAAACATACTTTTAAAATAGCTTATATACATGCCTGTCATTTAATGCTTATCTAACCATCTTCAACATGGGGACCCTGTGTTATGCTATCTGGAATATAAGTGATCATTTTATAATATTACTAATACCAACATTACAGAAGTATAATACATAGGTCACCTAGGCTATGATCTATGTAACATTTCTGTTCACTTTTGCAATGTAAATGTGTAGTCTGATGCAAAATGTGCCAGGCAAGATTCCCTTAGGAATGTTCTACCGTATTGTTGTGGTGTCACGTATCCTGTAGCATCATGTATGTGTACAGATGTGAAGCATGTTACATAACTCAGACCTTCAGGACTAGCTTTTCTGAGGCTGGAGAGTTACATGACAAAGGCAATGCAAATTTAGCTGCCTAAGCTCAGGTAGAAGAAATGAAATCACCACAGCCCAGGAGGAAGGGGGGTAGAGGAGGAAATGAAAAGGGATGCAGACATTTTGAGGGGGGAAAGAAGCTGCTGGCTTTGGTTAAGGAAACACCATCTTGGAAGCAACTGAAAGATACTGAGCCTATCCACATGGCCTGGAAGGCCTGAGGTGGCTGGACAACACGAATAGTCAGCCTTGTGAGTAAGAATGAGGAGAACAGACTGAAGATAACCTTGGAATAGCGTTAACAGAATCACATGTGGTTTATATCTTTCATTTACTTGTGATAAGTCCTGGTTCCCTTATTAAATGATTATGCATTGATCTGCTATATACTCACTTAAAATTATTCTAATCAGTTAACTAGTGTTTGTTTTACCTAAAGCTGTGTTGATTTTAGGGAACGTATTCAGAGAGGCTGGGTCAATCCATTTCTGTGTCAACTGGACAGATGAAGGTCTATGAGTCTATGATGTTTAGGGGAAGGTACAAATCCCTGTAGGATGGGAGTTCTCCATATGATGTCTGAAGACTTGGGGAGCTCACTTGGGAACCATCCGATAGGTGGCCAGAGGGCACACACCTACTGCCTGGGACCAGTTACATGCAGGAGGCTAATGTAGACTGACTTAGGAGTGAGTAGTCATCTGGCAAAGCAGTGTAAGTCAGGGTTCAGAAGTAGAGATCGGGGGTCACAGCAACACACCAGACCAGATTCTGGGAGTAGCCTGTCACAATATCATATAGGATATGCCATGCAAGGTACTGATGGAAAAGTCATGATGTGCTAAGACTGATAAGCAGATGTATAAGTATGTATCAGTTTTGCATAATAAGTTATATATGGTATATTTTTATTTCAAACTTGTGCTGTATTTCTGGGTGACACCCTAGACAAGATGGCAGCAGCATTAAGCCTTCTTACTGGCCCATCAAGGGACCTCAAATGTCCAATTAGCCCAATGAAAGAATTCAGAGGCTACACTTATGAGTCACCAGGACATGTTAGAAACATGCCTATGGACAGGGGACTCTGAGATTTTTCCATGATGTGTTATGTGACTGTGTTTGGGACAAGCCGAATGGGAAAATAACATAAAAGGCAGCTGCACCATCTCCGTCTGGTCTGAATCAACTCGTCTACAATTTCCAGAGGTGTAAGCATGTTAGTCTCATTGAGCAAAACAAACAAGGAGTCTTGTGGCACTTTTAAAGACTGACAAATTTATTTATTGCATGAGCTTTCATGGGTAGACACATGAAATGGAGGTTACAATATGAAAAAGAAAATATAAATCCAGAGAAGGGTAAGTCACAAAGTTAATTCAGAATTATTTCAGCAAACCAAGTAAGTCATTTGGATTCCACACTGTTTGAATCCATAAAAAAAACAAGGAGTCATGTGGCACTTTAAGACTAACATTTATTTTTCGCATGCGCTTTCGTGGGAGAAAATCCCACTTCATCAGATATGGGTTGCTAAAATAATTCTGAATTGCCCTTGTGACTTACCCTGCTCTGCATTTATGCTTCCTTTTTTCATATAGGCACCTATTAGCTGCACACCCTGGCCCAATTTTTCACACTTGCTATTTGGTCACTTTAGCTAAAGCAAGGATTCTCAGCCTTTTTTGAATCACACCCACAGTGAACCTTTCTTTCCATCTGGGAGGGGCTGCCCTTACAAAACTGGACTTTTCCAATGTAATCTCATTGGAACTGTAGCTATTCATGCATTGATTTCAAGGTAAATCAGGTTTTACTATGCTGTCTAACTGCCTGTAGGCTAGGAAGTTTTATAAAGGACACACTTTAATATCTAGAAGGGTTTTCGGGGCAATACACCTCACTTGCAGCACTGAAGGGTGTTAGTGGCATTGTAAGTCTGTGTGCCAGGTCACAAAGCCACTCTGAAATTTGACCTGGTTGCCCTTCTACCTAGAGGTGGCATGTAGATGAGATTTGAATGAGTGGTGTTGCAACTCAGTGCATGAATTAGAAGGCTTGCTGTGCCCCCTACTCTCCTTCAGAGGCTATTTTAAAACAACTCCAATTTAGATAATTATATTCCTCATCCCTAAATCCACCTTATATCAGGAGCTTCCATTGTATACAGTCTTCTTCAATTACTGGCCACTTATATTGCTTAATTTATCCATACTCTGCATTTCACCCCAGATATGGATGTGATTCAGTGATGGGTGAAATAATCTCTTTTTTCTCCTGCCAATCTCAAAAGAGTGTTGTGAGCCTAATGTTCCTTGAATCTCAAGCACTACCTGAATGCAAAAGGCAATTCAAAGACATGAGAAACCTCAGTAATGTGCACGTTGCTAATTAGCACATAGAAAACATTTATTTCAATCTGCCTCTTAGCAAAGATTTAATAACAGAATGGTGCAATGAGGTCTTGTATTACAAATAATTCATTACTTTAAGAAATATGTAAAAAGCATGTATTATTACAGTATGAAGTGTTATCATAACTAATGCTAAGCCAAACTTGTCACATGAACAGACTATATTGTATGATATTTCATCCTTTCTTTTGCATGAGTGTTAGTTCACTTACTTGGTACTTCAGAAAATACACTAATATGCAATGTGTCTTCCAGTCAAGGCTCTGTGTGCTTGTTACTTGCTATAGATATATAGAGATCTGGGGAACAACACTGATCACACAAAAGTGGCATAAAGTCCATGGAGTTACATAGTGAAAGCTGGTGTTGATGAGGTAAGAAGACTCAGAATATAAAGACAGATCTGAATCACTATGAGTGCTGAGGAATGTACCTTTAGCATATGGCCCCAAATACACTATTCACAGTTGCATGGGAACTGGAATTTCTGGGTTTTTTTTTTTCCAGTAATTCTGCAATTTTATAATTTGTTTTTATTGTGAATTGAAAGAATTTCAAAACTTCCTGTAATATTTTTTTCTCAAACATCTCAGTTTAGGCCAAATGAAGTTAGGGAATGTGGTGAGTGAAATGGTCAAGCACATCTGAATAATGAGAAAAATGAGGTTTTGACAGGGCCGGTGCTGGGGATTGTGCCCCCCCCCCCCGCCTGCAGCAGAGCGACGCCAGCGCAGACAAGTGATGTCATCAGGGGAGCGTCATGGCGCTGTCCCCTTTTGGTGCCCCTCAAATGGTGGCATCACCTGCCTTGCAGGGGCTGCTTACCACCTAGCGCCAGCCCTGGGTTTTGATGTGATAAAAATTGGGATGAACGCCAGCACCAGAGTGGTGTGTCATGGTAAAAATACACCTAATGCTACTGGGGTTTTTGAAAATCATAGTGATATCTAATGTCTAGTGGTCTTTATGAACACGAAGAAATAGCCATGGCCTGCTTGGTCTGTTTCCACAGTTCATACCCTTATCTGCATGTTGTTAGAGCACTTGCATTCAGCTTTGTTTAAGTTAAATGCCTTACAGAAAGGAAGTCCTTCTGAGAGAGGGTTTTCTTTGAAAACCCATTATTCTGAATTAAGGATCTGGCTCTTTTGAGACAATATTTAAATAACAGAATTATACTTTGCACTTTAAAAAAGAAAACATTTTATTTATTCTTTCATACACATGGACAATAGACAAGAAACACAAAAAGGATACATATATAAATTCCCTCCTACTCTCTCCCTTCCTCTCCATTTAACATTATCTCCTTGGTAACACATCTCCCGACTCATTTTTACAATATGTGTTAGTCACATTCAATTCAATATCTGTCTGTTTAATATATTAGAATCTTTTCTGTAAAGTCCAGCTCCAAATACTAAATTATTTTTGCTTTCTCTGTCTCTTGTAAGTGTGTTTTCCAATGGCCTCTTCTTTCTCAGTGATCCAAAACCATAAAGAATGAAAACCTGGCCCACTGAAGTCTGTGGCAAAACTCCCATTGATGTAAATGAAGCCTGCATTTCACCTAAAATTCCTTCTCTTTCTGCTCCCAGTTCCAGTTATTTAATATTCAGGTTGCATAGATGATTCATATTGATACTCTCTGATGGAGATCTTTATGTACATCTGAGTGTAACAAAGATGCTTGTGTGGTAAACATGCCTAAAGTTCTTGCTTGGTTTAGGAATAATAATATTGTACAATCTTGCAGGGAGGCTGGTATGTTTTTCTCCCTTCTGTATTGAATTAAACAGGTATGAGAGCACCTACAGATTATGCTTCAAATGTTTTATAATGTAGATTTCCAAAGGGATAGCCGTGTTAGTCTAGTCCAGCAAAAAAACAACGAGTTGTGTGGCACTTTGAGACTAACAGATTTATTTTTCGCATGAGCTTTCGTGGGAGAAAATCCCACTTCCTCAGATGCTTCAAAGATCACCCATCTTCGAAGCATCTGAGGAAGTGGGATCTTCTCCCATGAAAGCTCATGCGAAAAATAAATCTGTTAGTCTCAAAGTGCCACATGACTCCTTGTTGTTTTTTTTATAATGTAGAAACAGTATAACCTAGTTGGACGTGTATCTCTCCCATTTTTAATACAATTTGTAGAACATGAGACTTCCTTCTCTTGTAACGGATTGATCAAGCACATTTATATGTAGTCCTTTCCCTGAGTAATACCACAAGTCTTCTTTCTGGGGCTTGGTACTTGGAGTGGCTTCTTTCTTGAATGTGTTGGCTCCTGGTTTCATTTTTTTGTGATGTCTTGTGCTTCCATCCAGGATGACATGCCACTGTTTCTAAGATGCCAGGTGTTTTGTCCCTTAAAAAAGAACAGTGCTACAGTGCTAGCAAGGTGTCTATACCCAGTACACAAGAAATATTAAAATACATAGGTACCACCCACTTGTAGGGCCTGTAAACAGAGCCCAATTAAGGCAGAGGCCTTAGGGGCTGCAGCCCCTCGCCCCAACCTAAATGGGGGCCCTGTTGCCACCCAAAAATTTGGCCTGATTGACCTGAGTGGCAAGCTGCTGCTGCTCACTTTCAGCCTGCCACCCAGCCCTCAGTCTGGCTAGTCTGATCACCAGCCCGCTCGGGTGGAGAAGGAGTACCATAACCTATGGCCAGCCCCTCCCCAGCCTACAGCTGCAGCACTGGCTTGTGCCAGCACATGCCCCCCCCCCATCACCCTTTCCTGTGGTAGTGCAGCCCATGGCAGTGCTGACAGGATCCCCCCTGCCCCAATCTGCTGCACAGCACTGCTTGGGGCCATGCAGTCCGTAAACCCCCCCCAACATGTGGGGGAGATAATAGGGGGCCCACAAGCCCCGATCCAGCCCTGCTTGTAAGCTTAATTGATGCTTAGCCTAGAGCATTGCACACGGGAGATCCACTTTCTAGGCACTGCAGTTCCAATAAGTAATGAACACATAAACACCACCCTATACCAGAAACCTACTGACCTCTGTAGTTACCTACATCCCTCCAGTTTTCGTCCAAAACAAACCACACGATACATTGTCTATAGCCAAGCTGTAAGATACAACTGCATTTGCTCTGATCTGTCAGACAGAGACAAGCACCTTCAGGGTCCCTATCAAGCTTCCTTAAAACTAGAGTACCCCCCTGGGGAAGTGAAGAAACAGACTGATAGAGCCAGGTAGGTACCCAGAAGTCAACTGCTACATGACAAGCCCAAAAAGGAAAACAACAGAACACGACTGGTCACCACCTACAGCCTCCAACTCAAACTTCTACAATATATCATCAAGGATCTACAGCCTATTCTACAAGATGATGCCACACTCTCCCAAGTCTTGGGAGACAGGCCTCTCCTCTCTTACAGACAGCCCCCAATGTTAAATGGATACTCACCAGCAATGACAGACCATACAAGAGAAGCACTAGGGCAGGCACATATCCCTGCAACAAACCATGCTGCCAGTTCTGCCCACGTATCAACACTAATGACACCATCATAGGACCTAATAAAAACAGCTACTCCATCAGGAGCTCATTCACCTGCTCATCCATCAATATGGTATATGCCATCATGTGCCAACAGTGCCTCTCTGCCTTATACATTGGAGAAACTGGACGGTCTCTGCACAAAAGAATGAATAGACACAAATCTGACATCAGAAATAAGAACATTAAAAAACCAATAGGAAAATCACTTTAATCTCCCAAGCCACTCAGTAATGGACTTACCTGTATGCATTCTCAGGTACATCTATGCTAGAATAGGTCAAGGCCTCAAAGAGAAACTCCAGAGTTAGAATTCATATGCAAATTCAGTGCCACCAACCTGGGTCTCAATGAAAGTATGAACTAGCTTTCTCATTGCAAACATTAAACTTTAAATGGACCACAGGATTCCTCCTTTGTTTTTCATTATTAACAGTGATTCTCACCTCTCTCAATCTCACCACTTTCTGATATGTTGTGTTTGAATCTATACAACTTGTTTGATTTACTAAAGTAGTGTAGTGGCTTGTACCTCTGCTTAATATGCAGAAGGTCCTGAGGTCAAGCCCTAGGGGGTTGGACTCTGTTATCTCATGAGGTCCCTTCCAACCATATGATTCTATTCTATAAAATAAAAATCTGACTTGATGCAGTGCCATATAATCACAGGATTTATCTTTCACTCCCATTGTGTATGGTTTTTTCAGTGTAAGTTTTCTCCACTCTGGCATCTGACAAAGTGGGACTTGCCCACAAAAGCTCATATGAAAAATGAATTTGTTAGCCTTTAAATTTCCACAAGTGTCCTCTTTTGTTTTACTGGAGCAAGACCAAAAGCTGTTGCTGTGACGGAACTGACTGAGGCTGCCATAGAGTTAACATGGTGTGAGTAAACATTTTTTTGTTTGGGAAAGTGCTTTCAGGTCAAGGGGGTTAGCAAAGACTCTTGCGAGGAAGCCAATTCTTTTAGTCTTAGATGAGACAAAGGGGTCATATTGTCTAAGCCAGGTCCAGGGTTACCAGCATCTGGTTATAAGTACTCCCACCTCCAAAGGGATTGTGTAGCTTGGAATGATCCCAGTTACTCTTCCCCTTGTTGCCTTGGCCGGTCTACTTTGCTGGACCAACTGAGTGCACTTGCAAAAGTCTGTAGAACTCTGAAACTAAGAAGAGTGTGCATTGAGCAGTGAAGTAATTGTATATGGAATGTAAATCTAAGTTGGTTACGTTTCATTTACTACTGTAAATGCCATTTATTAATTGATTTATTGAAGCAGCCCCTACTGATTTAAAGCAGTTATGCCATTTTAAGTAATCTCAATCTGATATCATGTCTTTCTAAATGGTTAAGTAAAGGAGTGTTAACTCTTATCTAAGTCCATATTATTTGTATATTGTCCATAATTGGTGCTTTGAGGTTGGACTCATTGCATAGATTAGCTTGGGTTTATTCCTTGAGGTTTCCAAGGCATACTATTGAGTGTGTACAGCACCCAGCCTAGATGAGGTACTGTCAAGATTAATTTCATTTATAAGTAAAGGACTGCATCAGAGGGGTGGACAGAGGAGTCCCACCTATCTGACATCACCATTAGGCTATCCAGGATCTGCTCTACTGTCTTTAACATCAGGAAGCCAGGCACACAGGTTAGAACTGCCTGTTGCTGAGTAACTCTGGGAAGGAAAGGGGGAAGACTTACAAGGACATCTGCACAAACCCCGGCAAAGAAATAAAACATGCAAAAATAATAATATAACAAAGGGGAACATTACTGGGAGCTGAAGAAAAAGGTAGGAGGAAGGAAAGGATTAGGGCTAACTGATGAGGACTGAAACATCAAAGAATGAACACATTTCTCACCTCTCCACACTCACAACTCTTCTCAGCCCCCATCTCCATTCCAGGTGGATGGCAAGTGGAGGATAAATCCAAACACAAAGCTGCAACACTGTGAATGTTGTCAGCTTAAACAAAAAGGGTCCCTTTCCCTTGTGTCTTTGCCCCTTGGTAGGGCAGGAACCTGTCCTCCAAAAGTTCTAGCTGGCTCTCAGTTGCCTGTGCTAGGCTGGATCTTTACCACTTTGCATGCTGGTCTCCACAAGCTGAAACTGCCTTACTCATGTATGTGATCCCACAGCAGTTCAAAGACCCTTTCTGGGGAAGAGAATTAGCCAGAAGCCTTCTTGCTGTTCTGCTTCTCGCTCAGTGCACTCCCAAGCACAAAGCTCACAACTGAAACTAAACCTATCTTTGTCTCTGAGTCAGGCTCTCCATTGCTTTGGCTCATCTGTGACCTCGTAAGTTGCTTGCCTATGTCACCCACTGCGGAAACCTCCCTATTGGCCTCAGTAAGAAGTTTTTATTTGAATCTTCCCCTGACTCCAAGCATGATGGGAAATGGTCAGCTGGCTCTGATACCTGATATTGTTGTTGCCCATGGAATAGGGTCCCCTGTAGGCTTAGTGTGGCTCTCCAGGAGCTGGCAAACTAACTCCAAATGGGGGTAACACTGGAAATGTGGGGACATTTGTTTTTATTTATATCACATGTAGTTTTTTTCCCCTAACACTAAGGTATCAATGAATAAAGTTTATTTATAATAGGTTGGAAATCTATCTGTTTCTTTGGGATAAGGAACTATTTATCCTTCTGCATTCTTAAATGGAAGTTGATATAGTTTTTCTGAATTCCTTTTAATTGTCTGGCTGAAACATTATTCCCTTCAACTGCATTCTTACAATGTACTTGTTTTATATACTTGTGGTCTCTTTCTGTTGTATCCATTCAAAACATATTTAACTGAACAGAATTTTATTCCAATCCATTTTGTATGAGACCCTAGTATTTTAATCATCTATTCCTCTTGCATTTTTTCTTTGCCCCAGTCCCCAATTTGGAGAATAAGTCAATAGAGGGATCTTTTATCATGGCTTTATTTGCCATACTTGGCAAGAGTTGTCATATACGAGCAGATTAGTTTCATACAACCTCACTGTGAGAGAAATCAGTATGATCATTAGCCCTGTTTTGAGGTGCATAGAGATTAAGGTTAAGTGGTCAATAAACTCAAGGTTATATAGGAAATCTGTGGCAGATTCAGTAATAAAATACAGATATCCTGGTCCTCTGCCTTCACCATAAAATGATTCTTCCCCTTTAAACAGAAAAACAGCACTGTTTTTTTAAAAAAGACTTTTTTAAAGAAATTATTTTTTCATAGCTTCTTGCCTTTAGGAGAGAATAGAAGTTTTTCAGTAGTGTTTTTCATATTTCACCTTTCTCAAACAGTCTTACCTAGTGATAAGTTAGGGTAGATAGTGCTTTTGCAAGCAAACATAAGGATAATTAACTGTGCAGGCATACTATTCTTCATACCCTAGCACCTGCTCTATCAAACAAGGGAAATTACCCCCTGCTCGCTTGAGAAAGTCCCTTAGTGTCTGAAATGTCCATTGAGGCAGCCACAAGAGATGGGCAAAAGTAAACATGGTTTAACAACTTGTTTACAAGATATACTCTAAGATCTTAACTAAGATTTTAACAGGAAGTGGAAGCATGCTATCTTTAGCTGTGTTTTGAATTAACTCAAGCTTCAAAGTCTGACCACTTCACTCCAACCCTTACTTGGATAACTGTGGTAATTCTAGAGCTAATAAATACACTTTTTGAAACATGCCTACGTATTTTCTGTGTCCATGGAGGAAAAGAGAACCATTTAGACTTACAGACTCAAAGGTCAGAAGGGATGAATATGATAATGTAGTCTGACCTCCTGTACAATGCAGGCCACAGAACCTCACCCACTCACTCTTGCACACTCCACACCTCTAACCTATGACTGAGTTACTAAAGTCCTCAAATCATGATTTAAAGACTTTAAGATACAGAGAATCCACCAGCAAGTGAGCCATGCCCCATGCTACAGAGGAAGGTGAAAAAGGCAAAAAGCCTCAAGAGCTTTAGCCAATATGTCCTGGGGGAATATTCCCTCCTGACCCCAAATATAGCAGTCAGCTAAACCCTGAGCATGTGGGCAAGTCTCACCAGCCAGTCACCCAAGAAACAATTCTCTGTAATTACTCAGAACACACCCCATCTACCCTCCCTTCTTAGGCCACTGGCATATCTACCACCAGTAGTCAACACTCAGTCTATTGCCAAACAAGGCCATTCCATCATACCCCCCCCACACAAATTTTATTTTCTTTCTTGAACAGTCATGCTAAACATTGGCTCTTAAACCCGGGGTTGCAACTCCCTGTGAGGGACACAATGTGGCTGTGTGCAAGCTGCAAGTGGTGAGCTCTTAGTCACACCGTGCACAGGTTTGTGAACTCAGAGCCCCATCATCTTTGGAACTCTGAGCACCAACCCTGACCAGGCATGGAGTTGTGAGCCCCAAACCCCACCACCTCTGGAGCTGTGAGCCCTGACCTCAGTCTGGCATGAATTTTAAGCCCCACCACACAAGGGGTTGTCAGCCCTGAGCCCTGCCACCCACTAAGCTATGAGCACTGAGCCTTGCCCAAAGTGATAAGAAAATAGGCCTATTCCTCTAGCAAGTCTCCAGCCTATTCCTTTAGCAAGTTTGCAGTAGAATCTATGTCCACAGTTGTAAGTGTATTCCAGTAGGAATGGATGTAAATGGTGCTACAGCTGTGTTTGGAAAATGGTTTCAAATAGTTGCCAAGTCAGGTATATCTGGTCTTTAAAAGTCCTGCATCTCCCTTTCTCCCCAGTTACAGCGCCACATTGCCAGCATGACACATGATGAGCCTAGCTCCCATTGGGGCTTGACCTTGTATCATGTACAATAACAACATAGTTAAACTAATCATTCTTGTTACTTAAATGCAGCTTTTCAAATGCTTTATGTAGCTGGATAAATATCAGTGCTACCAATTTAAAAACAGGGGAAGTGAAGAACTATAAGATGAAATGATCTTGCTAAGGGTCACAGTGTACATCAGTGTCTGAGAACAAGACCAAAGTTGCCAGATGAATGGTCTAGGAGGATCCACGTTTTAAAGAGTGTCCTGAATATAACAGAACTGCTATGTCTCTTATGCTAAAAATAACATTATATTTGTATGTGTGTGAGTTAAAGGCAGCAATTTGCTGTAGTATCTAAGGTCTTGTCTACATGAACAATTAGTTCTCTGCAAGCTAGAGTGTGAATCTTTCCCACACTATTCTAGTGTGGACTAACTCTCCATGTGGATCCTGTTGAACTGCATTAACAATTTGTAATACTCTTTAATCTAGTCCTCTTTGAAACAAACATCTAGGGCTGTGTACACACAGCACTCTTATTTCGAAACAACAGAGGTTGTTTCGAAATAAGAAATACCCTGTTCACACGACGCACGTTTGTTTCAAAACAATGGCACCCATTGTTTTGAAACAACGGCGTTGTTTCGGAACAACTTAAACCCCATTTGGGGGCGAAACAACGTTGTTTAGAAACAATTGTTTTGAAACAATGCAGTCTGAACATGTTGTTTCGAAACAACATTGACTTGTTTCAAAATAACTGTTGCCTGAAACTGCTATTTTGCTTTGAGCTTTTTTCCTTAATTCGAATTAACAAACTGTTAATTCGAATTAAGTTATTTCAAAATAAGGCAGTATATCGATACAAGTTGTTTCGACACAACTTGTATCGAAATAATGCCTGTGTGTGAACACAGCCTAAGATGGCATCTCAGAGAGCAAAATGGATTTGGAGAGTCAAACACTCTAGCCTTTTGGACAGAGAAATATAGGCTGGGTTGACCTTCACCATTTGCTGCCTGTCATCTATTCACTGGCAATACCACTGGTGCTATCTGTAAGTGAAGCATCCTAATAAATTACATATGTGAGGCACCCTGAAAACAGTGACAACTATTTGGAGAGGAGATGAAGAAGTCACTCAGGAGCACTTCAACCTAGAGGTTGGGAGTGCCTCTGTGTTGTATGCCAGACAGCTAAATTGTTTGGCGTATGTGCACACAAAGGGATTGTCCTTTAAACAAGAAAACTTTTCCATAGAGTAAAGGAAAATGGAACCATTTAATATACCATTATGAATATGCCTAAGAAGTTGGCCCACAGAGTATTCACAATAGCATGCTAAAACATGTTAAAATTCATTTATTCATTCTTTACTCCAGCAAAATTCCCACTGAACTCTAGAGAGTTTCACCTGACTAAACACATAGCAAGGATCCCAGGATTTAGCTCAGTTAATAAGGACGCTTGCCAAAATTTTCAAAAGTAATCGCTAATTTTGTGTGCTTCAATTTTGAGTGCCAAATTTAGAACACCTAGAAAATACCCAAGATTTTGAAAATAGTATCTGCTGTGCCTTTCCTGGTCACTGAGGTGGACTTTTTATTTGTATATGTGTTTAGCCACATTCAACAAAAACAGTCACCTGTTAGTTTTTCATACTGTGATATATGCATTTTTAATGGACAGATTTGGTGGTGTAGTGGGAAAAGTCCTTTCTTTCTTTTTTCATTACTGCTCTTCTTTTGTGGGAGTGACCTTTTCCCACCGCAGCTGATATTCTGAGCTACACACATGGGAAAAAGAAGGGGCAAAGGAGATTACAGCTGCCAAAGTGAAAATATGAAAATAATTATTTCATGTAATAAAAATAGATTACTGGTGTCACATACCTTAAAGCAAAGATGAGAAAATGGATAGAGAAATTTGAAAAAAAGTCGCTTCATGAGGTTAAGAAATCAGAATGTTATTCTTTACTAATATAACTAGGAAAGCCAAAATTTTGGCTGCAGAAAACTTGAAAGGGGGGAGCCCCAAAATCTGCCACATCAGAGCTTAGAAAGTAACCTTCTTATCTCTTCCAATGCATAGGACAGGACCAGAAATCTTGGCTCCACATGTTTGTTAAGGGACCTCAAATCTCTGCGCATAAATGTTTAGTGTGGGGCAACCTGAAGTCTTCAACTCACCAACAGTTGCAGGGGATTCAAAATCTTCTCTGCACCAATGTCTGTGGTGATAGCTTGGAGGCATGAAAGTTGATCTTTCAGTGAATGAAAAAGAGAGAGGTCACAGGGCTGGAGACTGATGACATAACCAAATCAAATGTTGATTGTATTTGCGGTTTTCCTTGGATAGATTACAACCTGTTTAGTTTACTTGTTTAAATTTCATATTATCAGTTACTAGAAGAGAAAAAATATCCTAGCTGTCAGCACAGTGTGCCAAATTATTGACAAGGAACATTTACCAGATGCGTTTAAAGGTTGTTTTATCAACTGCGTTGGCTGTGCTTTACAAGAGATATATTAATCTTTCCGACAAGATGGAGATTGACAAATAAAAAGTCATCAACAGAAACAGAAAGCTGTTGTTAGAGTATACATTAATTTATGAATTATTATTACCTGTTGCATGGGTGTATTCAAGAGAGCACTGTACAGGCAAATTATAGAGTATGTAATGGGTGGAGGAGAAGTCATTTCCCACTGCCAAAACCTTCTTTCCCCTCTACTGGATGAGGCATGGGGCACAGCACAGACCAGGAATATGTGGATGCAACCATGGAGTATGCTGATCAAATACACCTTTCTGGGAGAGCTTGTAACTGTACATGGCACACTGGTTGGGAAACACTGAGTTAGGGCCTTGTTTCCTGCAGTGTAGGTGGGCCTATTATAGGGCAGTTAGAAGCACCTGAGTCCAGTTAAGACAAAGCCAGGTGCCTGATCAAAAAAAAACCCCTTCTCCAGAGAGGTTGCAGAGTGGCCTGAAGGCAGAGTAGGAAGGGCACTGTGTTGTGTAAAGGAGCAGACACTTCTGAGAAAGGTACTGGGAGTAGGAGGAGGAAGACTGGCACAAGCAAAGTGGAAACGTTTCTGAGGCCTGAGAGAAGAGGCCCTGCTCAGGCAGAGAGGGGCAGGGAACAAAGAGCTGATAAAGCAGAGGTAGGGCCGTAACTATGGCAGGGCCAATGGGCACGCCGGGGCAGCTCAATAGACCTGCTCTTTTAAAAGGCTTGTTTCGCTGGCCCCAAGTGCTGCTAATGGCAAGGGGCGCGTTCCGATTGGAACGTGCCCTGGGCGGCGAAACAGCACATTATGGCTCTGAACAGAGGTACTAGAAATAGTCCAGGGGAAAGAGTTGCAGACCTGGACACTGTTAGCAGTGCATAGCTGCTATTTGTAGAGCCCCTTAGCTGGGGCCTGGAGTAAAGGGTGGGTCTGGGTCCTTGTCCCTGCTCCCTCCCACAAGGGACGTTACTGGAAGGACTCCACACTTGAAGCTGGGGCAACTGGTGGTGTCCTGACCACTACAGGAGAAAAAGTGTGAGATGCACTGGAACAGTGTAGGTAGTTTGCCACAATAGGAAGATGTCCATTACACCTCTCTGTATCAACACTAGTGAACCTGCCTCTAAATGTTTTGATCCTACAGCATTCCACAATTAAGAGACTTTTACTCCATGCTTTACAACAGCCTGTGTGTTACCACACAGGTCTGTGCCATCTTTCTAAATCTGTACAGAGTCCTCCTGCATGACTTGCTGGGCTTAATTCTAGAACTTAGTGCATTGTTCAAAGGAGATGCTAGATACTGTAGGTTACACCACAGATTTGGTTATTCTTAAAATTTAGCTGGTAAGGAGATCTAAAAACAGTAAAGATTATATACATACTTAAGAGTAGGTATATTTTACATGTATATCAACTCAGTCCTGAAACAGTCATTGTGACATCCTATGTCTAAAAACAGCACCCTGAAAGCCCCGTATTCACCAATGATATATAATTATGATATGTTCTGTGCAAAGTATGCCTTGCATGGTATTTTGGAATTTTGATCTGCTAAACATTCCAGTCCTCTTGGACTGTATATGCTACCATAGAATGTATAAGTTATAAAATATTGTTGTAAATGCTACTAGCATATGTCGTGAGGTGGAAACCACTTAAATAAGCTTCTCAGGTTCAACAATAAAGTGGCCAGATGTGATAATCATCCACCAAGCAGAGACTCCACTATGGGGAGGGGGAGAGGGGCAGTTTACAGCAAGGCTTCACTGAAGTGCAGGATACATATTTACAATAGGGTTGCTTGACTAGTGGGAAGCAGCTGCCATGTCATATGCATGGACTGTTCTGGTAAGCTGGAACAGACTCTAAAAGGGTTTGTGTGACATCTTCACTTGGCTTCACTCCCATGCTACTGAACACCAAAAGTGCCATCTGGATCTGTGGTTCTCAACCACTGTACTGGGACACATTACTGTGTCACCACAGAATGGTAAGTGTGTCATGAACAGCTGGGGAAATGGCTGTATTTGACCTGATGGGGGCGAGATGGTGTGTCCTGTAGGGTTTTGATATGCCACCAAGTGTGTCATGACCCACAAAAGGTTGAGAACCACTGATCTAGATAGAAGACAAAAAGACTTCAAAAGGTGGGCGGGCAGTCCTAGGTAGGGAAGTTTGCTCAGCCTGCATTTAAAATGCTATTTTTACCTGCTAACAAGGGTGAGACATTACTAGCTTAAATATTGGTGGTGTGTAGAACTTACACTACAATTTAATGGTTATTTTGTTTGGTAAATACTTTTAATCTCTTCACATGTGTACACCTCCACTATTTTGTCAACAAAAGCTGACTTTGGTTGACACCACTCTTTAGTGTAGACCAGCCCCCTAAATATGGCTTCTGGACAGCATCCCAGGGTGAAAGGCAGTCCTGGTTAACATTCATATGACGTAGCTGAGTATGGTGCTCTGCAATGCTTTGAGGCTAGGTGATAACAGTGGCTGGAAAAGCTTTCTGCTGCTCGTCACTAGTGAGGCATTGTGAGGGACACCCCCGGCTGGAGAGTGAAGAGGGCACAACATTCCTACAGTTTTCACATTGCACCCTGTGGGATCCTGTCATAGCCATATAAATTCAAAGGATATGCCAAGGAGACACAAGAGATGAGTTTACATAGCTAGGTGGGGATTATAAATTGCATGCAAGGCAACTGAAAGGGCTTGCCCAAGTGTTCGGCAAGATTTACAGAGAGCTAATGAGAGAATCTGAAGGAGTCATTAAGCAGTATTTACAGAGATGACATGGTGGTAAAGAAACTGGGTCAAGCAACGTACAGCTTGAACAATAAGAACAGGACATTGTGCTGTCTTTCAGATGCCAGAACTCTTCCGGAAAGTATTTATAGGGGCATCACTTGTAGGAGAAGGGAGTTAAAAGATATTTTAATTCAATCTGGTTACTGCTGTACTCAAGAATCCCATCACTCGAAGGTTGAAAATCTAATCCCTTTAATATAAAAAGCCGCTGACACAGTACACAGGAAAATATCTAATGAAGGGCAGTCACAATAATTAATCATTAAAGGAGATTTTTTTCTGAAAATGGTTTAAGAAAATTAAATATGTACTGTAAACTTTGGAGAATAGAGTCCAAATTAGTTACGAGTCAGAGAAATATCAGTATAAAAGAGGGTGAGGATCTGAAAAACAGGAAACTCATGAAACTAAAAAGATTAAAAATGTTTCTAAGGAACATAGATGAAATAATCTTTATGTTTATTCCACTATGCTCTCAAGGCAAAAGAAATTGCCTGTCCCACTGGGGGGCTGAGGCTGGATGTAACTCATGCAAATCCCGTCTGCACACACCCAAAATAATTGTTTGAGTATTGGATACAGTTAGATACAGAAAGAGTCCCACTCAATCAACAAATGGTCCTCACTTTCACATCTCTCAGGATAGAGTTCTGTGATTCTCCTGCCCTGAGACTAATTCTGTGACAGCTGCTCCCTGCAAGTCTAACTGCATTAAACACCTGAAACATCTGAAATGCTTCTGTATGAGATCTTTTGACTAGTGATGTACACATTGACCAGACAATCTTTTAAAACAAAGTAGTGTTTAATCTTAACATTAGCAAAAAAGCATAACATAAGAGGGAGATTGAATTTATTTGCAAATTTGACTGCATTGCTTCAGGGCTTAATAGGGACTTCGGATTTTCATCTCATTACCCCATGTGATTTGACCTCATCTTTCTCTATATCAGGCATCTCAAACTCAAATCACCACGAGGGCCGCATAAGGACTACTATGGTAGCCCAAGGGCCTCACCACTGAAACCTTTTCATACAACGGTATTGCAAATATTGATAGTGATAGTGTCATTGCAGGTGACAAGAAATAACTTTAGGGGCCGCATGTGGCCCTCGGGCCATGAGTTTGAGACTCCTGCTCTGTATGCTGTTCCCCAGTGTTTGAATCTTAACAATGGCTTTGATTTGCTGTTATAGTCTGACCTGATCCCATGACTTACACTGACCTGCATTTATTTCCTCCCATTCTGTACGTTCCCGCATCTTCAGAGTTTGACAAAGTGGGATTTTCTCCCATGAAAGCTCGTGCAATAAATAAATGTGTTAGTCTTTAAGTACCACAGGACTCCTTGTTTGTTTTAAGTGGGAAATGGTTTTTAAAAAGAATAAAATGTCTACAGGTATATCTATTTTACCCAAGTCTTGCCGTCCCCTGGAATCTTAGCAATATCTAATTTCAAAGGTCTCCAAGCAAGTGAGTATCTGTGGGTAAAACCCTGTTTCCCATGAATAAACTTTGACAACTGCCCTTCCCACAGAGGGGATGTGGTTTTTTTTAAAATTCTAGTCAGATCTTTTGTTCTCTCTTCCTATACTTTTTGGCCTGCTAATCCAAAACCAGTTTGGTGAGCTCCCCAGGTGGTTTAGCCAGATCATCAAAGCTCTTGTATTTTCTCAGTTATTTGTAGAAATGTTATCAGGGCTATTTTCCTCCTCCATCCTCCCCGAATTAACACCTTGTAAAGGGATTACGGACAGTAGCCAGAAGATGCAGTATCACAAAGGTCTTACAGAGCAGCTGTAGATCTGTCCCAGTTGTTAAACAACTGCCACATTCCATGCCACAAGTAGAGATGTACTGCCTTGGAGGAGGAAAGAACTTCTATATGTATGATTTGTAAAGTGATTTATCTTCAGAATGTAAGCAGCCGTTTACTGCACAGTAAATTACATTATCAAGAAAGAGCATTTGCTAATACTTTGTTTCAAAACCACTACCTATTGTCCTGTCTGTGCAGCAGTTTTTTATGTACCATGATTACTATTTTCTGGGGGAGTACAATTCCCTATCTTACGATTTTTCACTTAGGGCTACTGCTACAATTCAATTCTACTCAAAAACTTCTTGTCTTCAAGTACGCAAGATCTTTTGTGAATTTCTGTACATCCTGTTCTTATCAGGTAGGGCTGCCATTTTTCAGGCTTTCAAAAAGAGAACACTGCTGAAGAGGGAAGCTGGGGTGGGGGGAATACAACTGAAAGAGCTGTATGGGACACATTTGATGGGGATGCTCACTAGAGGTGTGGGGGTTGTGTCATTCCCTGTCATGGTGATGGGGTGGTTGATGCAAGTCCAGGATACAGCAACAGCTGTCAGTTGGCACCTTTCTGAAGGAGTCCTAGGTGGGCAGGCAGGATCCAGCAGCTGCAGATGCAGGGGTGGAACCAAGCTGCACAATAAAGGAAGCTAGTCTGTCTATAAAAATTCTGGACGTCATCTGTTGTTTGAAAAATCTGCCTGAGCAGAAAAAGAAGGCTCAGAAAAGAGGCTGTGCCCTGGAAATCTCTATTTTGCATTGCTAGTGAGGCTGAATATAGAAACACAGAAGAAGATGGAAGGATTATGATCCACAGCGGTGTCACTGCCATAGGGCCTGAGGGGCTGCAGTCCCTCCCCCCCATCTTTGGCCCAGCCCTGGCAGTGGCTGGGGCTGGATCAGGCCTGCTGGGGCTGCCTGCCACTGGCTCGCAGTGGCAGGAGCTGGATCTGAGCCCAGGCTGCCTATTGCGGCCGGCCAGCAGCTGGGGGCCCCTGCAGGCTCAGTCCGGCTTCAGCCACTGCCTGCTGGCAAACGGTGAACAGCCCAGGCTTGGATCCATCTTCTGCCATTGCTGGCCATTGGCAAGGGAAAAGTGGCCCGGGCAGGTCCCGTCCAGCTCCAGCTGCTGCCTGCCAGCCAGCAGCAAACAGCAGGAACCGGATCCACACCTGGGTTGTTTGCTGCTGGCCAGCTGTCAGCATCTGGAGCCAGATCAGGCCCACCTGGGCTGCCAACCACTGGCTGGCAGTGGCAGGAGCTGGATCGGGACACGGCTCAGGATCGGGGCTCGGGCCCTGACCCTTTTTCAGGGGAGCAATGCCCCTTATGATCCATTAATGTATTTGTCCCCTCAAGATTAGAATAATGCACTGCTGTCTGTCTTAAACTATTTGGAGACTTCATCTTGTGCAAAATTCAGTGGTTCACTTGTTAAATGGTGAGAAGAGGGACAATGCAGGGTTGTTGTGTGTTCATAATTAAATTTGTGTTCTGTAACCTGCAGGGGCTGTTCTCTGTTTTCTAGATTGTTTTTGTTGTGTTTTTTGTATTTTTGAAGTCTTGAGAGGCAATCCTGTCAATTACAGCATGGTGAGCTTAACTTCGCTGCCAGGCAAATTGATTGACTAGAATTACCAGGGACACCAATGAACGCAGTTATGGTGAGGAAGAGTCAGCCTGGCTTTTGTAAAAGAAAATCATGTCTCACTGATCTGTTAGAGTTCTCTGGGGGTGTGAACAAATGTGTGGACAAGGGCGATCGAGTGGATATAGTGTACTTGGATTTCCAGAGAGCTTTTCACAAGGTCCCTCCTGAAAGGCTAAGAGCTAGGAAACTAAGGTTAGAAATAAATGGGTAGGATAAACAAACTAATCTCCCAGAGGAGAGAGGTAAGTAACAGGATCCACCAAGGCTCCGTACTGGGACCAGTGCTTTTCAACATATTCATAAATGATCTGGGAAAAGGGATAAACAGTGTGGTAGCAAACTTTGCAGATGATATAAAATTACTGCAAATAGTTAAGTCCAAAGCAAACAGCAAAAACTTACAAAGGGATTCACAAAACTGGATTAACATGCGACAAAATAGCAGATGAAATTCAATGTTAAGTGAAAATTAATGAACATTGGAAAACATGATCCCAACTAGACATACAAAATGAGGGGGTCTAAATTAGCTGTTACTACTCAAGATTTTGGCATCACTGTAGATAATTCTTTGAAATATATGCACAATGTGCACTGGAAATCAAGAAAACTAACAATATTAGAAACCATTAGGAAAGAGACAAATAAGACTGAAAAACATAATGCTACTATATAAGGCCATGGTATCTCCACATCTCGAGTACTATGGGCAGTTCTGATCACTGATCTCAAAGGATATATTAGAATTGGAAAAGGTACAGAGAAGGGCAACAAAAGTGATTTAGGGTATGGAATGGGTTCTGTATGAGATTACAAAGACTGGACCTCTTCAGCTTGGAAAAGAGATGACTAAGGGGGATGTGATAGAGTTCCATAAAATTATGAATTGTATAGAGAAAGTAAATAAGGAAATGTTATTTACCACTTCATGTGATACAAGAACTAGGCTCACCTTATGAAATGAATAGGCAGCTGATTTAAAACAAACTAAAAGAAGTACTTCTTTACACAACTCACATTCATACTATAGAACTGATTGCCATGGGATGTTGTGAAGGCAAAGGTATAATCGGTTTCAACAGAGAGTTATATGAGTTCATGGAATGTAGGTTCATCAATGGTTATTCACCAAGATGGTTGTGGATGCAACCCTACCTTAGACTTTAAGTGCCATAGGACTCTTTGTTTGTTGTACCCTATCTTTTGAGTGTCCCTAAACTACTGACTGCCCGAAAATGGCTATTATTGGAAGACAAAATACAGGATTACATGGATGATCGGTATGACCTAGTATGGCCATTCTTATTTTTTATTGTTTTTTTTTAAATATTGGTTTTGACCTATAAATCCTGAATGTCCAAACTGTCTAAGAAACTGCCTGTCTCCCCATTATCTTCTGCTGCAGTTGTGATCAGTGAGGCACCTTAACTGAGATATCATCCATGTAAAAGAGAGGGGTTGGTTGGCAGGTCATTCTTCATTAGGGTCCTGGATATTTGGAATTCTCTTCCTCCCCACATCTGAAAACTGCCTGAGTTTCTTATCGTTTGCGGTGCAATCTAAAGGTCTTGTTTCTCTTGCTCATTAGATAAGTATCGTATAGGTCTGACAGAGATGTTGTGGGACTTCAGGAATTGAGTGGGTGGGTCAGTTAATTACTGTTGTATTTATGTTGATAGATTCAGTGGTTTTTTTAAGGCCAAAATGGACTATTATGATTATGTAATTTGGTCTCCTGTATAACACAATATATAGGATTTTAATTAAATGTTCCTCCATTGAGCCCATAACTTCTGGTTCAGCTACAGCACATTGTGTCATGATTTAAAGACTTTGGGAAATACGGAGTCTACCAAATCCCATTGTTGAGTTGTTACATGTCTAATATCATTCTCTTAAGACTGTATTCTGCAGTTTTGCGATCCAAAAGATATTACACTGGATGAGGCAGGATGGGTAAGGAGTCAGGAAGAGAGAATTAGATATGACTGTCCAAGATATTCCTGACTATAGAAAGACAATTTTATGGATCTAGGACCTTGTCAGAGGTCAGTAAAGCTTGTTGCTTTATAAACTCTAGTAATATGGTGAAATCTAGAGAGCTGTGTAAGTTGCACCAAATAATTATAAGATTTTTTAAGAGTTATTTTAGGGAAGTTATCAACGTTTTTTCACCCTGTGAATCATTAAGTTAAATAGGTGACCTTACAACATAGGTAAACTGAATTAATTTAATTGAAATTAATTTAACTTAAATTTAGCATGTGTTTAGTTGGTATTTATTTAGCAATCAAGGTTAATTTTGAATAATATCTGCGGAAAATCAGAGAGTTCTGAACTAGCACTACAGACCCAAACAACCTTTCATTACAATGGACAGAATTAAAATCTAAGAATCAAGGACTCTGGAGTTTGGTGCTTCCAAATCTGGATTGACAACATGCATTTCCTAAGTGCTGGAGTATTAGCTATCCCAGCTAAGGATTCTGCTTTTATTTTTAAAATGTTGGCATTTTCCAGGCTGATAGACTGAGCAGAAACACCAGAAAGGGTACACAGTACATCTGCGTAGTCTAAAGTAGAGAGCCCCAAACTGTGAGGTGGGCCCCACAAGGGATGCACAGAGGGACCTTCAGGGGGCACAGCGTGGCTTTGGCCAGCCCCTGCTGAGGCAGGGAGGAAGTGCTGCCCAGCCCACTTTGACCTCATCTCCACTTCAGTCCTGCTTCCTGGCTGCAGCTCCAGCTTTGACTCCTGGCCCTGGTTCCCAGCTACATTTATGGCCCCACAGCTGCTGCTTCAGTGCCTACCTTGGCCCCAGCTGCAGCTCAGGCCCCCGTTTGTGGCCCTGCTCACAACTTTGGCCCTGTTTCTAGTCCTGGCTCCTGATGGCAGCTCCTGGGGGACATGGACCAGGTAGAGATGGGGGCACAACCCCAAAAGTTTTGGGACAACTCCTCTAAAGGGTTAAAAGTACAAATCCACAGAAGGTCTGGGAGTTTGCTCACCAACGTTTATAATTCAGCTCTATATTTAGTGGCTTGAACATGTTGCCTCTTACGTAAGATTCATTCAGTATATATAAACTTTCAGTAAATATTCCCACATGTGAAGGAATGGTATTTTCATCCATTTTGTTTCTGTCTTTCACTTTCTAAAATAGCCATGGAAGCATTTTGTGTATATTTCCATGGCAGTTGGATGAAGAATAGCTTTGTGAGTTGGTCCTGCTGAATTTAGATTGGTTTTGGACTTGTCAGATTCCTGCACTGATTTGTAAGTGTACTTCATGTATTAATGACATTTCAGGGAAGACTAAAACTAGGAAGCCCACAGCTTGATAGTGGTTTTTTTAAAAAAAATCTCTCTACTACAATACACAACCATTGCTGTATTGGGGGACCTGGTTATAACACAAGTTCTTAAAGTAATACAAATGCCACTGAATTAGGCTGAAGCCTTTGATTGTCCAGTGCTTTAACACAGTTTGGAGATAAAAGTTCCAAAAGGGGTAGCCATTTCAGTCTGGTTCAACCAAACAAATAAGGAGTCTTGTGGCACTTTTAAAGACTAACACATTTGTGTGATAAATAAATGTATTAGTCTTTAAAAGGGCCACAAGATCCTTGCTTGTTTTGGAGATAACAGTTAACTTTGCAGGGATATTGATAGTGTAACCCAGTTCCCTTTTGTGATTTGCAGCTCTAGTATACACAAACTTCTGTTCCTAAACTTCCAAGAGAACTTTTTATTAGGGAGACCAGACCTGATTCTTTTCCCTCTTACCTCAGTGTAAATCAGGAGTAACTCTTATACTGGTATAAAGCTCATGTAAAGATCCAGCTGTTTTCCTACAGCAATCTTACATACCTTTGCATGAACACTAAAAATTACTCATCACTCAAAAGAATATGCTATGTTTTATTCAGTTTACTCTAGTTCTGTCTTTTTTAAAGTCACATGATTATGGGAGCTGTTGAGGACTAAGCTACAAAAAGGGAGAGGTTAAGGTCTTTGATCCAAGGACACAGAGTGCATGATTCTGCTCTTCTTTGCTGTGAAGTTACTCCTGATTTATACTAGTGTAACTAAGATTAGCCCACCTTGATATTCACATATGATAGTTTAAAGTAATATTGAAACACAATGTACACATCTGTGGGCTTGTTGACAAAAAAGTCAGCATCTGTTTTGTTATTTAAATTGCAATAGTTCAGTACGAACAGGAATCTTATGAGAACTAGGGAAAACTCATGACTTAGTTCTAGGCTTTATGCTCCTGGCCCACAAGAGGCTTAGAACACTGTCAAGGCCTTTCCCACAGCATGCCTGGAGCACTGTAAAGTAGGCTCCCCAGCTGAAGTAGTATGTTGGCAATGCATTCAGATTCAGAGCAAGTAAGTCTGCAGATAACCATGGCCACAACATGGGGGTATCCTGTAGTGCTAAAGATGGGACTCATGGTGGAGGCAGCCCATCCAGTTCTTGGGCCAACAAGATCTGGAATGTTTATGAAGGCACAAAGTTGGATCATGCTCTGGCAGGTGCAAGAAGAACTAGTAGATGGAATGACCAGTCCAGGTCTAGAGGACAACAAGTCCACTACCAGAGTATCAGGAACTCAGAGTGAAGAACAAGAATTACAGTCACCTTCTGTAGGAGCAAGGAGATAGGATACTGAACACATCTCTTCTCTACCAGTCCAATAACATCTGGTTTCCGTTAGAGGGTAGGGTTGGCCTGCCTTAAAGCTTCTTGAAAATGAGGGAAGGGGAAGATATAAGGGAAATCTTGGAGAAATTTCTCCTCACCCTGTCAAATTATACAGGTTTCCTTTCCATAAACAGTGAGGAGGATTATAAAAACCTCCCAAACATTAGGTCCAGTTCATGGATCACTACAAGGGGTTATCTCTGCCTTCTTTTTTTGGGTTTATAACTGCACTTCAAACAGCTGTTCTCTGGCATTGAGCTGTTTCCTCATGTGGTTCTTCAGATTTAGTGAAGAGTGATGGCTGATAATTCTTTTTTTTAGAAAAATTTGTTCTTTCCTCCTGCCCAACAAGGGAAAACATACTTTAGCAGACAGCAGACATCTTCCCTCTATTCCTATTAACTTCCAAACGTTAGCACTGGAGGCCAGTGGAATTTTATTGCCCCCAAACCTTCTAGTAATTTTAACTGCACTCTGGATTGCACATGTTTGACATGAAAGTAATTTGGAATGTAAACACTGCCGGGCATGTACAGGAATTAATTAGAGCTGCCCTGTATTCTCCAAGGCTTTTAAGCCTGCAATTAACTGTTTACATTAACACGAAGCCAGACAAAATCAACTGGTATAAGTATAAACATAGTTTAATCACTTTCCTCCTTTACCTGCAAGGGAAGGGACGCTATGGATGATCCGAAGCAGACCAGCTGTTTGCTACACTGGGTCATAGCAGCCTCATTCTATAATTTCTTGGCTCCCAAAATAAACACTTTCTGACTACTTTATTATCATAGTTTTTTAGGTGCTTGGCATGAAAATCTGAAATGTCACAATGTCTCTGCTAGTATAAATCAATGCCCATTTAGACTTAGGTCTGAAAGTTTGTATTAAAATGGATTAAGAGTAATTTGAAGGCTTGCAGCTGGGCAAACCAACCTCTGGTCTGTCAAAAGAGTGTCTCACAGACTCATGTCATAGATATTAAGGGATGGAAGAGCCATCTCTTATATGGACCATGAAGTTCTATTATAAAGAATATTAGAATGAAACAAGATTGTGGGAATCTCATGACAATGCCAATATGAAATGTTTGGATTGGGAGAATGTTGGAATGTTTAGTTTTGACAATGTTGAAACAAAAAGTTTTGACATTTCCAAATGAAATTTTCTGGAATTTTCCATTCTGGTGGAAAAATGTTGAGATACTAAGCTTTCCCACACAGCAGACATTCCAATGTAGTATAGTCTTCATGTTGAGCATAAGAAGGTGGAATAATGTCAACCCTAGAATAAAACTGTGAAAAGAAAGGAATTATGTGAAAACCCCATCCCCATATATATATGGCAACCTCTGTAATAGCACGTTGTCCATTATATGTAAAAGACAGAAAGTCCCCAACTTAAGGGCACTACAAATGTCCTTTCCTGTCTACCCTTCTCTGGCAGCTGCTATATAAAAGAGAAGAGTTACTTCCATTGAAATAATCTTTTGACTTGTGGCTCCATTTGGAGACATCAAGATTATCACAGCAATCAGCCAGACTAATTAATCAAACCAATGGTTTCTAACCTTTTTGGTTCAAGGGATATAGATATCATTTTTACAACCTTGAAGGGCCATCAGGCTCTGCCAGCAACTTCCCCCCTCTCCTGAAGCAAGACAGAAGAAGTACAGATCTCCTTCTCCCTGGTTGCAGGAGGGAACCCACACAGATCCTATAGCCCTGTGCACTCCACTCCTAAGCAGTCAGTGGAGCAACAGATTAGTGCTCCTCTCCCTCTGGCTGCAGCAGGGACTTGAGCACCTATGGACCAAAGTGGGAACATTTTGCTGTGCTACCTGCTACAGCCAGGAGAAAGGAGTGCTGATGTCCCATCCCCTTGGCTTAAGCAAGAAGTCTGCATTGGTCTTCTGTTAGTCTTAAAGTGCCACACGACTCCTTTTTTTTTTGCTGGACTAGACTAACACAGCTATCCCTTTGGAAACTGGTCTTTTAGCCTCATGGAAATGTGCTCTGCTGGGGTCTTTAAGCAGCAACTCCATTCTGCAGCCAGCAGGAGGGGAGCTGCAGGCCACTTTGAAAGCCCTTGTGGGCCACTGTTGGTCCCTGGGCCACAGGTTGGGAAACAGTGGATTAAACGCTTCTGCCTTGTGAAGGTGCTATTTTAGATGCTGGGCAGTTTCTTTGTATTAAGCACTGTCTCCTCCCCAATTGCTCATTGGTCTACAGTTTGACCAGCAATTCGTATAAGAGCTTATTAACTCATATCCTAACTCTGAAACATACTGGTCTTTTTTTCTCTTCAGTGGCAGAGTTTTTTTAAATGTAATTAAAGGATAGTGCTCTGGTGGAGGAGTATATGAGGTGATAAAAGGCTTCTGAGGGTGATTAAACACCAAAGAGAAGCTGAGAGCAGTGCCAGGGACATTATTTCTATTATGACAAAACTAAAGAAGAGTCAACAAACCAAGGCACTAAAGAAGAAAGAAAAAACCATCCTTTTCTTGTCCTGTAAGCCTGTAAATTTTGTGATGCTGATTTTACAGATTTTCCATCTGACAGGATTGAGCTTGTCATTCTGATTGTTTAGTATTTTTCCTGTCCAGCAAGAAGAGAATGTCTCTCTCACAGGAACTCAGTGTTCTATAATAGAGTTAACTCTGCAGGGTAGAAAATCTCATGCAGCACAGGAAGAATCTTAAAGGGCTAGGACTGTAGGGACCTAGTCATGGAAACGTGCCCAATCAAGGCACCAAACACCTTCGATTCTGGAACTTAAGGTCTTTATCCCACTCCAATTGCAGTCGATTGAGGTCAATTGGAAGCTTTCCATTAACTTTAGTGAGAGATGGATCAGGCCCTAACTGAATAACTAAACAAGGGAACAACTTCAAAAAATGAAGAACTGTCTGAGCACTGGGGTTGGTCAGTGTAAAAATGGATTGAGATGTTTGAGTACGGATAGAGACATAAATGATTTCTCTGTTTCTAGAGGGAGGATTTTCCTGTGTTAGGACTGCCTGGAATTCTTTTCTCATCTAACGTCTGGTAAGGGTATGTGTGAAGGGTCCTGCTTATTCTTTGCTGTCCGACATACCATCCCTCTGAAGAAAAGAATTTTGTAGCTTTGAGTCTTGTCATAACAGGGTTTTGGTTTCATCATAACAACACCATTATCTTATAAATAATCATATTATTGGGGGGGAGGGATTTTTTTTTAAAGAATTGGAATTGATTGTGGGTGAAATAGTGGTGTAGCACTTCCAGGAGGGTTTATTTTAGGGAGGATCATGTTTAGAATAAAAATGCTGGGGAGATGGTATGTGAAATTTGATATTTTAATCTAGAAATTGGTGATTTTTCCAGCAAGTTAATGCACACTGATTGCAAGTGATTAATGTTACTGCAGGTTTATGGGTTTTTCCTATAACTAGTATATACTTATACTATACCTGTAATATAACAGTAATGCTAATTTCATACTTACAAACAGCAATTATTTTTAATAATAATCACTACACATTTCTGTATGTGAGGAGAAATTTTAAAATATCTTCTTCAGAAGTGTGGGATAGGGGTATTTAGCACTGACTCTAAAATTTTTGATTCAGTGGGTACGTGGGGATAGACAGCTAGAAATGGATTTCCCTGCCCTCTGATTTAAACATAATATGTTCTTTTTTGTTATAAATCTCATTAAAGGCACAGGGAATTGATAACATGCCAACCCCTAGTGATGAAATTAGGAAGGGAAGTGGGAAGAAGAATATTAAGATTGTGATAGCTCAATAATAAATAAATAAATGTCTTTTTCATTGGCATTTTAACCTCAGGATCTCAAAACGCTTCACAATCGTTAAATAAGGAAATCTCAATAACATCAGTGGGAGGCAGATTAAGGATACACAGAAACTACTTCACTCACCACTGAAATATAATCACCTGTGGGGAATGCGACGCATCCTTAATAATGAACAATTGCATTGCCCAACAGTTTAAGAAAAGAAATGATTAATACTCTTTCCAGTTGAAATTGTAGGCAATTTTTGGCAGGCAGCCTCTGATCAGCTGAGCTGGAATTAAGACCCTACTGACACATCAAGATCTATCACATCTTTTCATGAGCCAGACTGAAGCCAGACATCTAATCTGAAAGACATCACCTCCAACAGATGCGTCAGTTGTTCAGTACCTACTCAGAGGGAAGAGTATCACCCACTAAATCACTGGTATTACTTCCTGCAGCAGGTAGACATTCCCTGAAGCTCTTCCGTTAAAGAGATCAGTGTAACATCTTGTTGATCCAAAACCATAGCCAAGATCTGATGTTATCTCTTATCTCAAATAGTTCTTTGGGAATGCAGGGGAGCTGAATGTCTGTTGCATTAGGCAGTGTTTAAGTGTATGCTTGGCTTTCAAAATTCACAGTAGGGGTCATTCCTTAGTTTCCATTTGGCCATATTGTCACCAGTCTCTGCCATGAGTTCTTGCTTGATTTCGAGTACACTAACGTTTTTGTTTGGTGCCTGAGGTTTGTGGGTCTACAGCAAGGATTCTCCAACTGGGGGCTGCACCCCCCCGTGGGCCGAGAGATGATTACATGGGGCTCATGAGATGTGAGCTCCCAGGTGGCTGGCTGGGTGCCTCAGCACTGAAATTTGCAGAGCTGAGAGTATTATCCATACACTGGACTGACAGCCTCAGCCACCCAGGAGGATGGGGAAGGTCATACTTAGAGGTGTGTATGAAAGGGGTCACCAAAACATAAAGTTTAAGAACTACTGTTCTAAAGGATCCAGGTTCTTGAAGATCACTGGCATTTCCTTCCATTTTGTTATTGTGTAGCCTTCCACAGTGGTATTTTGCAGCAAGGGATTTTCAGAGGCAAAGCTCTTTCTGGACTTCCTCTTTGGGGGTGATTGAATGTGTGTATACAGTGCAGGTCTTAAATCATACACCCTGTTTTTTTGTCTTTTCTCTTTATTGACTGCACCTTACCTCACTG
>ML681994.1:2320071-2377041 GCA_007922195.1 Podocnemis expansa | reverse complement strand
TTAAAGCAACAGTTCCCAAACTGCAGGTCATTTCACCAACAGATGGGTTACAGCAATTCCAAGCGTGTGGAAGGTGCCATTTTACAAAATAGCCTCCCCTGCACAGCATGACCTCAAATACTCTATATGCACGAGGTCCTGTCATAGGCTGTGTCTACATTGTGGCTTTAAGTCAATTTAAGGCCCTTAAGTCGACTTAAATAAAGCCCAGTCAAAATTTAGAAATCATTAAGTCGACTTAAGCAAGTGCTTAAGTCGACTTAATAACACCTGCCCTGTAAATGGACTTAAGCTTTTAAGCTTATTTTACAGGGCATACCCCACCCCCTTCCCTGTCCCTGGGTGTGATCAGGCTCTAGCCCTGTGGTGAGGAGTTGGGGCGGGATCAGCTCCCAGCCCTTCTCCATGGGGGGCAGGAGCTAGCCAGTTCCTGCAGCCTACAGAGAGGGGCTAAGAGCAGAATAGAGCTCTCAGCCCCTCTCTGTAGGCTGCAGGGGCTAGAAGCCTCCTGGGAGCCCATCTGGCTCCCAGTGGCTTGCACTGCTGAGCCAGCAGCTAGGAGTCTGGTCAATTTCACAGACCCCAGCCTGTGAACTGACCAGCTCCTGGTCAATTTCACAGGTTCGGCATCTGTGAAATTGACCAGCCTCCGAGCTGCTTGGGCCCCTGCAGCAAGCCTCTGGGAGCCAGATGGGCTCCCAGAGGGGTCCAAGCTGCCGCAGCGTACAGAGAGAAGTTGAGAGCCCCATCTGGTTCCTAGCCCCTCTCTGCAGTTGGCCGGGCTGGAAGCTCACTCCTGCCGTGGCCGCTTGCAAGCAGCCAGGGGAGATGCCAGTTCCCCCTGCCCCTGACCGCTTGCAAGCAGCCAGGGAGCAAGCTAACACCTAGCACCCCGGCCACTTGCAAGCGGCCAGGGGAGATGCCAGTTCCCCCCATCCCGGCTGCTTGCAAGCAGCCAGGGGAGATGCCGGTTCTCCCTGCCCTGACTGCTTGCAAGAGGCCAGGGGACAAGCCGGCTCTCCAGGTGGCCTGGGGAGATGCCAGCACCATGCGTCCCTGGCTGTGGAGAGGGACTTGGAGCCAGGTTGGGCTCCTAGTCCCTCTCTGCCTCCCTGCCACTTGAGGAAAGGAGCTGCGGGGTGCCATCACATCCAGCCCCTCTCCATGGGTAGCAGGGGGTTGGAGCTGGCTCCTGCCAGTGATGACAAGTGACGCGGGGCTGAATTGGGTGCAGGGTCACTCATCACAGCTGGCAGAAGGCTGGGCAGCCTGGGCAATGTCACAGAAGCGACACTGACCAGGTTGCAGAATCCAACCACTCCGCAGCCTGGTCAGTTTCACTCTTGTGAAATTGACTAGGCTGCTGAGCCTCCTGCCAGTGGTGATAAGTGAGCGGGGCCTGAATTTGGCCCCAGGTTACTTGTCACGGCCGGTAGGAGATGGCTCCAAACCCCCACTGCCCATGGAGAGGGAGTCAGAGCCAGATTGGACTCCTAGTCCCTCTTTGCTGGCTCTGCTACTCACAGAGAGGGGCTGGGAGCTGGACTCAGCTCCCAGCTCCTCCCTAGAAGGCAGGAGCCAGATTGGGCCCCCAGTCTGGATTGGCCCCGGAGCCAATTGGGCTCAGGGTACCCAATCCAGACTTGGGGCAGTGTAGGAGGAGGGGCGCCCTGGGTATGTCTGCTCCCTGTCCATGGCAGACATACCCTGCAGTTGACTTAACAAGGTTGACTTAAAGTCGATCTTGTTAAGTTGACATCCAGGCCCCCTCAGTGTAGACATAGCCATACAGAGGATGCTATCTTGCTCCACAAAACAGTGCCCTCCATGCAGTGTGACTTTCCATGTGCTGTATATGTCTGAGGTCACACAGTCCAGAGGATGCCATTTTATAAAGCAAAATGGCACCCTCTTTGCAGTATGACCTTCTATATACAGTGTATGTGAGATCATAGTATATGGACAAAACCATTTTTAAATAGCAACTCTTCCATGTTGTCTGGGTAGCAGGAAACAACACGTCTGAAAATGGGATCATGCAAGAAAAATGTTTGGGAATTGCTTGGTTAGAGATTTATTACAGGAGCAGATGGATGAAATTCTTTAGCCTGAATCGTGCAGGGGGTCAGACTAGATGATCATGTTGATTCTTTCTGACCTTGGAGTCTATGAGAGTGTAACGCTTTGCAGAGTTAGTCTTTATATCGTTTGGGTCATGCAACCCTCTTTAGCCTGCCTCCTCTGCCTGAGTATCTGCATTGACTCCATGTAAAAGTTGAAGATGTTCTGTGCCTTTGTCCTGAAGTGCAGTAATGATTAATTAGATATACCACTGAGGCCAGCTACTTTTCGACATTTTAAGATTTTTGTGGTTCTTGTCACCTCCTCAGTGATGAGTTGCTCGTTGTGGAGTTTGCTGTCTCTGAGGAGCAAGCAAAACTTCTGCCTGACTTGTTTCATTCCTCACTTTGTTTTGTGCGCTGATTTTCCATTTAGGATGAATTGGTGTGTGACTTGATTGGGGGAGGCTGCAGTGATGTGCTTTGGTGGTTGTCCTCTTGGGTTCAGCATGGTTTTTCCTGCTATTATGGCACAGGTTTGTTGTTGCAGTCACCTCCATTCAGTGGTTGTGCTGTTTCTTTCCAATCTTTCTCATAAGCGTTGTCCCAAGACCAGTGATTTCTTCACCAAAGAGATCCAGGTCAAACAGTTCTGAGCATCTTATGCTGTTGGCTTGTCTGTTCTGAAGGCCCAGGAACATGTAGTTTCTGACATCTCTTGCAGATATATTTTTGGGCAGTCTTCCACACCATGCAGATAAATTCCCTGTAGAGCTTAGGTGTCAAAGTAATATTACAGATGGATTCTTCCAGTTCAGAGGTAAAGTCTTCCCCCTCAGCTTTCCTGAACCTTGGTACGTACTTTGTTTTCCTGGGCTGTACTGAAGCCTTGTCAGTTGTACTGGTTTGTTTTGCCGTCTTGGGATTGCTGCCATAGCTTCCTGTCAGAAGTTCTCTACATTTTCAGAGCTGATGATGGCTGTGTCAGGACTGTGTCCCTTTTTCCAGCATGCACTTTCAAAGGTGCATTTTTGTCACCTCAACAACAATTTGAATCTGTAGAACTGCCCACTTCTCTGTTTCTTCTCTGTTGTTGTTGGGATATCCCCAAGATGGTATCATCATTGTTCAAGTCTCTTGTGACAAGACATGGTATTTCTGGCAAGGAAAAGTCAGTTGGCCATGCAAACTGCTCACCTAGTAAACAGAAACTACTGCTGTGTGAGTTTAACTGTGGTAAGTTTCTGCTGTTTCAAAGTGTTGTGTTTCACAAGCCTTTTGTCACATGTAAGTATTATGCTGTTGTAGATATTGCTTTTGATGTTTTCAGCAATATGCATGTTAGGAATGGTTCGTGTCTTTCTTTTACGGACATAATGTCTGCTTTCATGGCAGATAAAACACAAGTCTTCTCTGCAAAGAATCCTTCCACATTCAGACTGATTACTTAAAGTGTCATCTTTAGTTGAAGCCCTGAAAGGAGCTGGTTAAGTTGGCATCTGTTAAGTCTTCTGTTGCATTCTTGGTGCACGTTGACAGGCTTGGCCTCTCCCATGGTTAGTTACAGTGAGCAATTAACTGGTGTCACAACATGAACCTGTCTGGCGTTCATGGATGAACTTTCTCAGTTTGAGATCTCTCAATATCATAGTACAAAGTGGATATGACTCTATATGCTGCTAAGTTTGGTTAAACGAGTCCAGGTGCTGCATTTCCTAAAGCAGAGGAGACTGAAATTTCCTTTGCAATTCATTGACTTGTTGCAAGCACTGCAACATGGACAATTTCATGTACACAGTCTTAGTGATAGTACAGTAATAATGGAAGCAATGAGTGTTAGAAACAAAGCACAAATCAATTGGATCATAAGTGGAAAGGAGCAGAAGTCAAACTGACCTGTGGGTGGGTAAATGAAACACATTTAAAGAACTGCACTGTGTCCATATTGGTAGCAGCCTTTATAATTTAATATTGTTGTTTTTTTGAATTCATACTCACACAATCAAAACTGGTTTCTTTAACTCTGTATAACATAATTATAGGGCTGACAGGCTGTGACAAGTTGGAAGAGACATTTATTCTTACAGCAGGCAGATGCCTAAATGATTTTGTATTGGAAAAAGCTGACTGTGAAATGTTCTGTCTCTGTGTATGTTACTAAACCCAGATTTGTAATGAAATCTAGCATCAAATATTTATGTAAAATTACTTTAATGTGTAAATAATTTTATCTTTAAAAAAACAGCAGAGAAAATTAGTAAGGGAAGGTTAGGAATGTTGTGTTAGTTACAGAACTGTGATGTGTTTCTTCATCAGTTCTTTAAAATTGTTGCCCAACATATACTTCACAGAGTAAAAGATCCACAATATCCATTGCTACATGAAAAAATGTTCATGTTCTGATGTATTAATAGCACTGTAACCTATCCCAATTGGGGTTGCTTTGTATTATTAAAATCCTCTCACAAGTCCAATTCAGGGAAAGCAGGAGCCTTTATGTAATAACCATGAATTGGTGATAAATAAAACACTTTCCCACATTGGTTCTCATTAGGAAATGCCAAAATTGCACATACCCTGTTGCACCTTCTTAATCCCATTTCCTTCTTGGTTTATGTTATTACCCTACAAAGAACCTTTTTTTCTGTCATAAACCAGCTTTAGGCACTAAGGAAAGCTCAGAGATGGGAGGGATAACTTCAGCAATTCAAGGCACATAGCTAGCTGTATCCAGCTGTGGCAGTGGCTGAGGGTATTGTTTTTTAAATATTTTAATTAATTATTTTGAACATTAAAACATCTGGCACTAATCCTCAGAATGAGTATGGTAAATTTAAATGTGATCTTAGCAAAATCCCATGAAAATGTGCATTCCTTGAGTATTGTAATGAAGGGAAATCTTAATGGAACCCACTTTTTCTAGTTTTCATTCTCTCTGATTAAAAGCACTACACAAGGCCTGCTGATTCCTGCCCCGAAAGACCCGTAAATCCCAAACATTGGCTCTGCTTACATCTTTGCTTTCTATAAAGTCTGTAAGAATTATCTCCTTACTGTTGCCTCACCACTAATCTGACCTAGTTACTGTAAACTGATTTCTCTAGGATGAAAGGGCCAATCTTTCCTCTGGGACTTTGCACTGGGACTTGAACAGATTACTTTTTTATAACTTGTGGGGTTAAACAGTTGTAACTAAGAGTATAATCTGACAACTATCTAGCTAGCTGTTTATATGGTTTTGTGATGTGTTGTCCATCCCACACAAGACTGACAGGGATTAAGGTGGCTAAGGCATGCCAATTAACTCCACTGGCTGCAGCTGAAGGAAGAGCCCTGGAGCTAACTGAAAAGCAGGTTCAGATGGGCAGGAACAGGTGGCCTATGAAGCCAGGTGTCTGACAACAGCATGAGATGGGTTCTGGGAAAGGATTCAGCCACTCACTGGGAGGAGGAGGAGGAGGAGGAGGAGGAGGGTTTGGAAGTGGTACACGAAGAGAAAGAGGGGAACCCAGAGAAAGGGCCCAGAACAATAGGTATGAGTGTCCCAAGGCTGGAATCCACGGAAGTGAGCAGGCTTGGATTTCCCTACTGGGTAAGTGCCACTATCAGGGCAGTCCTAGAGAAGACTGCCTGAGATGGTTTGCATGGAAGGAGTTTGGGTAGCACCCAGAAAGGGAAACCGTGTAGTTGACCCTGTTAAAAGAAAAGAAGGGTCAGGTCCATTCAGGAGCAGAATAGGTAAATAGGTAGTCAAACTTGCTTGTTCCCCTTCCACACCTAACCTAGCAGGAAATAGCCATGTTCTCACCTAGATCCGCGTAAGTAAGCCCAGAATACAGGATTCACAAAACATATGTATCTTTCTAATGTGCTAAATACAATATGCATAATACAACAGGTGTATGCATAATACAACACAATACCTAAATCCCTACATGGTATTACTATACTTAATATGCAAGTTGCATAATTAAAATATACTTAATATACAGCATTAACCCACCCATGTTTACTGTTTATGAATTATTTGGGTACCACATACAAGTTCTGACCAATGAAATTTTCAAAACTCTTCTGCCCTCCAATCTCCTTGCCTATGTCATCTGTTTACCAGGGTAAAGTTAATGGCTTTCTTGCAGGGCCATCACAGTAAACTGTTTTCACTCAACTTTTAATGGATTCCACTTAACTTCTTCTTTGTTGGTTGTAAGTTGGTGTCCTCCAGCCAAGCTGTTTACAACTTCCGAACTTGTTACACCTTATGTCACAGATTCAGCGATAGGTTTGATAGCTAATAAATCCATTGGCCAGCTACTCAGTTAACATAAAACATAAATCCTGTACACACCTGACCAGAGGGCCGCATCATGAAGAGGAGACCTTGAATGGTACCTTGAATGAGTGAGGGATTCCAAATCAGAGAGTTGAAACAAATGGCTTGCAAACTGTGAAAGGGGATATTGGCCTGCAGAGCTATACTCAGAGTAACCAAGAAGAGGTGCCAGACCAGTGGTGACTGGGGAACTCTGTGACAAGCCCCCATTGCTCCTATTTGAATGCTTTTCACATATTTTAAAATATAGATATATCACTAGCAGTATTGCTGTTTCTTCCCAGATAAGAGAAAATAATTTATAGAGCTTTTTATTTGTAGCTGTGATGCTAAGACCTAAGTGGTTCAGGAGCAAAATTAATAATCAACATTATCCAAAAGAGCCACAATCATGTGAATTCATTGCTTCATTTATTATAGTACTGTTCATATTTAAACAATATGGGAAATATTTAGTTTTCATATTTATATATATTATTCTCATTGCAAGTAAGTTAATAACTTGGTGCAAATTGGTAACTTAGGTTAATAACATAGTAAAACCATCCCAATTTGTTAATTATTAAATCATACTGTGTTTTAATATTGTGTGCTCCAAAGAGCAGCAAGAGATTTATTAAGAAGCTATTTATGGGTCATGAGCTGCAGTCTGAGGCCGTGTCTACACTGAACATGCCGCATCGATCCCCATGGATTGACATGGTGGGATTGATTAAGTGGCCATTGAAGACCTGCTCAATTGATCCTGGAAGTGCTCTCCCTTTGACGCTGTAACTCCGCACCTCCCAAAAGAGTAACACTGCATTGAAAGGAGAGCATTTCCAATAGATGCAGATGACTGAAGAGATGGCGGTAAGTGGGAATAAGTAGGTTGACAGGAGATGCACATTCTACTGAATGTAGATTGCGTATCTTCCATTGACTTAGCACAGAAGTGTAGACCAGGCCAGAGTGTTACTAGTCTGCATGCTATTTTAAATTTAATGAATTAATGTAGGGAACAGAGCACTAGATGACTACACGATGATCTTTTTTTTTCCTTTTCTTTTTTTAAGTACACAGACAATTTTTTACTCCACTAGGAGTTTTTTCAGGGTATGTGCTTTCATAACAAGATATGAGTCTTCATAGTCTAAAAATGCATGGATCCTAGACCCACCTGTGTCCGACAGGATAAGATCTAATCTTCTGGCCAGACATGTAATTTAGTGATTTTTTTTTTAAATATTGTGGCTATTTAGATATCCCTAAGGAGTCCCAACGAAACTGAATGGGTCCAGGTCTTCAGAATGACTTAATCTGAAGATGAAGACAAATTCCCATGATAGTGGGAAAAGTTAAGAGGATTTCAGTTCTTAGCAATACTTCCTGTTCCTAACAACGTTACCTCAGTTTTTGCCAGGGTAAGCAGCTGTAGGCAATTTCTCTTCATTCAGCTGATGATTTTCCCTAGGCTTGAAGAAAGCAGAGAGATGATGCTGTTTTCATTTGATGTAAAGGAGATCTGTTGCTGGGTTTGTCTAACAGATTGCTAGCACTTTAGCTTTTGCTGTCATATCCACTCTGCTCACAATTTCATATGGCTATTGGATAACGTGGGGAAGAGGCCTGAACTTTGAGGACTGTGCATTCTGTGGTTAGAAATGGAAGAACAGTTGTTAATATATAATGGTCAAGTGCAGCAAGGAAATATTACTGATGATCAATGGTGCTCTGACCAATCAAGAGATATCAGTACTTTGCACTCTTCCCAAAGACCTGGCAGTAGTCAAACCACCAAACTCTTCCCTCTCCTTGCAGGGTGCAGGAGAAAAGAATACCCACAGTCTTTTTTTCCTAGGAGATCATGTAATAATATTTATAATAATTCTTAGCTTTCTACAGAGTGTTTATTATCCAGGTAGATCTCAAAGCACTTATGGTGGGGAGGAGAAAAAGAGAAACTTACATCCAGGAGTGAGGTAATTAGAATCCCCTCTGCTTCATAATGGACCAGGAAGAGATCAGAGGAGGCTTCCAACCTCACTCTGACCAGGTGGGAGAAGCAGGTTAGAAGGCAGAGCAGAAGAGTCCCCCCAAGAAATAGTCACAAGAGAGTATTATAGAACACCATTACTTCCTGTGACCCATGAAGGGTGATGAACTTTTTACATTTACTATACATTAATGGGACTGCACCATAAAGATGGTGTTTGCTTCTCTGTGCTTCTTGTGACTGTGCTCATTCTGGTTTCTATTTGTAGACCTGATGTCTCTGCAGGGATCTTCAAATTGACTCATTAAGGATGTGTTTCAGTTAGTGATAACATTACCCTGAAAAATCATGCAACCTGCAGTTTAATGTCAGTGGAATTAATTGATTTTACTAATAGAATGGGACTAGAGAGCTCAAAATGGAAGTGCTGATTTCTTACTACATTTACCTATTAAAGTGGACGGATAGCATAAATCACGCCATTACATCTCATGTGTGTCTGTCTGCCCTCACATAGTGTCATACAAACATGTACAGCTGTGATACCTGACTCACATCTCTAAGAACTCTCTATTTCATTTCCACATATGTGGAGAAAGACAGAGAAAAAAATAACACTGTGGTCATTTCCTGGGGTTCATGGCGTGTGAAAAGGACATATTAAAAATTCTTTGGGAATCAGACAGCAATCATTGAATATATCAGATCTATTGAAATGTTGCTGGTTCTGATGTAAACTGCAACTGAACCCCTTAAAGTGTTGAGGCATTATGAATAATAAAGGCTTCAGTGGATATTTAAAACATTTGAAGGTCTGATTTTTACAGCTTCTAATCAAGTATTTACAGTGCTTCATTACTTTAAATTAATGGTATGATAAACCTAGCAGCAGTCACTTTCCACAGAAGTCAAGAGAAGGTGCATGCCTTGGCTGAGCAAGTGGCAGTATTGTTCAGAGCATTTGTTCTGTCTCCTGGAGGAATAATAAGAAGGGGGAAGAGGTGCAGAAGTGGGAAAAGAGTAGGAAGAAATGGGGAGGCAGAGGTGGAAAATATGTATATAATACAAAAACCTACTGTAAGTTTGGATAACTGAACTTACAAAAGTGAGGAAATGCAAAAGTTAGGGTTCCCAGTTTAGCATTAACTTTGTTGCATTGCATACTCTAGAGAAGAAATCATATCTACAACTTTATCAGTCACCCAAAATATGATAGATCCATATTAGACAAGTTACTCTAAGTCTGATTACCTTAAGGTCTACATTTCCTGACTCTTGGGTGTACAGAATTGAAACATAAATATTGAATTATTGTAGGAAAAAGAACAAAATGTAAAATCAAACATAAAACAAAAAACCTACAAAAAAATCAAAAACATAGATCCCCAGAGTTCTACTGCTATGAAGTTGCACAACTGAGTGGCAGCGTTATAGTTTGTAAGTAACAGTTCATACAACGAGAACCTAACTGTTCCACTGCTGGGTATCAAAATATGGACATGTGACTATTATTCCTGTTTTATCACTGTATCTGGAGAAATGCAATGGTGTGTCTTTGTACAGCTCCTTGGTACTATGGCAAGCAATATACTGGGAGAGTTGGCAGATGTGTCTGTAAACTACCTTCTGTGACAGGGTCAGGCTGAATGGGTATAGGTGACTGGTCCTGTTGAAGAACGGTGGTGGGTGGGTACAAGCCCACCCACTTCTAAAACCCCTCCCCCAGCTTTAGGGGAGGTGGCACTGGGTCATTTTTCAAACAAGTTCTGGGGACAACTAAGGTAATAACAGGGACAGGTGTGAAGGTCACAGGTTTATAATAAGGGATTCAGAAGGGGACACTGAGCAGAGAACCTTGGACAGTGCCCACTGCTCCCGGAAGCTGTCGAGGGAGCCAGCGGACACTGCCCAGAGGAACTCTGCCCAGACGCGTGCACGGATGAGGGACCGGAAATAGGCTGCACAGTCACAGGCCCCTTCCCCAGCTAACCTCCTCTCCCTGGTCTTATAGATGGCAGTCTTGGCGTAAGCCAGGAGGCGGTTGACAAGGAGGTCCCCCAACTTTGTGGGGCCACGGATAGGGCATGCGTAGAGGAACAGGTGTGGGGAGAAGTGCAGCCAGAACCTCAATAAGAGGTTCTGGAGGAGCCGGAAAAGGGGCTGCAACCTGGCGCACTCTAGGTAGGCATGTGCCAGGGTCTCCTGCATGCCACAAAAGGGGCAGGTGTCAGGACAGGGAGTGAACCACGCCAATAACATGCCCGTGCTCATGGCTCCGTGGAGAAGCCGCCAACTGATGTCCCCAACAGGCAGTGGGGTCAGGGTGGCAAACAGGCTGGCCCACAGGGGGTCCTCGCCCTCCGCAGATGGGATAAGGTACCGCCATCTGGTGTCGGGGTGGGATATGAGGGCAAGGAAGTAGATGGTGTTGAGCATGAGCATGTACAGATATTGGCGAGGCACGATTCAGAAGGGGACCTGCTCCAAGTCTAGCAGCCAGGTCGGGGCAGGGGGCTGGGGCAGCCTGGGGGGCTCGCGGGGCTGGGGCCCGATCAAGAGCTCCGGAGGGCCAGGACTGAGAGGGGATGGGGGAGTACCTTCTCCCAGGACTCGCTCAAGGTAGGCCCAAGCAGCGGGGGACAGGGACGCCTTCACCTCCTGGAGTAGACTTCGGGGGGTACAAGAGGTGGAGAGCCCCACACGCCGAGCTAGCTCATGGGGATCCACCCAGTCCCCGCAGGCATAATCCAGGAGGTCTCTGACCCTGGTGACACCTGCCAGGACCAACCTCTGCCTCACAGAGGGGGCCTCCGCCACCTGCACACCGAGATGGGGGTTGTGTAGCAGGGGCTCCGCAAGGAGGTCCCCCCCCCCCCGCAGTGGGTGCGACTGACTTGGAGGGAGCCTCCATGTCCAGAGGAGGTCATGGTAGAAGGCCAGCAGCTCAGAGAGGTCTCGCGGACCACCTCTCAGGTCAAGGTAAAAGAGCTGCCAGTTGTATCGGAGCCCTCGGTAGCGGTGGAGGAAGGTGCGTGCCAAGTGGTTCCATGCCGGACTACCAGCACCATAAAGGAGTCTCTGCAGGGCCTGGAGGTGGAAGGCATGGACCTGGCTGTGAACATAGCACAGGCCCTGCCTTCTCTCCTCCAGGGGCAGGCTCAGGATCCCTGCAGAGACCCAGTGCAGTCCTGGCCGAAAGAACTCCAGAACTGTCTTCTGGAGGTTGGCCAGGAACATCAGGGGTGGGACCAGGGTGTTGAGCCAGTGCCAGAGCATGGAAAGAACAAGCTGGCTGATGACCAGCGCCCATCTCCGGAGGGAGAGGCACTGCAGCAGTCCTGTCCACCTCTGCAGCCGGTCAGCGACCCTGCCCTCCAACTCATGCCAGTTCTCATCCGGGGAGGGATGGGTGGCAGAGAGGTAGATGCCTAGATAGAGCAGCGGACCTGTGCTCCACTGGATGGCTTGAAGCGTGGGTGGGAGGGTGCATGCCAACCACTTGGCACCTACCGTCAGGCCAGAGCTCTCGACCCAGTTGACCCAGGCAGAGGAGGCCGCCGAGTAGATGGCCTGGCAAGCCTCCAGTCACGCCAGGTCGCCCGGGTCCTGGACCATGAGGAGCACGTCGTCGGCGTATGCCGACAGGATCAGCCGCAGCTCCAGCTCACAGAGCACCAACCCCGTCAGCCTCCGGCAGAGGAGACAGAGGAAGGGCTTGATGGCCAGAGTGTACAGCTGGCCTGACAGCGGGCAGCTTTGACGTACTCCTCACCCGAAGCTGACCAGCTCAGCCAGGGTCCAGTTGAGCTTGACCAGGCACTCCGTGGAGGCGTACAGCACCCAGAGAAACCCCACAAAACAGGGCCTTTTGGAGACTGGTGGAGGGAGCATATTGTTAGGCTTAATGAAGCTTTGTTCCCTGGGTTAAGTTAGCTTGGAATAGTCTAGAATAATTGGTCCCAGGTGTCCCAGTCAACAGGCCTGCTACTTAAAGCCTCACTCTCAGGCATTGTGGGGCAACTGGGAGGAGACTAGAGAGGAGTAGAGCTTCTGAGAGGACACTGACAGTTTGTTTGACAGAGTTTTGCCACAATGTCAAGAGGTACAGTGGGGAATTTGGGAGAGAAAACCCTACAAGCAAGGCCACTAGGACCTGCAGCCTGAGGGTGGACTATATTTAATTGAGGAAGACTGTGGAACTTTCCAGAGCCTGAAGAAGGAGGCTTTAGAACTAGAGACTGTGGGACTTCCCAGGGTCTAAAGGCAGACCAGGAGCAGTGGGGCCACTGAATGGCGATCCAGGGAAGGTAGCAGCCCTCCTGGACTAAGTGTGGAGACTGCTACTTAATAGCGTCCCTGGGTCGGGGCCTGCGGTAGAGGGTGGGACTGGGACCCCCTGACTCCCTCCCATCAGCCAACCCCTGACTACCAGGGGGAAGGAAAAATTTAGAAGGGTCGGCCAAATCTTGCCACATGATAGAAAGCGCAGGACCTACAGGGCATCCGAGGCCTCACCTTGCCACACTTTGTATTGCCTTGTTTTGGGACCTGGGAGCTGTTCTGATTCCTGGGTGTAACTTAAGGCAGCTTCAGAGCTATTGTAAGTTACAGCTAGGTTCCCGTGGACCCAGGTGACTGTGCAGATAGTCAGGGATTTCTGAGGTAAGACAGAGTGTGAGCCATGACTCTCTGAGTTTGAGTTGAGAAAGGAGGCGGTGGAGAGCCAGTGTAGGTGTACGCTACGCAAGGAACTCCTTTACCAAAAGAGAATCCAGAGGGTGTTAAATCAGCTCACTGGAGCAATACAGAGACTATTTGAAAACTGGGCCCCACAGTGACTAATGTATCTATTGTATACTTTAACTATTATCTTGTATTTAGAACTTTTAAGAAGAAGTAGTACACAATGGCTGTTGTTCACAAAGGCTATGTCTACACTATCAATTTAGGTCAATTTAAGGATGCTTAAGTCGACCTAAATTACCCCCAGTCCACACCGGGCTTCATTAAGTTGACTTAAGTGTGTCCTTAAGTCAATAACTACTGGTAGTTAGGTCGACTTAAGGCCTAAGTCAACTTGATTAAGTCAATGTAAACCAGTGTGGACACCCTAGTCCACCTAGGGCTGGGGAGAAGAGAGCCAGGGCTCAGGGAAACAAGGCTCCAGGACAAGGGAGCCACTGGGGCTCCCTGAAGAAGTGAGCTCCTGGAGCTTCCTGGACATGGGAGCCCCAGAGAAGTGAGTCGACTTAACTTTTCAAGTGTAGACATAGCCAAAGAATTTAACTCCATATGATTAAGTGTTGAAGATAACTTATATTTAAGTTACTAGTCTTGATATAGTCTCTCAGAAGCTAGAAAAAATGTTTATATTTTTCTCTCTGGTATAACTTGAAAATGGCTGGATTTAGTTCAGGTTCTCCTAGAACAATCACCTGTAGGCAGAGACAGTGTTGATAACTTCAGTCTGCATGTACTTTTTCTTAAGAAGTTATGAGTTTGTAAACACAGAGGATGAAAATGGAAGTTGAGTAATGATCCTCACTATTGTTTTGTTCCTGAAAAAAAATTTTAGTAAAAAATAATAATAACAACAACCATAATAATAATAATAAGTTTTAGTGACTGTTTTCCATTTCCTTGAACCAGGAATCCAAGCTGGAGAAATTCCATGAGCTCGGATCAATAGAGTTAAAATATGTCCCTTAATTCAGAGGCAAGGTTACGTTTCCGGTTTAAAACCGTGTAGTCAGTATGTTGCTTTGCTGCCTTTCAGTATGTATTTGCTGTATCTTGTGTACAATTCTAGAAGTCCTCAGTAAAAACCCTGCCATAAGAATTTAGGTCTCCCAGGGAAAGGGAAATAGAAAAAGTGGTTGGCCCATGCAATTTTAGACCATATCAATGTAAAGAAATCTCATTTTTATTTCAGGAACTAGATTTGTAGTTTATAGATCTTTCCCCCTGTGGGACAGTATAGTAAGTAATAGACCAGGCTTGGCCAAACTGCAGCTCGGGAGCCACACCTGGCTCTTGAATGAAGAAGGGTGGCTCATGGAAGAACATCAGCAAATCAATTTAGTAGGTAAAAGTATACGGCTATGTGCCTCAGTGCGGCTCTTGAAGGTTTAATAATCAACTTGTGTGGCTCTTGAGTTCCATAAGTTTGGCCACCCCTGTAATAGACTGGCTTGGACTGTGACAGCTAAATCAAAACTTTCCAAAGTTAGGGATGAACCATGAATAGTTTGTTCATTTGATAGTGTTGGATGAGAACCCCATATCTGATCACCCCTGAACTTTGGAAGAGCCCCCATTTGGATCTCAGTTTAGAGTCTGAGGTTTGTTTAAATTACTGTGATCTCAAATCACATTGTATCACTGCATCTGTTGGGTGCACAATGCTTTTATGAAACAGCTCAGAACCACTGATGATGTATAACTGGTAAGGGACAATACACATGTATATGCAGCTTTTCTCCTTGTATGAAAGCTGCAGTTTGAGTTAGTGGCAAAATCCAGATACAAGAGGAACTTGTATTACTAAAATAGTATTTTGGTTCCTCTGTTTGCATGTGTAGCTGAAGCCATACAGAGAAACTACTCAAAAATCTCATTCTCATGTGTTTTTTGGGTGGAAGAAAATGAAACAGTTTTTGCTCTCATCTGAGAAATAAAGACAATTTCCAAAGGTAAAAAGCACAGTGAAACTGCACTGGAGGCAGAGTGGGTTGTATGTGTTTTTTAAGATGAGACTTTTGCCCACAGAGAAGCTTGGTTTGGGGTCAAGAAAGAATTTCACCATCCTTGCAGGAAATTTTCACCTTCCTGAATCAAATTTCATATTGGGAAAGCAAATGTTGCTGCCTTGTTTATATATGTGCCAAGAGAAGAGAATGGTAGTCATAATTATACAACAAATGCTCTTTTTAAATATTAAAGGGAGGAGTTTTACTATTTTCCCAGGTGATCAAAGAAGGAGAATTTCCAATTTCCACAGCTGCTTTGGAGCCACTTTTCAATTGTGATTTTTCTGAACAGGACAGACAAATCCCATGGGGATTAGCACATAGGTTCATAAATACACATTTTATGCATGACAGTGGCAGTTTGAGTGTCCAGCTGAGGAAACAGGTAATATTTTTTCCATTCTTAGATATTTGAAAGGTAACTCAGCTGTGGTCACAATTTTCTGTTAAGAAGTTATTGTTCTCTGCATTATATATTATCATCAACAAAGAAATTCTGTGAAAATCTACTGAAGTTCTGCTCCCATTGTACACGACATATCTACACTGACAGCAGCAAAGTTGCCACTGTCAGATAAATCTTTCTGGACTGATTTAGTGGTAAGTTAAGATACTCTTAAGTCAATCCGGAAATCAACTTACTAAAATCATCCTGTCAAGTGATGCAGCGCAGTGAAGACATTGTGATGAAGGGGAGTTAGGAAGTTGATGGGAATTACGCAAGCTACCCGTCCTCGCTTGTGTAACAGCCCCTCAAATGCCACTGAATTTTCCCAGTAGTGTAGACTGGGCCACAGTGATGTACAGTTTGCTTTTTTGCTTTGAGTGACAGTTTTGACATCTGTTATGTTCAGAGATCTGGGGGTTAGTAGGATGTAGTTATTTGACCAAAATGTCTTTATTTAAAAGACAAATATGGTATTAGCATACTCTTTTAATATTCTGCTTTTGAAAATGGGGCTGACTGTCTTTCAGTAGCCACATCTACTCTGATGGTGACAAAGTTGTTGCTCTCAGATCTGTCTATCTGAATCAACTTAGCAGTCAGGTAAGACACGCTAAGTCAATCCAGAAATTGACTGAGTAAAACCAGGAGCTAAAGAATAATTTGGCAGGCCCTGGAACCCTCCTAATCAGGGGGGCCCCCCTCCCACACCTCCAGGCCCCCCTCCCACACACCAGCTCCTGCCCCCCCCAAATGCCAGCCCACCATCTACCTATCCCACACCCCAGCTCCTGCCCCCAATATCCATTCCATGGTCTCCAAAATCCACCCCAAGCCCCAAAATCCACCACAAGCTCAGGTGCCCTCCAATACCCCTCTGCCAGCATTAGCTGGGACGCCCCAATACTCACCAGCAGCCACGGGCTGGGCTGAGAGATAATCCAGCCGTCAGGCTGCACTTGGAGGTTTCTGCCTCCAAGTGCAGTCTGCGCATGTGCAAGGGAGCCAGGCATGGCACCACCTCTCCTCTCTCCCCTGCCTGCCAGAGTGCAGGAAGATGCTGTTCCAGGGCCTGCTATTTTTATGGGCCCAGTGTTCAGGCCCCTATAAATAGAAAATAGAACCAGAACGCTGCATTCTGGGCCGTGCTATTTTTAAATGGTGGGCCCTGAAACACAGCATTCCAGTTCCATTTTCTATTTTTCGGGGGCCTGGAATGCTGAGCCGCTAAAAATAGTGGGCCCCAGAACGGTGTTCCGCAATGTTCTGGCTCACTTTAACCCCTGAGTAAAACTACCCCCTCAAGTGGTCATTCTTGCTTTTACCAAACTTGTCACATTCTTCCTTTCTAGACAGACCAATAAGTGTAGACTGGAGTTATGAAGAGCTGAATTAGTCTAATCTGTTCCAGCCATTACAAAACAACCACTTTTTCTAAATATATTAATGCATGAGGGTTATTCTCCAGAAATAGAATCTAGACCTGTACCTTGCTATCTTTTAAATTTTAGATTTTTAGATGCATGATATCATTTCTGTTTCTTGTATTTCTTCCTAATTTTATTCCTTTTACTTGACATAGCTTAACCTTTGTACTATTGTAATAAACTTATTTTTTACATTTACTGTAAGTGAGCTTGATGATGTGTTTAAATGGAAGACACTTAATTACATATCACATAGGAGACAGGTCAATAGATGCCTTCTCTACTGTCTGGGAGGGAATCTGTTTCTTACTGTTTGGCCACAGATTTTAAAGAATAATGCTTGATAAGTATCCATATATCCTTGTATAGTGTTAATACATATGTAAATGATATTAATCACCAGTGTGCCCTTTGCTTTCAGTGAAGAGCTCACTCTCTATATATTCTATTGTGGTAATATTGTGTACACTTGGTTGACTCAATTGTTTATGATTTGAGTTCAGTCCCCACCAGTAGCCCTTTGAAATATATTCTTCTAAGGCTTACCTCTCAAAGTTAAATTTATTCAGGCTTTGTGAAGGCAGCATCACGGAGGCTGGTGGTGAAGGACACTCCATGCTTTTTCTCCTCCCGCTTGTTACCTTAGTAGTTTAAATGGAAGGGTGTATTTATCCCAATTAGGTTAATAAGCTGTGATATGCTTTTGTCTCTAGAGAAACAGAGACCTCATACTCTCTTGAAATTGTCCAGGAGAGGGCTGGACACAAGGGAGAACACAGATTGGAGGAAATTGTGATCTGGGAATGTGTTGGAGTCACCTTGATGGTTGTAAACAAGGCTGGTAGAGAGACCAGGGTGTGTGACTGGTGTGTTGCTGCAAGCTGCTGGGTCAGAGAGGCTGGACCAGGACTCCAGCTATACACAGACACTGAGGGTATGACTTGCTTGCATCTTGCTGACTGTGAATGTCCCATGCAGGGAGTTAGACTAACAAAGCATTTGAGATGCTAGGTTTACAGGGCAGTGTGGGTCACTGGTCTGGATTATATCCCCTAATATAATCACTTCATTTATCCACAGTCCAATTAATTAAATTTGGGTAATTCTTTTCCCATGTATCTACCAGTAACTTCTAGTAGTACCATCTTTAGTTTGGTCCAATCTTTGTAAAAAGGATTGCAGTTTTAATTGGAGTCTCCTCAGATTGAACAATTGAGAAAGTTTTGATGCTTCTGGTCATCAGGGATTCTTTGACCCTTGGGCATTTCGTACCTGTGAGCAATGCTGAGGGAGCTGCATTCAGGAGATTTAGTTCCTTAAGAATAAGGTTCATCCTAAATTCCTTTAAAAGATGATGGCAAAGCAGCATCTTAATCAGTCATTCCTGCTACTAGCATGTATCTTATGCCTTCATGGCAGTCAAAAGCAAGGAAATTCTCCACAGACTTGATAGAAAAAAATCCTTTTTCTGTCTGGAGTGAACACAACCCTTAGCATATTACCCTTGTTGGTTGGCCTTTTTTTGTTTTTGTTTTGGGGATGGGGTTGGGGGGAGATTTTGCTTTAGTTTTTACCCAAATACAAAAAACTCTGCTTTCTCCAAAGGAAGGTCTAAATAACAGTCTGATTTGAATTTTCCAAGGGCCAGTTCAATGGCATATTCAGCATGAGTGATTTAAACCCCTATGGTCAATGTCTGGTTATTTTTGGTAGCTACATGAATCTCTCTTCATACTTATTGCTTAGATTTGGCAAGAATCAAGAGAGGAGGCAAAGACTGGCTTTGTGGATTATTGACATGTTTTCTGGAGTTCAACCCATTTTCACCCTATGGACCAGCAAAATTGAGTTGTTTAATAATTTGGTCTTTAACTGCAGCTAAAAGAAATGTATTGGAAACACTGAAATCTAAAACTTGCATATTAAGACGGGGTTACCAAATCGAGGTAGCCTTTGCTTCCCAGTAATTTGCACTGTCTTATCCCTTCATAAGTTTTATTGTTATTGCTTAAGATACAGAATGCTAAAGTTTTTACTGCCTATTCCAGAATTATGGTACATTATTATCTTTTTTCATTGCTTTAACTTTGGTCTCCAGGAGTGGTCTGTTTTGATGTGATTCTTCAGAAGCAACATAATTATTTACTTGTAATTGCTTTCTGAAGATAACAGATTACTGATTAACCCTCTTTCCCACAGACCTGGGAGTTTGGAATACTTTTTTGTTACTTGTATTGGTAGTTCTTAAATGATTTATGCTTGCAATTCACTAAATGAGAACTAACTATTAATACTAAGGACTGTGGCTTTTATGAGAGGAAGGTTAATGATACGGGAGCAATGGCTCAAAACTTCGATCTGTGGGAGTTCTGCTGATCTTGGGCTCAAGGTATGCATTTGAACACTGTTCTTTTATGATATATACTCAGAAAACTTTACAACTGAAATGCATCTGTATCTAGGATGAAAGAGAAGCTCTTTATTTACCAGTCCATAACAACACAATGAAGTGTGCAAAGATAGTTTAAGTATATTCTAGTATAGGAAGATGTCTCTTAAGAATCATAAAATATGTTATGAATCACCATCTCATGGTAGGATGGTCAGTCATACCTCTCTAGCTTCTGGCCAGAGAGGGTTTCCTAACCATGAGCCCATCACCTTCCAATAGCAAAATACACAACATAATGCAAATATTGCTGTTTGGAAATTAAATGTTGCTGTGCAACTGCTGCAAAGACATTTTGAAATCTGGGATTCCTAGCGAAACTAACTGAATATAATAAAAAGCATAATTATTCCACTTTTATTCACATGTTCTACTGGAGGTACAGATTCTGAAAACTGTATTTCAGTCTATTTTAAGTTCAGGGCATACAACTCCTATTTTTAACAGCCATGCAGTATTATTAATCTGAGACTTTGACTATCCTGTGAGTCAGAAGGCCTGACTGCCCAGAGATACATGAGTCAGGCAGGCAAGAATAGTCTGTTCCTCTTCAAGACACCAAAGAACGTAGATTTAAAGAAGAATTTTCATACTCAGTCAACACCACAAATGAAAGCATAATATATGAATAGAAATCATTTTAGCCTTCAGAATGTATTCTTCTCCCAGGAAACTCTTGTCCCAAAATGTTTGCATACAACACTCACTTTTCTTTTATGTGGAAAGGGCCAGTTTGTCACTCATTTCTTTCCTTTCAATCCTCCCTGGTAAGTTAATATATTTCTAGGTCATATAATCTCTCATTGTGACATAACTATTCCCACAGTAAAAGACAGAATGTGCAAGGAGAAGAGGTGGGGTCATGGAGGAGAATTTCATAACCATTTTAAATTTATCCTCAGACATGAGCTGTTAGGAAGGAAGGGCAAAGTGAGTTAAAGAACAGAGACAAACTAGCTTAAGTGTTCCTGAAGTTTCATCGAACATTGTAGTTTATCCTGCACCAATGGACACCAAAAGACAGCTCCTTCTGTCATTCCTTTATGTGTTTGTGAGAAACAGAGAAAATGCTGGTATTCACAGAGCTGCAAATTGTCTGGCTATATAATGCCAATATACAAAAGGAAGAATGATACAGGTAATCAAATTCCAACTTAGCTTGAGATGCTGCAACTTTGTCAGGGAATTGCAGAAATGTCTATCTACCTAGAAAAGTGGTTCTCTCAACTACTGTGTCAGGACACATTACTGTGTTGCCACATGGTGGCAGGTGCGTCACAAAGAGATGGGAGGATGGCTGGATTCAGCCTGGGGGAGGTGGGCTGGTATGTCCTATAGAGTCATGATGTGCCACCAAGCATGTCACAACCTGCAAAAGATTGAGTTACTCATCTAGACTATTCAATGGCTTTTTCCCTGTGAAGACCAGAGTTTGACCATTTAACATATAACATGGACACAGCAGATCTTAGCAATAGAAAACCAGCTGATGGGGGAGCTGGTAGCTCAATGAATTGGTAGTTAACATGGATCCTTTCACTTATAGGTCACTGGTTCTAAATCCTCTGAGTCAGCAGTGACAGAAAGTTGTTCAGTAAGCTATGTGAGCCAAACTCTTAGTCTCAGTTGTCATCATACAAACTATGAACACAAATGATAATAATTGGCTCTCTATTGGTACACTCTTGCCTGTTTTGTGACTGAAGAGAGGACTAAAATCTCTCATGCTGATAACCCAGAAACTTTGATCTGGATTAAATTGTATGAGAAACATACTTGTACAAAAACTGAATTTTTAAGGTCAACCTTCTGAGAGGTGTTGAGCACTCCCAATTTTCACTGATTTCAGTGGCAGTAGTACCTCTGGCCTGGAAAAAGACCAGGGGTTCAGGCACCGGGATTTGGGGCTTGTGTGTTTTAAGCGTGCCGCCACTGCAGCCGCCATAGTGGCAGACTGGGGGCTCTGGTTCCGGGACTTGGAGCTCAAGCCCTATAAGCCTGGTGCCAGTGATGCCCCTGTTCAGTGGAAGTTCAACCTGCTCAGGATTGCTTAACATTAAACCCAAGTGAAGTAATCTTAATGCACTAATTTAAACCAGCTAGCCTTAGTTGTTCCTTGTAAGTACTTGCATTTACTATTTAGTAAAATACTGGGTTGTACATTTTAAGCAGAGCTGAATTAGGCAATTGATAAAACCTTGCCTCCTTCACTTTCAAAATATTATTGCAGTGGACTGTTATTCAGCCTCTTTTCTTTTTAAGGCTAAAATGTTCATTTAGTTTCTCTTATCACATCTGTGAATATCTTTGAAGTCTTTATGTAATGAATCATTAGTGTTGAGTGTCTATCTCATGTTACTGGAAACAATGCAAATCAAGCCTCATCACTTATTCCAGGTTCTAATCTTGTGGGGGTGGGGTTATGTTTTTTACAGGTCTTTAATAATCAGGTCCCTTTCTCTCCCTTAATCAGAGATGAGCACTACTGTAGAAGGATATTTAATCCATTTGCATAGCTCCATGGATTCTAAGGCTAGAAGGGACCACTTCATTATTTAGTCTGATCTCCTGTATGCCACTGGACATAGAGTGACCTTCGAGTATTTCCAGGACATATCTTTAGAAAAACATCCAATTTTGATAAAAATTGTCTATGATGGAGAATCTACCACCACCCTTCATAATTTGTTCCAATGAGTAATTACTTTTTCTATTAAAAATGTGTGCTTTATTTGCATTCTGAATTTGTCCAACTTCATGCCATTGGTTTGCGTTATACTTTGTTTGCTAGACTGAAGACACCATTATTAAATTTTTGTTCCCCGTATAGGTACTGATAAATTGTGATCAGGTCACCCCTTAACCTCTTCAATCTAAATAGACTGAACTCCTTGAGTCAGTCACCAGAAGGAATATTTTTAATCCTTCAATCATGCTCATGGCTCACTTTTGAATCCTCTTCAGTTTATCTGCATCATTTTTGCAGTGTGACCATCAGAAGTAGACAAGGTTTTCCAATAGTGATTGCGCCCGTGCCAAATACAGAGGTAATATAACCTCCCTACTCCAATTCAAAATTCCCTTATTTATACATCTGAAGACCACATTCACTTTTTTCGCTAGAACGTTGAACTGGGAGCTCTTGTTCAGCTGATTATGCACCATGATTTTGCAAATCTTTGAGAGTTACAGCCTCCCAGGATAAAGCGCCTGATCCTGTAAGTACGGCTACATTTCCTTTTCCTACATGAGTAACTTCACTTTTGGCTGTATTAAAACACACATTGTTTGGTTTTGCCCACTTTACCAAGCAATCCTGATGACTTTGTATTGCTGATCTCTTCTAGACAAATTCTGCTCTTCACTATTTACCATTTCACACATCTTTATGTCAGCTGCTAACGTGGTCAGTGATAATTTTGTTTCCTTCCACATCCTTAATTAATAAAAACATTAAATAATGTAGGGCCAATAACTCATTATTTTGGGATCCCATTAGAAACACACCCACTCAATGATGATTTCCCCATGCGCAGTTACATTTTGAAATCTGTCAATTAACCAGTTTTTTATTCATTTAATGTGTGCCATGTTAATTTTGCATTTGTCTAGTTTTTTCATAAAAATACCATGAAAGTACCATGCAAATACCATGCAAGCACATCAGGGCTTTGCAAAGCTGGTGGCATCAAAGCTCATAACAGAATGATCCAGGTATTGTATTTCCTACCTAACAACAGGAACGCAGGTACCGACTTCATTGGACAGGGCTCAGGTAGAATTCTCTTACCTTCTACAAAAGCTCAGAAAGGCATAGATTTTGTGTTTGGTTTGTTTCATCTAAAAAAATCTGTACTGGTATTTTCACCAGGATCATATTGAGCATGCTAGGTCCAATAACTTATACTGTATGGTAATCATTGATGTGTGTCAATATTATTCCCTGAAAATGGATAGGTGGCAGGTTTAGGCCTTTTGATTCATATGGATTCATGTCTGTGTAGTTGAACAATGCTTTTCTGGTGGCAGTCACTGTAACTTCTAAAGTCAAGAGACTCTATTCACTTATGACTAATCAACCTATAGTATGTGGAGTTCAATAAAAACAAGTTAGCTTTGCACATTGAATGGAGATTTCTTCAACTAATGGTTCATCAGTCTATCATCTTGCCACGAAAGTGTCTTCTGACTTCATATTCCATCAAAGTGAAATGCAGTTGATAAGCTGAATATAAAAATTTCCCCTGGGTTTTTACACTGAGCTCAGTCACCTTCCTGTTTTACCTGACACTTAATCATCTTGTGTCTAATAAAAGTGCAATTTCAAGAGTGTTCCCTTTGTGTAGTTTTCCTATTGATATTCTCTAGCACGTCTGTCAAGCAAGTCTGATGCCAAAGTTAATTAAATCAGAGCAATGCCCCTGTCAATAGCCAGCCTCAAGTAAGAACCACTAAAATTGGACAAATCATGAGGAAAAAGTTTCACACATTTCTGCAAATTCTGAATTACGTTTTGACTTGGGCATATTCATACCTTCTTCACCCCTTTTTTTTGGGGGGGGGGGAATCATTAATATTCTTGGAAGTGAAGGTCTGTTTAGAAGAAGATTTGCAAAATCTAATTTTGGACATGTATTCAAGTTTCATTTAAGCAAACGGACAGCTTCCAGCAGAAACAGAAATAACACTCATCTACAATCTATATAGTTTATTTGTTAAACTAATTGATCTGGGAACAGAAACACAACTATATCAGTTGGTTAGATAGCTTGATTTTTCAAATTAAACTCTTCACTGAACAATCAAATGAATACCCACTACCATAAGTTCATGAGCAATGCATAAGCTGACATTGCTTTGCATAAACAATCCAAAGAGTTTCAATAACCAATGTATAAATATTGTGATCCCTTTGCACTTGATTCATGAACAAGAGAAATGGCTAATTCCCCCACGTATTGGCTGTAATTATTCTGCCCACTATGGAAAGCTTTACAGGGCAGCCCACTGAAGATAACTGAAAGACTGTTGTTGACTTCACTAGGCTTTGAATGAAAACCAATACTTCTTTCATAACAGAAACTCAAAGAAAAGAAGTTCTCCAGTGTATTACTGGCTTTCATTTGATATCTTACAGGCCATTCGTTAAAGAAAAATATCATGACTGCTATAGGATGCGTGCATTGCTTGACATTGAACACATTGTCATTGGGCACTGAGGACCTCTTAGGTACACCACAGTACTTTAAAAAAAAAATTATAACAATTACTTATATGCGATAATTAGAAACTACTCTTCTAGAGAAGTAAGTGGTGTGGTAGTTTAATGCGCTATTCACTTGGGCTGGGGAACTTGCACTCACCTTCTGTGCTTTAGTCCCAAATGAATAAGTGTGGTAGTCTGTTTATACACTTCACAAACACACACAAGCTATTTGATGTAATTAAGCTTTATTGGCAGTTTCTGCTCAAGATATGCACATCCTGAAAGAGCTAGAATATGACTAATCAACAGGGCCGTAACTATGGCGGTGCGAACAGAGCTTTGGTGCAGGTGCCCTGGAGTGGCTCAGTAGAGCTGTTTTATTAAAGGATGTGATTGATGCCACCGGACCCAACTGCTGCTAATTGCAAGGGGCGCGTTCTGATCAGAACGTGCCCCAAGCGCCGAAACAGAGTATTACGACTCTGATAACCAAGATTCAATTCTGTTAGAAGAGCTGCATCGAACTAGGACTAGAAGAGTAGGAATGTTGTAGGCCAAGATTTTTGTGCATTGTGTTGTGTAAGATAACACATGACTGGGTTGACAAGGATACTAGTTCAGACATCTGGTCAAGATGGTGATACTAGCAACATTGCTACGTATCAGATGATGCTTCAGTCCACTAAAAAGTTCAGTTGTGACCTGGTCCTTAGCACAACTACCGTAATATTAACAACAAAGAGGAAGGTAATCAGGCCAGCATTGGGAAAGAAGAGATTAAAGATTATTTAAATAAGCTAAATGTAGTCAAGTACACAGGGTCTGCTTAAGTATTTAGATTATTTAAGAAACTAGCTGAAGTAATCTCAAAACCATTAGCTATTATTTCTGAGAACCTGTACTGGACAGGTGAATCCCCAGAGCACTGGAGAAGGGAATAGTACCTGTCTTCAAAAGTGGGAAAAGGAAGACCCAAGGAGTTATAGACAAGTGACCCTAACTTCAATATCTAGAAAGATATAAATAGATTGTTCAGTCATTTGTTTCAGTAAACAGCGGATACTCACAGGATAAATAACCATTGTGTGAATTTGTCAAGAATGAATGATGCCACATCAATCCAGTGCCAGATTTCCCATTAGGCACTTTAGGCACAGTGCCTAGGGCCTACAAAATTTTTAGGGCCTGTGAAGGAGGGAAAAAATTAAAAAAGCAGAAAAAATAAGTAAAATCACATGGTTTAGCATTAGAATAGTTTAAAGTGTAGCATGTCAATCAATGTAATTCAATTGGCGTTTACCCTCTTTTTGCACATTTTGGAGTGAAAGTGCCTAGGCCCTACAAACACCAAAATCCAGCCCTGCACCAATCTGTTTTCTCATTCACAGGATTACTGGTCTTGTGGATTGTTGTAAGCCATGAACATGATGTATCCTGATTTTTAGTAAGGCTTTTGACACAGTCTCCGATAACATTCTCATAAGCAAAGTAGGGTAATACAGTCTAGATGAAATTTCTATAAGGCAGGTGCACAACTGGTTGAAACACCTGCATTGATTTGCTTTTACAGTCTGACCTGATCCTTTGACTTACACTTCACTGCGTTTATTTTCCATCCATTCTGTAAGTTCCCCATCTTCAAGCATCTGATGAAGTGGGATTTTTCTCCCATAGAAGCTCATGCAGTAAATAAATGTGTTAGTCTTTAAAAGTGTGTTGGTGGTTATAGTGGATCACAAATTGAATGAACCAAAATTCTGGGGATTTAAAGGAGTATTGTGTATGAGATATAGGAGGTAATGCTTCAACTCTGCTGAGTATTGAGAAGGCCTCAGCGGAAGCACCATGTCCAGTTTTGGGCACCACACTTTAAGAAAGAGGTGCATAAGTTGAAGAAAGTTCATGAGAAAAAAACAAAACTGATAAGAGGTTTAGAAAACAGGACATGAGAAAAAGTTGAAAGAATTTGTCATGGTTCATTTAGAAAAGAAGAGTTCAGGGTGGGGGTGGTGAGAGATAATAGCTTTCAAATATCTAGAAAATTGTTATAAAGAGGACAGTGATCAATTAGCTTCTATGTCCACTAAGGATAGGAAAAGAATGGACCAGCTTAGTTTGCAGTAAGAAATATTTAAATTAGATATTAGAAAATTTTTCTTAACAATTAGGATAATCAGAGCTCTGAAACAGGTGGGGGGGCATTGTGGAGTCACCATCACTGGAGGCTTTTAAGAATGCTTAGGCAAACACCTGTCAGGGATGGTCTAAGTATGATTGATTCTGCCTCTGTGCAGTGGGATGGATGAGAAGACCTCTCATTGTCTCTTCCAGCTCTACATTTCTGTGATTCCATATTAAGATAAAAGTGCATTGGTATAAATGGATCACAGCTACATGAAGGGCAGTAGGTGCTGCAGATCTTGATTCAAGTGTTTTGGCAATTATGTGAAAGAAGCTTGAATACCTTTTTCCACTTATACCAGTGGCGTCTGGCCTGGTCCTGCAGCTGCAGCGGAGAAATTCACATCGCTGTTGGGCGCTGGGGGGGGGTCTGATCTTCAGCTGGGTGGGCCCTGGGCCATGTGGGCCCACCCATGGCTACACTCCTGGGACAGCCTGTTCCCCCAGAAAAAGGCAGCCATGGAACCATTTGGATTCAGCCAGTAATTCCTGCTCAGAATACATTTGATAGCAAAAATTATAATTGGGCACAACAAAGTCTCTTAAAGAGACTACCTAATAGATTATTTTCAAATATTAGACAAGGAGAACAATCTTTCCTATTAAATATTATCTGCTACATTTCTTCCCTTCCGTCCATCAAGCAATACATTCTGACAGTCTGAAACTTGGAGATAATTGTTAAGTTTTAGTCAAATTACATTACTAACCCTGAAACTCATTCTGTGTTTAATCTTAACTGTCTAAAATTATTCTGTAGGAGGGGTAGTTTTCCATTTAAGCCAAAATTTCTAGGCCTTTTTTCCCCAATACCATTTAGCATCAAGTCCTAGCCAACACATTACTGTTTTGAAATGACAGATTATTAAAGGCTGGAATCTTTCTAAAGAATCATTTCTCACTTTGAGGTGTCATGCTGGTCTTCTTTAGAGACTATAATAGCTAATCTGATTCAGGAAAAACATCTTCTAGAAGTGTTATTATATTTTGATTGATGTACGATTGTCTTAATTACAAAAGTGTATGCTTTCCATAGTTTCATAGTAAACTTTAGTCTGATTCCCATACTGGAGGAGATGGAACATCTTTGATCTCACCATTTTACGTGCTAATATTATTTCATGAAATAATTTTTGTGAGAGTTTCTTCTCATTTCCCCTGTGTAGTTTGAAAGTAAAATGAAGTCCATATGTTTTTAGGTGCAAATGATGTTTAATTTTAAAAATCATGGCCCAATTCACTTCTTATCTAAAAAAAATTAGGAGCAACTATAGTAAAGCTGATAGAATTAGTACTACTGATAATGCAATGTAAATGAGATCAGAGTCAGGTGGAATAGAGAGAATCCATTCTGACTGGACACAAATATAGTTTGGGCTTTGTTTATGATCAGGCAGGAGGCCAAGAAAGTAACTCCTGTCAGTGGACAGGGAATGGTTATGGTGGGCCTGCACCTGGATTGTTGGCAGTTGTTTGGCAGTACAGGAGTTGTTTATATTGTTTGAATTTTTATAAATGTGTCCAAATCATATATTGCTAGTAACAATGTAAATTAATGATCAAAATTTACTCAACGTCTAAGCAAACTAGAGAGATCAGAATGGAGGTAGTCAGTGACAAGAAGAGATGTGTTGTTAAAAAAAAGTTCTATAGCTATGGAGAGAAAATAAACAACACAGATAAACTAGGGATGGGAGAGAAAGTGTCTGTGGAAGAGAGATGAGAGCCTGTAAATCTGAGATTTGGGATTGGTAATTGTTGTACAAATTGATTTAACCACCCCTACTGTGAAGTAAGTGGAAGGATTGTATCTGCCTGTAATTTCTTCCGTTCCCAACATAAAAAGATAAATATAATGCAAATTTAACTGTGAAACTTTGTTGCTGTAAGCCTTCATAAATATTAGTGTTAAACTCTGTCAAGCATATTAAAATATCTTCACTGCACACAGCGTAGGATAACTTGACAAATTGTTCTGACACCAAAGGATAAAAGTCCTTTCCACATCATTTCTAAGGAGGGCTTTAATAAAAGTCTTAGCAGAAGAACTAGCATAATGATGTGATATTTAAAATATATATATTTGCACATGGGAACTACCTATCTACCAGGTTTCAGAACTCCATGCTGCTAGCAGAGAGGAGTTATGAGAGCAAAGCACAAACTCGCCGTAGTGGCCTGGCCCCCGTGGTGGCCTCAACCCCATGGTGGCCTGGCCATCTGTATACATTGGTCACAAATCCTTTTGGCCTCACAGTCTCTATCTATAAAACAACTGGTGACACATGGAAAAGATTCAGTTAGGTTTAAAAAGGAGTTTTATGCAAAAAATGTGCAACTTGCCACTGCATTCCATCAAAAATAGTAAACTTTTCCAGGGAAAATCCAAGGGGCACAACCCAAGTCGCCTATGGTATCTCTGCTTTAGTCCCTGTGGCACTTGGAACTGGATCTGATATAGGCAAAATCTTCTTTGAGTTGAGTTGTTGCTTCGTGGAAAACTTTGAAAAATATTATATTTGGGAACAGTTCTTCACTTTGCTTATATATTGTCTCTGTATCAGATCATAAAGTTCCTGATGCAGCCTTTTTCAGACAAAACTCCCAATAAGAAAAAAGTTACTAGGTTCTTCAGTATTTGGCCCTATATTTCTCTTCCTTTTAGGAGTATTTTCATTAACCTGGATCTTAATTTCTTAAGAATTCATCTGTGCTTGCTTTTTTGTCCATACGTAAATTTGTGCCTTCATTACTAATTACTTTTGAAACAATTCTCATGTCATGGAAGAGCCTTAACTTTGTGGGAGTGATATACTGGATCAATAGAACTCTTAAGGAAAAAACCAATCCTGTTTAAAACAAATGAGCCAGATTCTGATCTCCCATGACATAAGTATAAATCTGGAACAGCTCCACTGAAGTCAGTAGAGTTGCTCTAGATTTACACTGAGGTGAGGCTAAGCCAGTGCCCTTAATTTTGTTTCTTTTGTAAGATTTCTGAATATATTTAAGTCATTAAAATTAGAAACTATGACTGCTGGATAGGTGAGCATAATATGGTGCAAGTTCCAAGGGTGTCAAATTCATGGCCCATGGGCCAGCTCAGGATCGATTTTGGGGGGGGGGGGTATGATCAGAAAATGGACTGCAAAATGACACCTTCTTGCTCTGAACATGGAGGGGGAGAGGGTTGGGGAACCAATGCAGCCACATGGCTGCTTTCCAATATGGCCCCCCACATTGAAGCAGTTTGACACCCCTGTCCAAAGCATCACTTTTATGATGTGCATCACCTTCTGCCATTCTAGGTTTCTGAACCTGACCCAACTCTACCAATGCCCTTTAGTTCTGACCAGAAAACTCTTCCTGTTGCTCCAAGAGGAGGTTGGTCAGATGTGTTTTCATTTGTTCAGTAAAATAAACAAGGAGTCCTGTGGCACTTAAAGACTAACAGATTTATTTATCACATTTATTTAGTGATTCTCTTCTCCATGCTATGTTACAAGAGGAAAAAAAATCAGTACGCTTTACAATCAAGTAATAAAGAAAGGGAATTTAGAAGTGATTGTGATCCCTTAAAACCTGTTCACTATACCTCTCATAGGGAAAAGGGATGTCATCAAAGTTGCCTGAGCAAGTTAGGTGCTTGGGGGTTAGGTCTTTAACCTAGCTGGTTGCTTTTGAAAATCCCACTGGTCTCTCTTTGTCTGCAGCTTCAGAAGCCTAACAGCTATGAAAAATCTGGCTCTGAGGGTGAAAAAGCTGTTTATATTTTACAGCAACTTGACATACACGTATGCCTACAATTCTGGGGAAGTTGCAATGTTTTCTAACAAGGAGTTTTCATTATGTATCCTCTCAGTTTATAGACATGCATTCCTTATAGAGCAGGTCATTAAAATAGCCATGCAGTCCCTTTTGTAGAGTGATAGGTATAAAACAAACCATAACCAAGCATACTGCGTAAGTGATTACTCATACTGCATTTCTTAGGGTTCTTTGAATTTCAATTGCATAACTAAAGGTTTGGCAAGTTGTTTTATTAACAATGCTTAATAGCAGCTATTAGTACAGAGTATAAGAAGATAAAAATTGTAATGGACTATGATTTTGCTAACAAACTAGAAAACTTGGTCAATACAATTACCATCCACATTTTCAGACTCAAATAAAACAACCATGATAGAAAATAAAACATACTCATCACTATGCTGAGAAGATGACTTCTAGATTTTTGACAGTCACTCAGAGCAGGACCTCACTGTGCTAGTTGGTTATCAAATCCACAGTTCCTAACACAACAAAGACAAAACAATGCACAACCAAAGCACAAGACAAACTGGTCAGTTACTTACACAGCAGTTCACCAAGGTCTCCTTCCCAATGAATCTGTAGTAATCAACCTTTTAACCTGCTTCCCCACAAATCTTATTAGCTTCAAGATCTGGTTAACACTCCTAACAATCCAGCATAAACTGCCATATTTATGACAAACTGCATAGACTGAGTGCAGTTCAAGAGGATGGTACATTTGATCTCATTTTGTGTCAGGCTGTATCTGGATCTTGAAAGACAGAATGAAACCCTTATCTACACTAGATATGTGCACAGTGTCTCGCAATCTTAGTTAACAAAAGTAACCTTGTCCCTTTCAAAGTGACTTTACAACAAAGAGGCAAGCTAACTCTATGACAACCTTTAAAGCCCATAAATAAATATGTATGTTTTTTTAGTCATCAGGTACCCAGTTTCAGGAAGATGTCACGTGACTGATATGAGTAGTCATCCAAGAGGAAGTCTATGTGGTATTCATCACCAGATCTTTGCTCAGCCATCATCTTTCTGCTTAATTATTGTTCACAGCAGGAGTTCACATTGTAAATAAAGATAGAATGAAAGATGGGCATGACTAGTCTTGGTACACTAGTGGGCAACCCAGATTGCTAGAAAACAGACAGCTAAAGGTGCTTATCTGAGATGGGTACTTAATATCATGAGGAAGATGCCCAAGTGGCTAACCTAGGACTTGAGTCTTGTCCCTTGCAGGTGGTCGTTTTTTGGCTTTTGGGAAGCAGTGTGCTGAAGGACACAGACCATTTAATCCCATTACAATTGAATCATCTAACCTGGTTTCTCTTCTTGGAGATACTGGCATGGGCCATCAGATGTACCCATGTATCTGCCAAAGATTCAGTGTGTCTAACCAAAATAAAAGTTGCCTTCTCTTACCATCAGTAAGAGAATGACTCATCAGCTTTGAGTTCTTCCCACTAAACTATACTTTTCCAAGTTCTTTGTGCAAACATCTTGTCATACCAGTTTATGTAAAAGACAGGTTAGATCAGTGGTTCCCAACCTTTCTTGCTCAGGGGCCACAGATTATCACCCTGAAGGGCCAGCAGGCCACCCTCCACTGCAGCCAGATAAAAGTTCAATGTGGAGGTTGCCCCTGCTTGATCTTTTGTCTTCCTGACTGCAGCAGGGGAAACTACATGCATCCTATAGTCCCATATGCTCCACCTTGGTCCTTAGGCAGTGATTCCTTTCTGCAACCAGGAGATGGGAGATCAGCGTTCTCCTCCTTTTGGCTCTAGCAGGGAAGCCAGTGCCTATGGACTTAGATGGATTGCTTTTGCCATGCTCTCTGCTACAGCCAGGGTAGGGAGGTGCTGATTTCACATCCTCTTGGCTGCAGCAAGGAGCCTGCATCTTAACCCCACCAAAACATGCTCCACCTGGGTTCTTAAGCAGTGGGTCCATGCTGCAGACAGCAGAAGGGGAGCTGCAGGTCACTTCACAAGTCCCTACAGGCCACTTTTAGTCCCTGGGCCACAGGTTGGGAATCATTGAGTTAGACAATAGCTGTTGGTACAACAATATTGGCGCATACATTGAAATTAGAAGTTGGTTTTCTCACCATTAGAGGCGTAAAGTTCAGAAGCAGCCTCCTGTCAAGGCTGTTCCCCACTCTGGCACTCTGAGTGCAGAAGGTGGGGGTCTGCAACAGGCCTTAAAAGCCACTGGCCTTAAAGCCTGGTCTTAAAACTCTCCAAGGCCTCCAATTCCTGGCTTTGGAATGGTATCGCTGCCACCACCCAAATGCAAAAACTTCTTGAAACCCAGGAAGGCGCACTTGGGAACTCTTTCCTGTGAGGTATCCTCAATGACTGTTATTCCTTTCTCAGGAGAGTGACTGAGCCCGAGCTGGGATATCAGATGGAAATGGAACAGAATCCCCTTTAGTAGCTGGTTGTGCAATTTGAGGCACATGCACACAAACCTCTTGCCTTTCAGGACACAGAACCAGAGCTTACCTAAAAGGTAAAATCTTTAATTAAAAAGAACAGATAAGAAACACAGAGAGTTGCTCCCCTGGGATTTAACTTATGTAGTTACTGGGTAGGGAGACAGAATACGTGTGCTCAGCACAGAGAAATCCAAAAACAAACTAAAAACGAAAAAAAAAATACCCTGACTGCATCTAAGTAAACATTCCCTGTTCTACTCACACCTGGGCAGTAACAAACTTGAGCTTATCTTTAGTAAGGATGTCACTGGATCCTTCCTCAGGCCTCTCTGGCCTCCTCCTGATCCTCCCAGGAGCTCTGCTGCATCCAAACAGGAACAGGCAAGGCTGCTGCTCCCATTCAAAAACCTGTGCTTTGTTCCTATTGGCTGTCCTGGGATTCACTGACCAGAGTGTTAACCCCTTCCTCCCCAAGGATTACTAAACCTCCCAAGAGTAATTGTAGATGCAAACAACTTAATTAGTTTTAACAAACAGCTGGGCAAATTTGGGTGTGTTTTTGTATGAGAGGTTGTTTGTGATGATACGGAGCCCAGCTTGGCACTGTGAGGCTTGCTTCCACTTTATGTCTTATGTTTCTAAAAAAACTAATGCTTCAGGGTTTAAATCAACCCCATTCAGGTGTCCAGAAGGGTTTCTTCTAATTCCTCCTCCCCCAGCATATTAAAGAATTGGGTATTTTTTAATCTTCTTCATTTGAAGCATCCAAGACGGCTATGGCTGGAAGTGGAACACTAGACAGGGAGGGCCATGGTTGTGAGGTGGCACTGAGCACCCTCTGCCTCAAGTGGTTTGCTGGCTGATTTTTACTCACATGCTCAGGATCTTACTGATCACCAGATGTGAGGTAGGAGGGAATTTCCCACAGATCCAGTTGACAGTCACCCAGGGTTTTTTGTTTGTTTTTGTTTTGTTTTTGTTTTGTTTTGTTTGGTTTGGTTTTTTTTTTTTATTTTTTTTGCCTTCCTCTCTCGTGTGTGGGTGATGTTCACTTGCAGCTTTATCTGAGTATATCTCACTTAATCATTTTCCTGCCATTGAAGGGGCCTCAGGAACTTGTGCGTATTGGCCTCCCTTGTTCTCTGCCTGTGGCACATAATAGCCTAGAGTGCATTGAGTTATAATGTTTTGGTGGGTGTAGTGTGCAGGTAGTGGCGATGGCCCGTGCTATTCAAGCAGAGGATGATCTGGTAATCTTCTCTGGCCTTAAGATTTATGTCTAACTATTTTGAGATGCTTTCTGTGAGTTGCTGTGGGGTTCATCCCATGGTCAACTTTGCACAGTATGTTTGCCCAAGTTGCAGTTTCTTCATCAGCACTCCACTACCTGCTCAAAAATCCAATTTAAAGTTCACATAGAAGATATACAAAGCCCCTTCTTGTTCTTTGAAGCTTTTTAAACTTGTTTTAATGTCCATTATGCAAAGTCACTTCAAGTACCTGTTGCTCTCCAGCAGGCTGGGGCAGCTGTGTAAATCTCCCATTCTCCTGATTTAATAAAATAGTGCATCTTTGTATGCATGGCTGGGCTATATTTGTGCTATACTCATCAAACATTACAATTCTGATTATTCTATTCTGTGATCAAATGTCCTTATAACACCATTGAGTGTGTTGCACTAATTTGATAGCATGAGCATGCTTCATTGTATTATGAAACTAAAAGAAATCAGTAAGACCGCAACTTATTTCCATATCAGGATTGCACATGAGTTAAACTCTGCCATTAAATTTTACAAGATTTTACCCAAAGCTGTATCACTTACAATTGACTTCTTTTTAAAGATGTAACTTCATATAATCATAATATTTAATTGTCTGGTTGTCTGTTTTCTCTACTATTGCATCTGGCAACATAATGTAGTATCTTAATATTTTATATCTATATTTTAATTCATTCATTTACTGGGAAAAAGGGTACTCTCTTCAGTTGCACCACCAATATACTCTTGTGAAAGGCTGCAAAAACAGAGTTTCCTCAGCCTGTCTGGAAAGTCTCAAGAAACCTTGATGGGTATGTCCACACAGGGCTTTTATTTCGAAACAACACTGGTTGTTTTGAAATAAAAGTCCCTATGTCCACACTACATTTTCTTGTTTCAAAAGGAAGGAGCTCCTCGTTTCGAAACAAGAGCCCTCCTTTCGAAACAGCTTAAACCACTTTGCTTTCGAAAGGAGGGTTATTTCGAAACCAGTTGTTTCAAAATAACGCCGTTTGGACATGTTATTTTGAAACAAGGATTGTTTTGAAATAACAAGGACCTTCCTCCCAGGCTGCATAGCACCCCGGGGGGAAGGTCCCACCCCCCCCAGCCCCCTGGCCAGGGATCAGCACCCTGGTCAGGGTGCTGAGCGGAGTGCAGAGGGTCCGAGGGTGCCCCAGCCAGCTTCCCCCCCGCTTCCCCTTGCTGGGAGCGGGGGGGGCGGGTGCCTCAGCCCCCTTCGCCCCCCCATCCTCAGCAAGGGGAAGCAGGGGGAAGCTGGCTGGGACACCCCCAGGGCTCTGGCCCCCCCGGGCTGCGGGGGAGCTGCTGGCCCCGCAGCCCGGTCAGGGGGACTGCAGCCCCCCTCAGGGTGGCCGCTTCGGGGGCGGCTCACCCCACCACTGGGGCTGCCCCCAAGCCTGGGGTACACTGCTCCCGGGGTTCCCTGGCACACCCCCTGCCCCTCTGCCGCTCCTACCGGGGGCGGGGGGCTCCCCCTGCTCCCCCGCCACTTCTGCAGGGGGCTTCCCCAGCACCTCCCTGCTGCTTCTGCCGTGGGTGGGGCCAGGGCCACCTCCCACCCAGGATTCCCCAGCGCCCCCCCACCCGTGGGGGGGCACTGGGGAACCCCAGACGGGAGGCGGCTCTGGCCCGGCCCGCAGCAGAAGCAGCGTGGGGGGGCAGGGGAATCCCGGGGGCGGGGCGTCCCTGGCCCAGCACAGGCCTCCCTGCCCCTCCCCTCCCCTATTTTGAAATAGCATGTCACAGTGGACATGCTATTTCGATTCCCTCTTTTTTCCGTATTTCAAAATAGCTTTTTGTTATTTCGAAATAAGGCATTTTGAAATAAGGCCCTTTATTTCGAAACAGCTTGTTTCAAAGCAGCTTGTTTCGAAACAAGGACTTGTGTGTGGACATAGCCGATGATTCTAAGTTTTCATTTTGTCAGCTCCTCAGTCCTGTCTTTTCTACAAAGTCTTGATGCCTGGATAGTTCTTAAATGGTAATAATTCATCATTTTGGGGACCTTAGACATTACTCTTTTTGTTGTATTCTACAGTGCCTGCCTGTTCAGTGTCCTGAGTTACTTTGCACTCTGTAAGGTGCATATCTTTTCATACAAAGCGGCATATTTACACAAGCAAATTAGTTATAATCAGGTGTTAAAATAAGCTGGAATCTGGGGAAACACCATTCTGGGGTCCACTATTTTAGGGGCTCAGGGTTTAGGAGCCCCTAAAAATAGAAAATGGACCCAGAATGCTGCATTCCAGGACTCACCATTTAAAAATAGTAGGCCCTGGACTGTAGCATTCCAGCTCCATTTTCTATTTTTAGGGGCCAGAAAGCTGAGCTCTTAAAAATAGCAAGCCCTGGAATGGCGTTCTGTCACGTTGGGAAGGCGAGGGAGTTCTAAAAATGCCACACCACAGCCTGGTCTCACTGAGCATGCTCAGAAGCTCTGAGCATGCTCAGTGAGACCAGGCTCTAGGCCGAAGTCTCAGCCCGGGCCACGGCCCCTCCCCACGGTAGCCAGGAAAGGGGGTGGTAGGTGTGGGGACGCAGGAGCTGGGGTGGGGAGCAGGCATGTGCGGGGCAGGAGCTGGGGTGGTGGCCAGCATTTGGGGCTCAGGAGGTGGGGTCCACAAGGGGGGCCTGCACTGGCATGAGAAGGGCCTGCCAATTTAGGTGAGTTTTGGGGCCCACCAAATTATACTTTAACCCCTGGTTATAATATATATTGTGGAGAACTCCCTAGGCATGTATAGTACATATAAACAGTTTTCAGTAGATCTTCTTCCAAACAATTCAGAAAGCCCAATCTTTGGGTACTAGCCACCAAGGGAGTCCAGGAGGGAATCAAAGATAGTTATATGCTTCCTTTTTGCTTTCACAGTTCCTGGTTTGGCCCAGGCATAAATCAGAATTTTTTCTGCCATCTGTGAAATTTAGGATTTGCTTTTTCCTTCCCTATTATTCTCAGGATAGACTTTCAACTGCTTCTCATTGTCTTCTTTCTGATTTGCATGTCCCCAGGTTCCTCCAAGAAGACTCTGAATTTTCTTTACAAGTGTCAAAGGGCCAGCCATGTTAGTCTAGTAAAGCAAAAAAATGCAAGGAGTCCTGTGGCACTTAAAGACTAACGGATTTATTTATCGCATGAGCTTTCATCTTTAAGTGCCGCAGGATTCCTTGCTTTTTTTGAATTTTCTTTGTATCACTCTTCATTCCCTGGCCATGATCCATGCTTATGAACCAAGGGCATTGAGCACAGAGCACTCCTGTTGTTCCAATTGGAATCGATTTCTTGAGTGATGTGAGGGGGCTGAACCCCACTAGTGCTGAGCACACTTTTACCATAACCTGTAACTGTCTGGAAAGCAAGCAACAGTCCTTATCCTGTTCAGAGGTCTCTCAGTGTGACTTTAGACTTCTCAGCTCATCCTTGAAAAAATAATTAATTTCTTTCAACAGTTTTGTTTGGTTGGTTGTTTTAAAAGGAAAAGTACAAATAGAAAAAATGTTAACTGTGAATGAAAAATGGAAGATAAAAGTATGTGGTTGTATTTATGGTTTCTGCCCTTCTCTATGTCTTTAAGCTAATGAAATCCATGTCACAGGATAAAGAAAGACTTCCTGATCAGACAAACTTTTGCAAACCTCTTCCTGCACCATAGTGCTACATTTCCCAAGTACCTTATGGTTATAGTTGTGCGTTTCTTTCCCAAGAGAGTGATACAAAGCAAACTGTACTCAGTGTCTCCACTATCTCATGTAACTTCTTCTAGCTGCTTGGAGTTTTAATCAAATGTGTCTTTCAGCTGAAGAAAGAAAGGAAGCCTCCATTCGGTGTAATTATTTTTAAAACATACCAGTGATTCTGCGGGTGGGAGGACCCAGAGGAGAAGAATATCAAGACAATAAATATAAAAATTTAAGCTTGAAAACAGAGACAGAGAAAAGTAATTTGGTTTATGAGAGGTGAATGTAATTGTCCTTAAGAACAGCCATACTGGAACAGACCAATGGTCCATCTAGCCTAGTATCCTGTCTTCCAACAGTGGCCAATGCCTGATGCTTCAAAGGGTATGTCTACACGGCACTTTTATTTTGAAATAACACTCATTATTTCAAAATAAAAGAAATTAGGTCTACATGACGTTTTCTTATTTCGAAAGGACAGATCCCGTCCTTTCGAAATAAGAATCGTTGTTCCAAAAAAGTAAAACCTCGATGTTTTCGAAACGGCCGTGATTTCAGAAGGGATATTTCGAAATAATGCCGTTTAGACCTGTTGTTTCGAAACAACACCGTCCAAACAGCTTTATTTCGAAATATCCCTTCTGAAATAACAGTTATTTGGATTGCAGGCTTTCCCTTAATTCGAATTAACATTTTGTTAATTCGAATTAACTTATTTCAAAATAAGGATTTGATTTTGAAATAACTCATTTCGAAATCCTTATTTCAAAATAACAGTGTGTGTGTAGACATAGCCAAAGACGATTAACAGAACGAACATTCATCAAGTGACCCATCACCTGGTGCTCATTCCCAACTCCAGGCAAACAGGGTCTAGGGACATTTCAGAGTATGGTTTTGCATTCTGGTTCATTCTGGCTAAAAGCCATTGAGGGACCTATCCTTCATGATCTTATCTAGTTTTGGTTTTTTTTGAACCCTGTTATAGTCTTGGCCTTCACAACATCCTCTGACAAAGAATTCCACAAGTTGTCATCTGTTGTGTGAAGAAGTGCTTTCTTTTGTTTGTTTGAAATCTGCATCTGAGGCCCCTTGCTCTAGTGTTATGAGAGGTAAATAATGCCACCTTATTTATTTTTCTTCACACCAATCGGGCTTTTATAGACTTTTGTCATATTCTCCCACTGGTTATGTCTTTTCTAAGCTGAAGATGCCCACTAATCCCTCCTCATATAGAACCTTTTCCATACCCCTAATAATTTTTGTAGCCTTTTCCTGTACCTTTTCCAATTCCAATATATCTTTTTGAGATGGGGAGACCAGATCTGCATGCAGTATTAAAGACGTGAATATATTATGGATTTATATGAAGACAAAATGATATTATCTGTCCTATTTATCGCTTTGCTAATGATGCGCAACATTCTGTTAGCTTTTTTGACTGCTGTTGCACTTCGAGTGGATGTTTTCAGAGAACTATCCACAATAACTCCAAGATCTCCATCTTGAGTGGTAACTGTAAACATTTTGATCAATCCTGATGAGAAAGTAATCATAGTGTACCAGTAACAGAGTATATTTATTCCTTTACTCTCTTTTTATAAGTCAAGACAAGCTGCTTATGTGGAACTCTGTGTTGTTTGTAATTAAATTTTCCTAAGGGATGCAAGAGTATGCCATTTCTCATCTCTCTGTGGCATCTGTTTTTACATACTTCAAATACAGCAAAGTTTTTTTTTTTGTTTCTTTCCCTTTTTGGCTTTCATGTAAAACAAAAATAGGAATGGCTATAACTATGATGGATTAATTTTAATACCTCCTTTGTGTGCAGACAGCTGGAATTAAAATACTAGGAGCCAATATTTGCCATCAGTTACTCCTGTGCAACCACATTGTGCTCAAAGAAATTCTAGCTGTGTAGATGAGAGGCAGAACTTACATGTTTCCATGGTGTAGATCAATCTCCTCTAAGGACAAGCCAGTTCTTGAATGAAATAACATGATCTTAAAATTCCCCCAAAGCTTTATGTTAGCACAATTATTTAAAATCCAGACTGAGCAACTCCTGGTTTATCTTAAGATGCAGTGACATTCATATCTGTTGTGCTGTAAAGTACAATTTAAAAAAAAAAATCCTGCCATCTAATTTATCACTCCAAGATACGGAGAATGCAAGGACTTCGTATGCATGGATGTGAAATTTTTCATCACCTGGATTTATCCTGCAATCAGTCTATGTGCCTCTCTGCATTTTCTCATGGAACACTGAGGAAATTCTTGATTTCTGTGTTGTTCAGTACTTTAGGACTTCTGCAATACCCTAAAATCATCCAGTTCTTGAGTTCCATTTCAATTAACTGCAGCTGAGGGCTCTCAGAAGCTTGAATAATTAAGAGCACTCAAATATTTGTCAGACATGAAGTCTAACCGTCTCAGGTTCATTTTTGTGCAGTCACCGTGCGATTGTTTCTCTATTGGAAAGGCTAGAGAGCTCCAACTTTCCACAGTGGTTCAGAAACAAAAGATCACTCTGTCCTGGATAGAGATGGATACCTCTGTGATGGGTGTCTCTGTTCTGTCACTCACATTGATTTGATCTCAGTTTTACACCAGCATAACTCGAATGTTGTTGAGCTACTATCGAGTTAAGCCAGTATGAAAAGAGAGCTAATCGACTGTGTATAGAGTATTAGAACAGCATTACATCTGAGTTTCTTTCTTTTCTTTGTATTGCACAGGAGTTTATAAAGTGCCATCTTTTTATTTATCATATCACTTGGGGGGGGGAGACTTTTGAATGAAATATCTCTCTGTAGCTACAAGTTGAAATTGTCCAAAAGTGTCATGCTTTAAAACTGCTCTCCTCTTTACAAAGTGATTCATTGGAAATAGTCCCTGAGGGGGTTTTACTTGTTTTCTGTTATGACAGCACTTTTTATGCCCTCTTCATTTTTATTTCCCTGTTGTTATGCATAGTTTTCCACCAACTTTTGATTTTAAAATTCCTATTTATACTATTGAACTTTCCAATGCGTCATGCACAATGTGTCTGATTGAGGAACCAGTTTCTCACATTGGTATGGACTTTTTTTCTTTACCACCTCTACATATTTTTTCTAAATTTTCTTTTGCCTCCTTAAATTTCAAATAACTCTTCAATTGACAATCTCAGATTCTTGGTCATTGTTCACACTCAGCCACACAATAATCTGGTTCCAAAGGGGAAGCTGTGTTAGTCTAGTTCAGCAAAACAAAGCAACACGTCTAAAGACTAACCAATTTATTTATTGCATGAGCTTTCATGGGAGAAAATTCCAATTTTTCAGACACTTTGAAGATGAGGTAACTTACAGAATGGGAGGAAAATAAATGCAGGAAAGTATAAGTCATAAGATCAGATCAGACTGTTACAGTTACAGTTCTGTAAGTTTCCCCATCTTCAAAGCATCTGACGAAGTGAGATTTTCTCCCTCAAAAACTCATGAGATAAATAAATTGATTAGTCTTTAAAAGTGCCACAAGAATCCTTGTATATTTTTATAATAATCTGGAAAATTCTGAAAAATCTGCCCATACTGTATGTTGCTATGAAGTCTCCATTTCTTGAGTGATATTCTGAATATAGGCCTGTAGTGAGATCAAGCAAAGGAATGAAGTAAGAGGAGTGCCACCTATTACTTATAATATCACATTTCTTTATGACAGCTCTGCAGTAGGCTGAAAGTTGTAGGGGTTTTTCAGACTACCCAGCATTTCTTTTTTAATCAAATGGTGCAGTATTTTTTGATTTTGTGTCTTTGCTCCAGTGCTTAATATTCCAATGTCCTCATATCTAAACAGAAATATTTAGCTAAGTAATTGCTTGAGACCATTTTTCTCTCACCCTTTTTGTAACCACTCAAATCTATTATCATAATATGTATTCACTGTTCATTCTTCTGCATTAGGAATAACATCCTCCTCCTCCTTAGTGTTTTTCCAGCTTTTGAGAGACCAGGTCAGAATGGGGATCTACTGAATTCACAGTGTGATATTTATGAAATTGTAAGAGTTCTATGAAGTCATGTCATGCAGCCTCGCCAGAATAAGTCAATAAGACTATGTCTACACATAAATGGTTAAATCAAGTTAACTTAAATTGAACTAATTAAATCAAACTAATAATCATTAAATCAAATTAAGTTAAATCAAATTAACGTGGCTCTACTAGAAACCTAGATCGAACTAGCATGTCCATGGACAGGACTTGCTGCTTTGATTTAGGGGAGGGGCACTAGGGGAGGTGTGGCAACATGGCCCCAAAGAAGGGCCATGCCCCCACCCAATATATAGAAAGAGGAAGGCACCCTGGGAGGAAGAAGGGCAAAAAGTATTATTTTGAACTAACGGTTAGTTCGAATTAACATGGCTACACTGGGTTAAATGAAACTAATAAATTCGATTTAACCATCATTGTGGATTTCATAGAATCACAGAATCATAGAAACATAGGGTTGGAGGGGACCTCATAGGTCATCTAGTCCAGCCCTCTGCCAGAGGCAGGACCACTCCCACTAAACCATCCCAGTCATGGTTTTGTCCAGTCAGGCCTTAAACACCTCCAAAGATGGAGACTCCATCACCTCCCTCGGTAGCTCATTCCAAGGCTTCACCACTCTCCTAGTAAAAAAGTTTTTTTTAATATCCAGCCTCGACCTCTCTAACCGCAACTTGAGACCATTGCTCCTCATTCTGTCCTCCTTTACTACTGAGAAAAGTCGAGCTCCATCTCCCTTGGAGCGAGCTCCATCTCCCTTGGAGCATCCCTTCAAGTAGTTGAAGGTTACGATCAAATCCCCCCTCAATCTTCTCTTCTGCAGACTAAATAAGGCTAATGTTTTCAGTCTTTCCTCACAGGGCTTGTGCTCCAGCCCTTTGATCAATTTGGTTGCCCTCCGCTGAACTCTCTCTAGCATGTCCCTGTCCTTTTTGTAGTGGGGAACCCCAAAACTGAACACAGTATTCTAGATGTGGCCTCACCAGTGCAGAATAGAGGGGAATGATCACATCCCTTGATCTGCTGGTAATACTTCTTTTGATGCAGCCCAGTGTGCCATTGGCCTTTTTGGCCGCAAGAGCACACTGCTGACTCATATCTAGCTTCCCATCCACCATGACCCCCAGGTCCTTTTCTACACTGCTGCTACTTAACTGAATGTTCCCCAGCTTGTAGCATTGCATGGGGTTTTTCCATCCCAAGTGCAGGATTTTACACTTGTCCTTATTGAATCTCATAAGATTTCTACTGGCCCACTGTTCCAATTTATCTAGGTCTCCCTGAATCCTGTCCTTGCCCTTGTCCTTTAAGGAAGGTTTTATAATTTGGAAATGGCCTTTCCTTGTTTCAAATTGAGGGAGGTCCTTATTTCAAACTAAGGAAAGCTAGCGTAGCCATACAATACTTTAAATCGAATTAATCATCATTCATTCAATTTAAAATGTAAGTGTAGACATAGTCTAAGATCAAATAAAATCAAACCTAACCGTAATCTTCATCCCTAATTCAAACTGAATCCTTTTTGAGGTCCAAAAAAGCAAGCCCATGTTTGCTCTAGTTTTTCATTTTTACATATCCTTGTGATTCCTGGTTTTGTCTACAACTAGAAGCAGAATCATCAAGGAACTACAATGAAATCAATTTTGCTGACTCAGGAGATTAGAATAAGTACCAGAACCTTTATATGCTCATCTGAACCTTCAAGGCATATGTGGTTTTCTGGTGACTAATTTCCAGTTTGTTCTGGAGGGAGCACCTCAGATGATATTTTTTTTTCTTAGTAGTGTATCCAAACAATATATTTTTACAGAGGGGATTTGCAAAAGATTTTTCTACAAATCTTTGTCATATCAGTTCACAAGTCATTCCTTTGTTTTTTTTCTACTACATCAAAGAGGCTCTTTTTTGGCTGACATTGACCTGAAAGTATTTTCTAAAACGATTATAATGATTGCTGCTCTTGAAAAAGAAGGGCTTCCATTTAGCCTTTTGCTGATGCTAGATAGTCTCCTAACATTCTTTTACAAAAAATGCTAAAAATGTCACTAGTAACTAAAGAGAAAATAGTAGCAAGATTGTAAATGGACAAAAGAATATGCACTAGATTTGGCTATCTGTCACATTTGTGCAAAGGCACTGAAGTTAATGGGATTCCAAGGGCATAACGGCAGGCAGAATTTGTCCTTACAGCTCTTGTCAATAGTGTTAGTAATAACAGTACTGTCTCAAAGGTACTCCTAGTTGCGGGTGCTCAGGACCACTTAGGATCAAAACTGTTGTCTGGAAAGTGGATTAGAAATTTAGAAGAGAAGAATTTCATGTAAAATTTTGGAAAATGAACTGTTTCAGCCAGGTCTGAAAAACTTTAAAAATAGTCTGTGGTACCGCAACATTTATGTTTCTAGGAAAAGCCAGGAAGTACAGAAACATAAAAGGGGCAAAAATTGGAGCTGATTAGGGGAGATTATCTGATTGGGGGGATGTTGAACCTCAAAGAAGACAACACTGGTTTTCTGTTTGGGGCATAGATGCATGCTGGAGGTTATTGCTCACTGAATCAAAAAGGCTACCCAGATTCCCAAATGACAGCTCCTCAGAATGAGATTTGTATGTCTTCAAGGTGAGTAATTCTTTCCCCCAGCTGTTCGTGACTACCAATTAGTGAACAAATAGCCTAACAAACATAATTAGTTCTTGGATTGTAATTGTAGCATTCTATTTAAGCAGGGCAGGAGAAAATGGAGATGTGCATTTTTTTTAAAAAAAAGATCTCCTTGTTGGTAATTTATCTTATTCACATCTGGAAAGTTTCCATTTCCAGCACATTCACAGTATACAAAGAAATTGCACACAATTTCCCACCTAGCTAGCACTGGGGACACAGATATGTTCAGAGAAGCATGTTGACTTCATAATATGATAGAGAATAATGGGTAGCTATTTTCAGGGATAGGAATACTTCATCTATCTCAGTCTGTTATTTAATTCTGTATCTTGAAAAGTATTATCCACATTACAAAATAAGACTAGATTTTTTGTAGGTTCATTAGTGAAGCACAGATCTATCCTGCTAGCCAATATTTCAATCTGTACTTCAGTCTAATGTGCTTCAATCTCTTATTAATCATTTGGTTTAGCAATTTGATTAAAGACAAACTGAACTAGCATCCTTGGCAGATAAAAGGGAAGACACCCAGAATGAAATTTCACTCTTTTTATAGATACAGGATGCAGCTAAAGATGGTGAAAGATCTTTGGTCAGATTCATTCCTGGAGTAACTGTCTACAGGTCAGTGAGATAAGATCATAACTAAATTTTATTCAGTACATCTAAATCACAGGTTTTCAAACTGTGGACTCTTTTAACTTTGTCCTAAAGTCCTGGTCAGAAACAGTGGATCTTTACAGAACTTTATAAATATCAAGCACTTGTTTCATTAGTTTAGTTTCAGTGAAGTGATTTTTCCTGAATAAATTATGCAGCAAAAAATTAAGCAAAACAAAATATAACTGGGAAATGAGAGTTCACTTGACGACTTTCCTCCATTAGGCTCTAGCTTTATTTGCTTCTGTATATAATGGGATTTTTCCTTTTTGTTCTTGCTTCTCCCTGAGTAGCTATTTGGTTTGGCATCTCATAGTCTTGTAAATATTTTTAGCATGTCTTGAAATTTCTGAAAGGGATTCTTGCTGCTGATCAGCTTATGCTGCATTCTCCAGTGGTTACCACCAAAATCATCTCCTCTCTCTCCGTGTATGCTTCGCTTCTCCTCTCCCCACTCTCCATCGCCGCACCTTTAGTTACCTATTGTATTCTTACTGATGTATCTGATTTACATAGAGTGTTTCCTCTTGCTTTTTGGGGAGGAAACCAAGGAATTCTAGCCTGTTCTGTAAACCTCTTGCCCCCAAAGCATTTGACAATGCTATTTAAATACACACACACACACACAAACTTTTGAGTTATCTTGTCATGGTGATTGCAACATGTTTACCACAATACCTGTTCTAGGCTTTCATGGAGAAGAGCGCTTTACCCTGGTTTCTGTGGTGCTGAAGGGATGTTTTTTAAATTAATTTTGACAAAATGGTCTTTTTGTCTATTTAGTGCACTGGGATTTTTTAGCTTAGAAAATGAAAACTTTATGAAATTGGAATTGTCCTCTGAATAATGACAGTTTGTCTGGCCTGTTTGCTGCTATTATTATGATTACAATATTTTAAAAAGACCTACCCAGTACTTATCCTGATGTAGTAAGTGCCTCATATAAAAACCTGGATTTGCTCATTTCATCTTGTAGAAGAGTTTTCTTAGTTTTCACACGATATTTATTGGCAGTGATATTTTTGTGTGAGAATTTCAGCAGTCAGTGTTCTTATCCTGTTCCCTGCTATGACATCTGCTGGAAGTGCATAGAGCAGGAGTGGAGCTGTGTGTTGAAATTTGTCTTAGCAGGAAATGAGTTCCAAGTTCACACAAGCAAGTTAAGGCTGAATCTCAAAATGGATACTCATTCAGATGTATCTGAATCCTGGCAGGATCTTTCTTCTCTACTTCCAGGTCTTCCTTCTGCTTACTTCAAATTGAATAACAAAATCCATTCTCAACTTCAATTGTCTCTTTCTCTGACCTTCGCAACTCACTGACCTAACACACACTCTAATACTATCGGCTTCTTTTCACCAACCCACTCATAGATGCTCTAGCCCAGTGGTTCCCAACCTTTTTGAGTATAGTAGAATCATAGGGTTGGAAGGGACCTCATGAGGTCATCTGAGGACCTCTTTTTAACATCAGAAAATTTCGTGGACCCCCAAATGATAATAGTTGTTATTGGGGACTAACTGCAGACAGCGGTGCTGCAGAAGGGCAGTGGAGGACCTGGCCCTCGCCTGCTCCCAAGTGGTGGGGACATATCCAGGATGCGGCTGCTCATAGCAGGCAAATACAATTCATTTAGAATTTTAGAGCCCTCTCCAAGATGAATCGCTGACCGGCAGTGGCTCGGGCCAGATTGGGCCCAGGCCACCTGCCACTGGCTAGCAGCAACTGGGCCCAGATGTATTCACGGACCCTTTGCAATAACTCCGCGGACCCCCAGGTTGGGAACCACTGCTCTAGCTGACTGCTGTATTGACAGTTTGCTAATTTACAGGGTTTCCACATATAAGAGGTGACTCACATTGCACCTGGATTAATTTGGCCCAGAGAAATAAGATCCCTGGAGCTAGGGAGACACCAAGATAGCTTTCACCAAAGAAATAAAACTTTTTGTGAGTCAGAGAAGGTGGAGATCGTTATCTGTATTCTTTAGAATTGGGCTCAATTTAAAGTTGAGATTCAGGCTGAAATTCAGAACTGAGATTGAAGTTGATCCTTATTCTGTTCCAGACCAATTTATTTATCCCTAACAGGCATGTACTCCCTCTGGCTGACCTTCAACTCTGTTCCTGAATGGAATGGTTAGGAATTGCACTGCCATATCATTAATGCAGTCACACATTCTTCATCCATGCTGTCCAACCAGTGTTCACAAATACTTATTTTGCTCCACAGGTAAATTGTGCTGATTGGGATGTTCGTTGTCTCACTGTGTTCACCAAACAATACAATTTCTTATTTAAATCCAGAAACTAGACTCTTGTATGAGATTCTTAATTTCTTCTCATGTTTGAGGGGCAGAGCACTGACTTTAAAGGCACAGGTGTTTGTATCAGCTGAATTTTTGAATTAATGCTTTCAGGGAGAGTGTGTCCATTCTTGGGAAAACAAAAAAGGAGTTCTGTGGCACTTAAAGATTCACAAATTTATTTATTGCATATGCTTTCGTGGGAGAAAATCCCACTCTGTCAGGCTCTTTGAAGAGGGAAGAACTTACAGAGTAGGAGGAAATAAATGCAGGGAAGTCTAAATCATGGGATTAGGTCACACTGTAACAGCAAAACCAAAGCAGTTGTTAAGATGCAACGATGTGGGAACAGCATATGGGGAAGATGAGGTCAAATCACCTGTAGTTACAAAAAAAAAAAAAAAAATCCAAATCCAAAGTGCCTCTTTAGTCCTGAAGCAATAGATTCAAATTTGCAACTAAATTCGAACTCTGCACATTCACTTTGAAGCCTTGATCTGGTATTTATTTGTACAAGCTCAGCAGTTAGTAAATTGTCAATGGAGTGATCAGGAAGACTGAAATACTGACCCACCAGGTTTAGAATGTTGTGACTTCTGAGTCAGATTTGTGGCCGTTTATTCTTTTGCGCAGACACTGTCCTGTTTGTCCAATGTATAAGGCAGAGGGGCGTTTTTGGCACATGATGACATAAATCACATTGGTGGAGGAGCAAGTGAATGTGCCTTTGATGGAGTAGCTGGTTTTATTAGGTCCTGTAATAGTGTCTTTTGAGCAGATATGTGGGTAAAGTTGGCAGTGTGGTTTGTTGCAGGGATATGTGCCTGCTTTAATGGTTCTGCTGTTAGGTCTGTAGTTGCAGGTGAGTATCTGCTTAAGGTTGGGGAGGGCTGTCTCCACGGGCTTGAGAGAGTGAGGGATTGTCTTGTAGAACAGGCTGTAGGTCCTTGATGATGTGCTGTAGAGGTCTGACTTGGGGGTGGTAGGTGATAACCAGTGGTGTTCTGTTGTTTTCTTTCTTGGGCTTCTCCTGTAGTAGTTGATATTGAGGTACCTGCCTGGGTCTGTCAGCCTGTTTCTTTACTTCCACAGCTGGGTATTATAGTTTTAAGAATGCTTGTTAGAGATCCTGAAGGTGTCTGTCTCTATCTGAGGAATTGGAAGACAACGCTGTCTAAACATGGCAAGAGCCTTCCCTATCTTATGTTATTTAAATACAGAAATGGCAAATGCTGTGTACAGCACAGAAATATACCTTCCTGGCATAGATCAACCTTTCCATTGTTACCCCAGACAGTTTATTATTGTTGATATCACTCCCCTTTCTCTTACACCACTTGACTTGCCCTATTCCTTGAGTGTTCACCAAAGATGAATACTGACCTTACTCCCTGGTAATAACCTGAGGCATTGGTATCTGTAAGCCACAAAAGCTGTTGTGCTAGGAAAAGGCTTGAGTTCATGGAATCCCAGATCCTTGTTGGGTGTTCCAAGTGCAGAGAGCTTTCAGTACCAGGCTTCAAGTGTTCATAGGAAAAATTGGAGTGGGTATGCTCAAGAAAGAAAACATTTGAAGAAGCTAATAATACTTACTCTTTTTATTGAGCTATTAAACCATAGATTTCAATGCCTTCTAAAAAGGAGGGGAAAGTTGACTATCACTGTTACAGCTGGTGGAAATGAGGCGCAAGACATGAAATAATGGCCTAAAATAATGGCCTACATAGCAGGTTAGTATAAGAAATAAAACCCCATGATCATCCTCCCAGCACCATGCTATATCCACCATATCAGCTTTTCATAGACGTCCTTCTTGGGACTATAAAATTCTCAGGCACAAGGGACTGATGTAGAACATTTGGGGCAGGGTGGTATGCATCACTGAGGCCTGGTCTGCACTGTCCCCTACATGGTGTACCTGGTGTATTTCCCACTGACTGATTTACATTGCTGTACATGGTGTCTTCATTGTGATGCATCAACAGAAGATGCCGTCCAGTCAATGCAGACGTACTCCTTTTGGAGGTGTGTATTAATCACATTGACTGGAGAGCACTTTGGGGATCAATTGAGTGAGTTGGGACAGCCTGCTTAATCAATCATGTTGCAACAGTCCCCATGAAGCAAGCCGTGTAGACATGCCCTGACTTACATCTATGAGATCGTCCCTTTTAGCAGGAAGACAACCAGAAAAAGATAAATACCAATCCTTATTAACTTACTCCCGACTCTTTCTAGAAAACCCATTTCTTCCCATGGTTTCCATCTTTCCCTATGTGTTGTAATGCAGGAGCGTCTTTTGGACATCAGAGAAGTTTTATTGTTGCTCTCAGCAATGGGCAAAAGTCCTTAGGCTCTGTCTTCACTGGGAAACAGCTGAGTTTTCAATCTATGCATAAAGCGCTAATTTTCAAAAAACTATGTGTGAAAATGCTTGATCCTATTCCTTCTGCCTCCAAATTTCCAGTGATATTAAGGGAAATTTTCGGTGCACAGGAAATGCAGGATTGAGCCCTAGATGAGCATCAACCTTATCTCCGTTTATTTTTCAGGCTAACACTAATTTTGGAGCTAATTTATGTGTATGTGCATGCGCATGCATGTTATGTATTTACTGTACATATATGTACCTTGGCTTATATCCTCAGTGATTTGTTTTTTTGTTTTTGTTTTTTTTAAAGAAAGATATCTCCACTAATATCTTTTCATTCTGACAGTGCCTCTATTTAAACAGAGACTAATTTAACTGAGTTTCAGTTAATTGGTTTAAAAATACAAAAGCCATCAGCTGGGGGGGTGTGCAGTAGGCTTTTCATAGCATGTAGTGGAGTCAGTTACCATGGCATTGCAAGATTTTGGTCTCTATAGCAACATCAGGTTGGCTTGTGGCACCTTATATCTTATGCAGACTGAAAGCAGCAGCTTGTTTAATCTAGAGTTAATGTAAATATCGGGAGATAGGCAGATGCATGGACTAGAAATTTTTCTTCTAGCCACTTTTAACAGAGAGCCTCAATCAATTGTTTAATTAGTACTAATCATGCTAATAGCACAGAGCTTGTAGTAAGGGTTGGTGCGGAGCTGCAGCTTACTGATGGCTCAGCAGGAAGCTTTCTGCCATAGGGAGGCAGAATGCCACCAGGAGCTCCTTAGTTGTGTGGGAGGGAGCATAACCTTCATCAGGCAAGACTTTATGGGAAACAGCATATTCTCTCCTCTTCTCCTGCCACCCCCAGTGTCTGACCAGCACATGAGGATGCAGAGCCATGGCTCTGCCCTGTTTTCCAGCATCTCTGTATAAGCCCCTGCCCTTCTGTAAAAATGGAGGTTATGCAAGGCATGTGGTTAAGGAATTTTTTTATTCTCTTCCCTCCCACTTTACACCCATGAAAAGAAGAGCCATGATTTACCCTTCTGTACTTTCAGGACAGTGCTACAGAAGTTTCTCTTCCTCTCCCATTCCTATTCCAAATAAATTCAATTACTGCATGAGCTATGTCAAATTCTAATGTAGCACCCTGCTGGAGGACCTTGATGCCCAGAACTGGAAGACTCTACTTGCTACTCCTTTCTAAGTGGCTCTGTTTCCTGCCTTTAGTAACCAATGGACAGTGTGTCCTTACTGCTCCTTTGGCTGACGGCTGGTGTCAGCCTTTAACGTGATATTTGTTGGACCTAAATGGGATTCTTAACGTGCAGTGCCTGCATCTGGTAGCTGAGTAAATAACTTAGACAGCCCTGTGACTTAAGGCATTAGGAATTCACAGGAATCAAGGATCAGTCAATTTTATGTAGGAAGAAAAACTTCATTAAGGGAAAGTGCAGGGTTAAATTACAAGGAGAGCAAGACTAGGAAACAGTGGAGAACGAAGAGGAACTGGCAAATGAACAGACAAGTTAAACTCACAATAATCAGCCCTCTCACCTCACAAATATCCTCATTAATAATTACACATCATCAAAATCCCATACAATAGAAAAGCAAGTGGGCATGACCGCAAAGTCTGCCCAGAGACAGAAAGCTGCCCATTGTAGACATGTTTTTTTGGTTTGGAGCTCTAATGATGACTGAATAAAGGTACATTTGTACAGTCAAATACCCTGCAATGGCTGTTTGGTTCACTATTGCTTGTGCATTGTGGTGCCAACACACGTTCAACTGCAGGAGTGCCTTTACTTGGCTGAGCACTCACTGACCAAGACTTCCTTTGCCCAGGAGTCTTTCCCTACTTAACTGGGCTCAGAGAACAAACACAATGCAATGGTGAAATCTCACTGCAAGTGAAATCTCACTGAGTTGTTCAAAGCCTTGGCTTCCAGAGCAAGAATAGCACAATAAGTGAAGCTGGCAGATAATCTGGTCCCTCTGCATGTGAAGTCTGAGAGCTCCATTTCTTACTGCTGGGCCTGGGTCAGAGCTGATGATCACTTGGGTCGGGGCGTCTGCCTTTTTTGCAGAAACTGAGCTCTTTCAGGGACAGCTACCTGAGGGAAGACACCCCTATGAAACTGAATGGTTTTGATCAGGTTGGCCTGCTAACTGAGAGCTAAAATGGAGTTTTCTCCTTTTCTCTGCAGAGAACAACCGAGGAGCAGTGTCTCTTTCTGCTGCTGAGAACCAATGCCTTGTAGGCAGTTCTCTTCCACTGAATGCTGGTTTTGTCAGAGCTCAGACAGTGAACATGTCTGTAGGTCTGAGCCATGAGACCTGTAGTTGGTCACTCTGTCTCATTAATAAAATTCCCGGCCCAGTAATTTCACCTCTTATACTCTGACTCAGTTCAGCACCCTTTCTTAGTCTGGGAGGTCAAACACATCCTAGGCAAGCTGTTTTATTCCCTCAACTTCTGCTTCTCTCCTACTGCAAGCTGCTTTTTTTCAAGTCCCCCAGAGACCAGGAGGCTGTGCCAGCTGAGAGCTTGGGGTTAGATTGTGTTTTTTAAGCCATAGCCCTGAATAAGAGGTGGTGCAAAGAACAGAAATCAGGAGGAACACTGGGAAGTTTATAAATAAAGGAAGACCACATGCACCTTGAACCTTTGTTCTGAAAAATCTCACCACTTTCCCAGTGGTGGTAAATTGATATTTCTCCAAACCATGGAAGCAGCTATTTGGGCTATTAAAAGAAAAGTGTGATATTCAAAGGCTATTGTTCCATTCAGCCACCTTTTTAAATGAGCCTCTTTCTCCATGATGTGCCTGAAGCCAGAAGTGGGAATAAGTGAGGGAGACTAGGTCCTGAGGCAGGAGTTGGAGACTTATTTTGTGCTTCCCAAACAGTAAACATGCTTTAAATGTGTGGTTTTTTTCTTTTCTTATTTTTCTGTTTTCAGTAGTGCTTCTCTCTGTCCTGGGGCAACCACAACATACATTGAGTAGTACTCAGTTGGCTTATGGCAGCTTGGCTTATCTGGTTGTGGGCTGAGGCTACTGTGTACACTTCTGACAAAAAATAACCAGTGTTTAACTCATGTTGATGCCTGTGCTTCATTCTGGCTGTCCCACTCTTTAGCCAATTCTCTATGGGTATGTCCACACAGGCTTCTTATTTCGAAACAACAGAGGTTGTTTTGAAATAAGAAGCGGCATATCCACATGACGCACCGTTATTTCAAAACCATTAAACCTCTCATCTAATAGAAATAGCCATTATTTCGAAACAGTTGTTTCAAAACAACGGCGTTCGGACACGTTGTTTCGAAACAACACCATTGTTTCGAAACAACTGTTTCAAAACAACATGTCCAAACGGCCTTGTTTCGAAATAACCATTTCAAAACAAGGTCTGTTTCTAAAGCAGGCTTTCCCTTAATTTGAATTAACAAACTGTTAATTCAGATTAACTTATTTCAAAATAAGGACTTTATTTCAAAATAACTCATTTTGAAATGGGTTATTTTGAAATAATGATGTATGTGTGGACATAGCCTATCAGACAGAACATACTATAGATCACAGTAGCAAACAAAATTAGTATTTTATGAGAAGTAGTTTATTTCTGTGGAAACTGCAATCTCTGAACATCTTAACCAACTTGTTTTGTGAACAAGCAGTATAGTATATGTAAAATACACCTCTATTTCTTACATTTTTTTAACTTGGATTCATGTAGCTGTCATTTGGAATATGGAATTCCTTGCATTTTGCAGTTCTTATTTTGACATCTGAGTTGGTGATGGGTGATTCTCAAAGGCTCATAAATTTGGCTGGATAGCTGTATCTGAACGTTACTATTACTACGCACGTTTCTGTAGTCTTCAATGTTGCGGTGAAAATCTTACAATACACACTTTTCCTTAATTTTACCATTAGTCTTCATTAGAATAAGAAAGCACAAATGTTCAGACAAATGAAAAGCGGGGACATGTGGAATTTTCTCAATTTTCCAAAAATTAATGTCTTCTTTAAATATTGCCAAGATCCAAAGGGGCAGCCATGTTAGTCTATTTCAGTAAAACAAACAAACAATATTTGTTAGTCTTTAAGTGCCACAGGGCTCCTTGTTTGTTTGTTTTAGTTTAAATATTGGATTAAGTTGTAGCTGATCCTGGCCCTGGATTGCACTGAATAGAGATGGGCCAACATGGGAAAATTTGGATCCAGTTCTGAAGGAGGAAGTTATGTTCTTGCTATGAAGTGACTATTTGTGATAAGGAAGATTTTCTGTTTTTGTTGTTCAGGAAATTTGTTTTAAGATATAGAAATGTGTGTGCTTTTAAATATAAGGAATTCACTTAGATTTTAGACAGGCAGAACTGAAAATGTTTATCCATAACACTGTTTAGTACCAGTAAGAAAGGGAAGGATCCTTCATGTCCCCGTTTAATAAATGGCCCTAAATTGAGCCCAGCATACGAAGTGAGATATTCCTCTACATAAGAAATTGTGTCACTCTGTGCTGGAGTAAGGAACTTAACCATTGCTTTTGTAGCAGACAATATTACAACATGCTGAGAGAGAAGGGAGAGTTATGAGGATAAAATTCTTGCTTACATTTCAGTCATTTCTCTGATGTAGTGAAAGACAGATATATAAACCTGTAATGAGTGACAGCTGTTCATTCAGTAAGATGCTTTATAAAGCTAGCCCTAATGGTGAAGGCTTCCTTTTCCATACTTTATCGTAATCAAATCAAATCAAATCAAATCATAGGGCTGGAAGGGACCTCATGAGATCATCGAGTCCAACCCCCTGGGAATTGAACCCAGGCCCTTTGAGGGAAAGCTATGACCATTCTAAACTTGTTCTGAGTGAGATGGTCTTAAATGGTTAAAAGAACATTTTATATGCACATAACATCTTGTAGGGGTGGGCATGCAGCAACAGAGAGAGAGGGAGTAAGCAAAGACAGAGCATGCTCTGTTTTCTGCCTGACTTGAGATAGATGACAGTAATCACAGACACAGTAATCTGGCCTTTTCTGCTGTGCCCACCTGCTGATGATGTTGTCGTGTTCTGCACACTGCTGCCATCCTCTGTGACAGTGGAGCTTCCATCTTGGCAGAACTAGGAATAATTAGAGGTGGTATAACTTCACAGCTGCTTTGGTGTTCAAGGGGTGTGTGTGGGTTCAGGTGTGGGGGGGAGAGTAAAGAGAGTGGGACAAAGCCAACAAAAGATGAAATTAAATGGGCTGATACTGGAGCCAACAGTTAACATTTTAACTCGAGTATTAGCCGAGGACATGAAAGAGAAGTTTTTTGTTTGGAAATCTGGTTATTTTTATGGGATTTAGGAAGGAGAGCCATTAGAAGACCAAAAATAGTCAGAAAAGCAGATTAAAATAACATTGGTTAGATGATGGGCTCAGATCTTTAAATTCAGTCCTGGCCCTTGAAAATCCCACGTCCTTTACAAGGGTAGTTTGTTACACAAGAACTTAATTCAGTGGAATTGAACCTGCAGAACAGAATTCTGCAGAACAAGAGAGCTGATAAAGGGCCAGGACTATGTGACTTTCAAAGCAGAAATAAAATGTAACAAAATACTTAAACAGAAGATGAAGTTACCATGATTCTTGGTTTGTTTGTTTTTTTAAACTTTAAACTGTGGCTTTTTTGTAACTATTAAAGGTAGATTTATGAATACAAACCCTAATGTTTATAACTAATTGTTGGAATGTAACCTTTAACTGAGGAGAGTCTATGGGGAGAATAGGAAGTGTGTGAGCAAGAGAAGAGAATGGGGCAAAGGAAAGCAGTAGAATGGCATCAAGGCCTTTCTTAGCCCTTAGTTTATTGAGTTGGTTGCTGATGTGAAACTGGAGCCAAGCTTGCAGAAACAGAAATAGCTTTTAACTCTTCATGAATCTCAATGTTCCTTGAGATTCAAGATGCTCCCATTAATGGAAACTATTTGTGTTAACAGCACATGTGGGTGTTATTTTAGAAGATCTCAAAATCTAGTGGTTTTGTGGTGACCATCTTCATTTCAAGGAAATTAAGGACAATGATAAGAAAAATAAAGTATAATGCTTATTTTTAAGGGACAGCAACCTAAACAATTCTGAAAAAGATTTTAGGGTAATTATGGATAATCAGCTGAACATGAGTTCCCAGTATGATGCCATGTTCAAAAGAGCTAGTGATTCTGAGATGCATACACAGCAGAATCTTGGGTAGGAGCAGAGAGGTTATTTTACCTCTAAATTTGGCACCGGTGCAACCACTGCCGGAATACTGTGTCCAGTTCTGACACCTGCAATTTAACAAGGATGTTGATAAATTGGAGAGGGTTCAGAGAAGAGCCATAAGAATGATAAAAGGATAGACTCAAAGGCTGTGTTCACACAGCACTCTTACTTCGAAACAACAGAGGTTGTTTTGAAATAAGAATTCTGCTGTTCACACGACGCACAGTTCTTTCGAAACAACGGGAAGCCGTTGTTGTGAAACAACTGTGTTGTTTCTAAACAAGTTAAACCCCATTTGGGGGCGAAACAACCTTGTTTCGAAACCCTTGTTTCGAAACATTGCGTGTGAACATGTTGTTTCAGAACAAGAGGTTCCGAAACAACATTTCAAGGGCTGCCCCCTCAGCACCCTGACCAGGGAAACCTCAGCACCCTGGCCAGGCTGCTGAGGGATGTCCCTTAGCCGGCGCCTGCAGAGCCGGGCTGCAGGCACCGGCGGGCTTCAGCGCAGCCCAGCACTGAACCCCGCGGGTGCCTGCTAAGGGGGGCTGCTGGCACCGGCTGGCTTCAGCGCAGCCCAGCGCTGAACCCCGCAGGTGCCTGCAGAGCGGGGCTGCAGGCACCGTCAGCCTC
>ML681994.1:2103295-2319971 GCA_007922195.1 Podocnemis expansa | reverse complement strand
GGTGCCTGCAGCCCGGCTCTGCAGGCACGGGCCGAGGGACACTCCTCAGCACCCTGGCCAGGCACCAGCACCATGTGAACATGCTATTTTGTTTCCCGCCTTTTCCCTTATTTTGAAATAACTTTTTGTTAATTCGGAGTAAGTTATTTTGAAATAAGGTATTATTTCGATACAAGTTTGTTTCGACACAACTTGTATCGAAATAGTCCCTGTGTGTGAACACAGCCAAAGAGCTCAGTCTGTTTAGTTTAACAATGAAACTTAAGGGGTGAGTTGATTACCATCAGAAAGTATGTCTGTGAGGAGGTAATATTCAGTCAAGGACTCTTCAGTCTATAAAGAAAAGTATAAACCAGTAGCAGCAAGTTCTAGCTAGTCATAGTAAGACTGGAAATAAGGAATAAATTTTAACTGAGAGTAATTAACCATTAGAACGATTTAGTAAGAGTTGAGGTAGATTCTCCATCATCACTGACAATGCTAAACCAAGTTTGGATATTTTTCTAAAGATTTTTCTCTGGGAGTTATTTTAGGGAAGTTAATGGCCTTTGTTTTAAAGGAGATCAGACTTGATGAGTGCAATGATGCCTACTGACCTTGGGATCTAAGAATATATTAATTGCTTTATCTGTGATGAAAAAATGTACACTTATATCACAATATTTTGCATAACTATTGCTTTAAAATATGTTCAGATATGATCTTCATTCTAGATACAGTTGGCAGCACAGGATTCAGCATCAAATAAGGGGTACACCATAGATTAGAATGCAAATGGTCACTCTAGTTATTTCCATTTACCACCATATGGAACATGTACTTCATAAATACAGAATAGTCTCTTCCCCATCTCTGCCTAGAGCATTTCCTCTTTGAAGGGGAGTTCACTTGAAATAGGAAGCTTTTCATGAAGAGAAGAGAAATCCAAGAGGTAAAAGGATTTGGTGCCTAGTTCTGTGTGTATCCTGCATAGTGCTGTGTGCCATTAACTGTCACTGAATTCAAAGGACAATAAATGTGCACGGCACAACACAGAAGTATTCAGCACTTGCGACATCAGCCTTTGTGCCCCATAGTTCATACCTTGTTGGTTAAGAGAACACCAAGGTCTACGTACTGCAGATATCTTGTCAAGTGTTAAGGATTTGATGTGAATTTCTGCTTTCCTTCTGTGTCTTATCTTTGGAGAGTAATTTAAAACAAACATACAAGAAGAAGCATGCAATGAACAGTATTACTAAGATCACTGACTTCTGTCATCACAAAATCTAAAGTTCTTTGCTTTCTTAACTGCACAATCCTCAAAGTGAGTGTAGTGCTTGATACCCTCCCTTACCTGGTCCCATCAGCATTAAAGCTGTACAAGGAACAAGCAGACCATACCATGGTGTTACATCTTCATTTACAACAGGAAGCTCTGAAGTAACCTGAATGATGAACCACTTTTATTTCTCTTAAGTGAACCAGAAACATCCCCGGGCTGAAAGGCAATACTTGGATTCAGATTTCAAACACTCCTGAACACTGAAATACATTATGTGGATCTTTGGTTTTCCTTTCCCCCTGTTGTAGTGATAAAAGTCCAGTTGCAAAATTAAGAGCTGGGCTCAGATTCCAAACCACCCCAATCTCTTACTGTGCCTGTTTTTCTGTAAACTAGGGAGAATATTGCATCTCTGCTTCTTCAGGATGTTGAAAACATACATTCATTAATAGTTGTAAAGCACTTTGACATCTCCAGAAGGAAGCTGATACAGGAACACAAGTGTTGTTATTGTTTTCCAAAGCTGGGGACAGGGTCTTCTTAACAGATGTCTTATGAGGCCTTATTGGATATGTCTACACCATAAAAGCAAAGTCGACTTTATTAAGCTGACTTAATAAAGTCTACTTACAGTCGACTTTAAGTAGAACTTATTAAGTCGACTTAGTAAAGCTATACTACGTTAAGTCAACTTTATAAAGTCGACTTTAAATGGGTGTCCTGGCTTAATTTGACTTTATAAAGTCAACTTAATGGCCCCACTGCACTAAGTTGACTTTATTAAGTTGACTTAGTAACTCCACATTGCCTTAAGTCAACTTAATAAAGTCGACTTAACTGGAAAGTTGACTTTATAAGCGGAAGTAATAAAGTCGACTTTACCTGATGCTAAAGTCAACTTTATTGCCCTGCAATGTAGACAGAGCTTTGTTTAAGTTGACTTAAACACACAGTATAGACGTACCCATTTAGATTAGTTGACTTTTGACCCTTTACGTCCTTCTCTTTTTCCCTAGCTCTCTTCTTTTAGTGATTATTTACTCTTTTCTGTGGTCTTTTTTTTCTTTCACTTAGCAGCAGGGCTCATAGTTATTGTGGGCAACTGGTCTCAGGTTTATTTCAGTTATTTTGGGGTTTGTATAGACACCTTATGAAGAGGATGATGTCATTAAATCATTTTTAAAAAGTCAAGCAGCCCTGATTGACTTTTTCAATGTCAGACTGTTAGAAGCTTAAACATTGCAGAAATGGATGAGACAAATGAATATGGAGGAAAGGGGTCTGGGGGAAAGGTCGCCCAGAAACAGCAGGACCTAAAACAGTGGAAGCAGGGTGATGACAGTGATTTTGAAATAATCAGGGAGGTTGAAGAGGCTATAAAGGCAGATTATGCAATAATAATGGGAGATTTCAACTATATCAATATTGGCTGGATCTATGTTATTTGAGAAATGGATGCAGAGAAAAAATTTCTAGTCAATTTCAAAAGGGATAGCCGTGTTAGTCTAGTCCAGTAAAAAAACAACAAGCAGTTGTGTGGCACTTTAAGACTAACAAATAAAAAAAATTCTAGACAACATAAATGCTGCTTCTTGGAACTCACATAGAGCAAAAATTCTGGTCCAAGAGATGAATATAGCTGAACCATTCAGTAGCAGTGAACATAAAGTAATTAAATGTAACATCTTTGTAGGGGAAAAATGCCAGTGAAATGCTCCAAAATAACATTTAAACTCAAAAAGGTGACCAATGCAAAAATAAGAAAGCTAGTTAAATAGAAGTTAAAAAGAATAGTCGCAAGGGTGAAATCCTCAAAAATTGCATGGAAACTCCTTTAAAATACCATAACAGAGGCTCAAAATAAACACATATTCCAAATTAAAAAAAAAAAATCCTAAGCAAATAGTAAAGAGAACCAAAAACAATGCCATGCAAAAAAGAAGAGCAGAGTAGAAGATGTGGATAGAAGAAAAAGGCATCTTTTAAAATTAGAAGTCAAATCCTATAGAGGAAAACAGAAAGGAGCGTGAACTCTGGAAGGTCGAGCATAAAAGTATAATAAGGCAGACCAAGAATACATGTGAAGAGCAACTACGTTAAAAATACAGCAAAACAGACAAAAAAATTAAGTACATCAAAGGCAGTAAGCCTTCCAATCAGCAGAGCCACTGCATTAATGCATTGCTGAAGGAATACTCACTAAAGACAAGGTCATTAGAGAAGCTAAATGCATTCTTTGCTTTGCTCTTCACTGAAAAAGTTATAGGAAAGTCTCCATATCTGGGCTGTTCTTTTTAGGTGACAACTCTGAGGAACTGTCCAAAACTCTCATGGATCAGTAACTGGCTAAAAGATATGAAAAAAGGTAGTAATAAATGGTTAGCTTCACAATGGAGAAATGTAAATAGCAGGGCCCTTCAGAGATCTGTAGTGGGACCAGTGCTGTTTAACATATTCATAGATGATCTGGGAAGGGGGTGAACAATGAGGTGGCAAAATTTTCAAACAATACAAAATTACTCAAGATAAGTCCCAAGCAATTGAAAGTAGATGATGTTCAATCTTGATAAATGCAAAGTAGTGTACATTGGAAAAATAATTCTATGTATATATACAAAATGATAAGGTGTAAATTAACTGTTACCACTCAAGAAAGAGATCCTGGAATCATTGTGCATAGGTCTCTGAAAAAACATCTGCCCAATGTGCAGTGGCAGACAGTGAACAATACTAGGAGCCATTAAGAAAGGGATAGATAATAAGATACAAAATGTCATAATGCTGCTATATAAATTGATGATACATCCACACCTTGAATGTTATGCACGGTTCTGGTCGTCCCATCTCAACAAAGTAATACTGGAATTGGAAAAAGTACAGAGAAGGGCAACAAAAATGAAGGATAAGTAACAGTTTTCATATGAGATTACAGATTGGGACTTTTCAGTTTGGAAAAGAAATAGAGGTCTGTAAACTCATGAATGATGTGGAGAAAGTGAAAAAGGAAGTGTTATTTAGCCCTGACATAATATAAGAACCAAGGGTCACCAAATGAAATTAATAGGCGGCAGGTTTTGAAAACACAAAAGGATGTACTTTTTCACACAGTGCACAGTCAGCCTGTGGAACCTGTTGCTGTGGGAAGTTGTGAAGGCCAAAAGTACAACTGAGTTAAAAAAAAAAAAAAAAGCAATAAATTCATGATGGATATGTCCATGAATGGGTTAACCAAGATGGCCAGGGACTCTTTCTCTCTCTCTCACATACATGTACGCACGCACACAGAGCAAGGTGAGTCATAAGGTCAATTCAAACAGCACCAAAGGGGTAGTCTGTTTGTCTGTGTCAGCATGGCAACCCCTCTGGAGCAGAGGTATTAAATAATTTAAGTTAACTTGTGATCAGTTCAACTGAGTTACAACAGAACCACAACTCCAATCTAGATACAATCCAAGAGTTTGTCTGACCCTCCTGTCTCTGCTGTACTGTCCTGAAAAGCTCACAAGAGCAGACTGTCATGAAATGTCTAGTGCTCCTGGCCTTTGATAAGGCCAGAAATGTAGTATTGTGCAGTGATGGGCCCAAACCAAATTCCACAATCAGAGACGACAGTGATGAATTCAGTAAAAGTACTTAAATTTGGAGGAATTCAGATCTGTCTTAGAAAATGCTTCATCTGTGTTATTCTGTTCACTTTACATTTTGTAATATCTCCCTCCATCCTTCCTCACTTTGACACCAACTGTACTGGAGCTCTAAACTCTGTGATAGTGTCTCTTTAAGCCAGAAACAGAGGATTTGCAAAGACAAGCCATGGGTAGCTGGAAAGTCACTACGTACTGTACAATTTTCTGTGATCTGACTAATAAATTATTGTGCATCTTTGGTGTGCTCTGACATGCAATACAATTTGTCCATGTAATGGTGATGATAGGCTGTCCTGAACTAAATAATCAAAACCCCTTTATTTAGATTCCTCAGCCTTTTAAGGAAATCTAAAGTAACAGTTCTTATCTCTTTGTCAGTTTTTATTCCACATTTTATCATAAATAGAACAGCTTTAACCTTGGGTTTTACTGTGGAAACATGTTAAAAAAGAAATCTAAGGAACATAAATAATCAGCTCTGTTTGCAGTGACAGATTGTCTTTGTGAGTCACAATAGAATATGGTTAATTGAATGTTGCAAGATGCTTAGAAAAGGAGAGCTGACATTCCTATCAACACTGCAACAACCCTGTGCCACCACAAAACAATGTCTGGGCTCTGCTCTGAAGTGTTCCTTTCACTCCTCTAAGAACCCCATGTAATTTAGAGCATGTTTTTCTGACCCCGCACTAAAACATCCTTCTTAGCCTTCTAACAAACCCATTGCCACCTAGAGGAAAGTTTCTATCTGTTCTGAATAATTGATAGTGCTCTCCTTGCAACAGTTCCTTACCACACTTCCTTTTTCAGTATTTTCCAAATGAGCTTGTTGAAAATTTGCCTCTAAGTGAAACTTGCTATGAAGAGTCAGAGGAGCAGCATGATTAACTTAAGTCAGAAATGTTAACAAAGAAAATTGACTTGCTTTTTTTCTATTTTAACTTATAGTGTTAGTATTAATAATTTGTAATTTGATTCTCAAATAACTTATAACCAGTCTTCTATACTGAAGTGACCATGTTTTCCCCCTGTGGAATGTTTCCTTCTGGCAAACCTTATGGCTATGTCCACATGTACAGCATTATTTCGAAATAAGTTATTTCAAAATGAGTCATTTTGAAACAAAGTCCTTATTTTGAAATAAGTTAATCCGAATTAAGAAAATGTTGATTTGAATTAAGGGAAAAGCCTAAAGGGAAATAGCATGTCCAAACACAGGACTTGCTATTTTGCTTTAGGAGAGGCGCGCCATGGGAGGTGTGGCAACATGGCCCCCTCCCTGGGCCATGCCCCCACCCAATATAGGCTAAAAGGAAGGCACCCACGGAAGGAGAAGGGCAAAAGTGTTATTTCGAAAGAAAGGTTATTTCAAAATAACACGTCCGAACGGCGTTATTTTGAAATAACCTCCATTTCAAAATAACAGCCATTTCAGTTTAAAGTAGGTTTAAGCTATTTTAAAATGACGGCTCTTATTTCGAAATGACAGAGCCCATCATTTCAAAATAAGAATACATCATGTGGACCAAATCTCTTTTATTTTGAAATAACCAGTGTTATTTCGAAATAAAAGAGACATGTGGACATACCCTATTAGCAGGTTAGGAATCTATTACCATCCTACTGTAAAATCTTGAGAGGTTAAGAAATGGTTCCTTTTCCCTTCATCACCTATGACAAGGGAATGCTTTACCTGCTCCATATAATCTGAAGCACATCTGTGGCACCCTTCAAAAGCAAAATTACCATATATCATCGAATATAAGCCAAGAATTTTGTGCCTGAAAATTGGCTTCAAAACAGACATTCGGCTTATACTCGAGAGAATATGGTAGACAGCCCCAGCCAGCCCTTTCCCTGACCATGTGGCAAGCTGGAGCCCCAGTGTCGCCGGGCAGGGCGGCCACCTTGGGCAGTCGGCCGGGGCTGGGGCTGGAGGAAGGAGGGGACCTCGGCATCTGGAGTGGCCAAGTAAGGGGGTTCTGGAGGGGGGGTCAGCCTGGACATTGAGGGGGGGATTCAGGGAGGTCAGGGAAGCGGTGGCAGGGACAGGGGGTCGGGGAGTTGGAAAAAGTGATGGGATGGCCGGGAGGGTTTGGGGGGTTCAGGGAGGCCACGGAAGGGGCAGCAGGAGGACCCAGGGTTTTTGGGAAGCCCAGGGAAGCAGCGACAGGGACCGAGGATTGGGGGGGGGGGTGCCTGGCAGGCTGGGAAGAGTGGCAGCAGGAGTTGAGGGTGAGGGGGAAAAGGGGTGGAAAGGGTGTTGGGGAACAGGGGAGCAACAGTACAGAACTGAGAAGGTAGCAGGGGGATGGCAGTGGGGAAGGGGCAGAGCAGGGGGGCAGCAGTGGGGAAGGGGCAGAGCAGGGGCTAACAGGAGGTAGCAGTGAGGGAAGGGCGAAGTAGGGGGTGGCAGTGAGGAGGGAGCAGTAGGAGGAGCAGAGAGTAGTAATGAGAAAGGAGCAGAGCAGGGGGCAGCAGGAGGAGCAGGGGGTCAACAGCAGGAAACTGAGAAGTGAGCAGGGGGGTAGCAGTGAGGAAAGGGCAGAGCAGGGGGCAGCAGCAGGAAACTGAGAAGTGAGGAAAGGGCAGAGCAGGGGGCAGCAGGGTTGACAGCAGTGAGGAAAGGGCGGCACAGGGGGCAGCAGCAGGAAACTGAGAAGTGAGCAGGGAGACAGCAGTGAGGAAAGGGCGGAGCAGGGGGCAGCAGGGGGACAGCAGTGAGGAAAGGGCGGCACAGGGGGCAGCAGCAGGAAACTGAGAAGTGAGCAGGGGGACAGCAGTGAGGAAAGGGCAGAGCAGGGGGCAGCAGCAGGGAAGTGAGCAGGGGGACAGCAGTGAGGAAAGGGCGGAGCAGGGGGCAACAGCAGGAGACTGAGAAGTGAGGAAAGGGCAGAGCAGGGGGGCAGCATGGGTGACGGCAGTGAGGAAAAGGCAGGGCAGGAGTGAGGAAGGGACAGCAAGGGGGCAAGGGAAAAGCAGCAGCAGCACAGATTTTGGGGTAGGGAAGCTGTCAGAAACTCCAGAGGAAGCCAGCAGCAGTGAGTGGGGGGGTTAGGGGCCAAGGCCAAAAGGGGACCTCGGCTTGTACCTGGGTCACCAATTTTAGCTTCTTTTTGGGCTCAGAATTGGAGAGACGGTTTATGCCCAGATCGACTTATACTCGAGTATATACGGTAAGACATTTTTCATTACATTAAATTATGTTTGCTGAGTGCTATTCTTCTGTTTTTTTGACTCCATGTTTTGTGAGGGACATGTTAGCGTATAGGCTTTCCTTTGCTCTCATGCTGGGGTTTACGTGTTTACATAAGTCCTGTTAAGTAACTGTTCTAATTTCTTGAAGCACCTATTACTAATATTTAAGTTACTGGAAAGCAACCCCCCTTCTCTTCTACTCAAATATACCAGTTTAAGGAGGATTTTCAGACTAGTTAAAGAACAACTGCAACATTTTAACTGAAAAGGTCCCCTAACCCTTATTGGGAAAGGCTGAATGACCAAATACTTCAATGTTTTCCAATGTCTTAAACATTTTCACTTCCAAGTCAATGAAGTGTATCTGCCTCACTAGGACCAAAGATTGCTGGTTCCATGACACATCTGAGGAAGTGTTACAGTGGGGACTCATTAATGCGTGGGTGTCGGGGGACAAACTGCAGCAACCGTGCGTTAAACGGACCACGCATAAATAGGACCATGCCAGAAAAATAAATAAATAAATAAAATATAGTGCAGCACTAATAAGGCTCACCCCATCTGTTTCCGTGCCCAGGCCAACTTTCACTGTTAGATAGCGCACAGCACTCGTTAAGTTGGTAGCTCGCTCACCAGGATGGTGCAACCCGGTAAGCTGGGTAAGCATTTCTGGCAGCATTGACTTTTGTGGGGCGCCAAAATGGGGAGTGCACCATTGCGGCGCACTCTGACTTTACTCATCTGCACCGGCGTCTGCTGCACTTGCAGGGGGGCGCCGGAGACACTAGTGCCGTCACTGCCACTCCACATATTTTCTTGCCCAGGCCAACTTCCGCTTTTACATACTGTGTGTTACCGAGTTTCATGTGTTAACTTGGTGGCTTCAGGGGACTTGACTGGAGCACACGTTAACCGGATCCTCACGCAAACTGGTTGCACGTTAATGGGTCACCACTGTGTATGGATGATGACATGATAGAGTTGTTCAGAATTTTTTTTATGAAACTTTTTATTGCAAAATGCCAATTTGTCAAAACTGAAAGTGTTTGTGTGGAAGAGTTGATTTGAACAAATTTCTCATCTTGAAAAATTAATTGGAAAAGCTTTGCATTTTGACATTTTCAAAACAAAGAATTTCATTTTTGTTTGAAATGATTTTTTTCTTAGAAATGTAAGCTAACTGCAATTAAAAAAAATTAAAATAGGACAGTGAAATTACAGTGAAATATTCCAAAATTATCAAAACATTCTGAAGGATCTATACCAAAACATTTTCTGATGGTTAATTCACAGATTTTGGGAGGAATTTTACTTCTTTCCGGTTCAAGATGGGAAAGGTTTTCTAAGGCTTAATTTTGCCAAGGATGGGAAAACCCACTTAGGTCTAGACAGCATAGTGTATCTGCCATTGACCACCAACCACCAAACTAAGGACTAGGCTACACTGTTGGCAGCACCTCCAACAGCGTAACATTGATTGTGCAAGTTTAACAAAGCATCTGTAAAGACATGCTCACTCAGAATTAGCCAGAGGGTGGTTTGTGAAGACCTACCCAGCAAGTAGCGTAGCACTAATTTGGTGGGAAGGCATTTCCCATCAACTCAGCAGGGTGGGGACCCTGCAGTGAGTAAGCATTAGGCAGTCAGAAAGGTATTTTAAGCACTTTCTGAATCTCCCTTTTATTGCTGCTGAAATTTCCCCACAGTGTAGACCACCAGTTCTCAACTACTGTGTCAGGACACAGTGGTAAGTGTGTTGCAGAGAGCTGGGGAGATGGTTGCATTCAGCCTAAGTGAGTTGGGCTGGTGTGTCCTGTAATGTCATGATATCCTGTGAAGCATGTTGCATCCAGGAAAAGGTTGATAACCACTGATGTAGTCCAGTCCCTAAGAATCTGCCTAGAAGGTAAGGCTGGAGGTGCATAGAGGAGATCTGCTCCCTTCCAGTAATGGACTGGTGTCTAAAGTTTTCTTTTTTAGGACTACTATCTGGAATGTATAAAAGAAGATTGTTACAATTTAACAACTCATACAGGGGTAGTGGGAAAGAAAAGACAGATCTCCTCTCCCTTGAGGGATGATAGCCAGCTGCATACCCATGAAACATCAGCACTGCAGTCACAGTGCTGTGCATGGCAGCACAGTTCTTGTGGGAGCATCTCTTGGCTCTGGATCTGCAGGCTTAGTAGAAGGTGTTTCACACAGCTGAAAACTTTTTAAAAAATGACATTTGGAAACTTTAATTAAATTCATGATGGTCTTATTTTCATGGTAAAGTCTGCTACTTACAGGAGAGTGGCAAATGGCTTCCTCAGTAGCACTTTAGACCTACTTTAATTAAAAATGACATTTAGCTTCAGCCATCAGGTCATCATATAGACCGGGCTATTACATGCCAGTATTGTGTATGTCTGATAATTACCTCTTTAAAACTATGTTATCATTACTGTTTCATTCCAATAATTAGCTGTCATGTATGCACAGCAATCTTCCCGCCCCCCCCCCCCCCCAAGATATTTCATATGCACTTTTGTAAGTGTCCAGCAGTGCTGTGGAGTGAGACTGCGTGCTGTTACCTTGCTAACAGCTCCAGGACTCCTGTGAGAGAGCCAAAGGAGTCATCCTAATCTGTGTTGGAAAGTAAGCATTAGAAAAAATTGTGAATGCATATTTGCAGGAGGTATACTTTCAAAATAATGCACCTGTCTTGATACAGCAAATAACGCAGCTAGTTTTGTTTAGCATGCTCCAAATTATATAGTTCTCAAGTTATATCTGACTCCCAAAATGAGGATTTACATGAACTAGTATCCAACCATTTGTCTATCCATTCTTTTATTCTGCATGTCAGGGAATGATACTTAATCTTATTTAGACAGGGCTTGATCCTGCGATGTGTAGAGTACTCTCAATTCCTGTTAAAGTCAAGAGGCGTTGTTACATGACACTTTATACGATTATGCCTTTAATTATTTTTTACTGAACATAATGCACCTATTAAAAATGCCTCTCTTTGTATATGAGAAATGCAAATATAAAAGCACTAATATTAGTCAGTCTGAGGCTGGGCTACACTACTGCCAGTGGTCAATGTGTGATATGCAAGCTACATAGTGCTACATATGGTACATAGCTTGCGTATCTCCTGTCAACTGACCTCCAGTGTAATATCACATCTTCTCCACTGTGCTCTGTTGACAGGAGATGCTCTTCAGTTGATGGAGCCTGACTCTTTTTTTGGAGGGGAGAGATGGATGTAGGGTATTGACCAGAGAGCACTTCTGGGATCAACTGAGTGGGTCCCCTCAACCCGCTCAGCTAGTCTCACTGCATCGATCCATGCAGCCCTATCAGTGTAGACATACCCTGAGCAAGTGAGTGAAATGTCAGCATTAAGCATTCTTGAAGCATAAAACCCCAAGCACCTTCCCCATTCAATCCAATTGTACTGCAATAGAAAGCCTGACTGAATAGATAGGTCTCTGTGTGATGCTTTAGAGAAAAGAGGAAGAAACATTATATGGTGATATTTTAATGTCCTGTAAATCTGGGTTTCTAATGTAGGTGACAGAAATGTCATGCCTTGGGACATGTATGACTGTGCCGGACAAAGGACTGGAAAATAAGCTGTGGGGAAAAACCCTGCACTGGCAAGGAGTTGGGCTAGATAGGTAACAAGTGTCTTCTATCTTGAGACTCTGCTGATGAAATCCTGACTCCATGGAAATCAATGGCAAAATTCCTGTTGACTTCACGGGGGCCAGAATTTCACACTGTGAATCTATAGCATACACCAGCCTGTTAAATTTAATGTGTGTGACAACTCTGTATGAAATAGCGTTCCCTTGGGATGGAAGCATATTGTCCAGAGCCCCTGCAGACTGCACTAACAGGCAGCACCTGTTTCCAGTTGTGTTTCAACACTATGATACAATTCATTTCGTTTACCTTTGTGGTATTAGAGTCATGTCTTGCTCGACCCTTTACCTTGTATCTTGTGATGAGTGAGGTCCGAGTTGCAGGACAACTGTGATTTTTATAATAGTAAATCCTAACAGGAAAATCAGTACATTCTTGCTAGGTTTTTTTGTTCATTTTATTTCACCATTTAAAACCAAAAAAAGAAGGAAAATCTGCTATTAGTATGTGTGAGGAAAGCAGTGGGACCTTCCAGCAGAAGGCCTTTTACATGAATGATGACAGATCCTTGTGTTATAGTTTTGGATGATTCTATGAAACAGAATTATTACAGATTTATTGTTACACATGTCTGTTTAGAGCTGTGTTTAGTGACTGCTGCTATAGATCTATTTCCATGCTGTCAAGATGGTACTTAACAGGGTGTGGAAGATTATTAGCATAATTGTTCACCCCTTAAATGTAGTACATTTGCATCTAGTTAATTAAAGTAGGGCAATATATTAGCACAGGTCCATCATGGCACAGATCAAATTCCAAAGACAACAATTTCTGTATTACTTATTTATTAAAAAGAGCATGGGGATGGAAGAAAATTAATCTCTCAACTCCTTGTCTATACCAGTCAATCCATCTGTCCTTCCACTATTTTCACAATGTCCCACTTTCAGCCCATTTGTCCTTTCACTATTTTCACAATGTCCCATTTTCAACCCTCACACTAACAATCTCATTTGTATAAGAGGACTTTAGCGTTATCCACAGAAGTTCTCAGCTTCTGCTAAACCCAAACTAGATGTTACATTCAATTGCACATGCAGTTATGTGTCTTCTTTGTCAGATGCTCAGTGCATTCTGGAGGCAACTAACAAAGAAGTACCAGACTTAGGGTTTTAGCATAACAGTTGATTAAGTCCTTGCAGAGACTGAACCTGGGATCGTCACATTCATGGGCCCAGTTCATTGTTATGCTAACCTTGGACACTCACTTACACTTTGCACAGATACCTGTCAGTCACTACTATTATGATCTGGTAGCATTTTATAGCTACTCAGCACTCACTTCACACTGGTGTAAATGAGTACAGAAAAGTACGGGGCAACAGTCAGTAGAGCACTAAGTCTTCAGAGAGGTCAAGGAGCCTAGAATGGGAAGGGAATATCAGTTACAGTAAAAAATGGACCCAAATAATAATGAATGTGGTTATGAAACGGTTTCAAAAGGTAGAATATTGGAATTCTTCAGCATTTATATTTTGGATCCATACACATTTTGCATTTGAAATCTATCCACTAACTGAGTGGTTCTCAACCTTTTGCAGGTCATGACACACTTAGCGGCATATTGCCACCCTGAAGGACACACCAGCCCACTGCCCCCAAGATAAATCTCCCCATCTGTCTGTGACACACTTACCATTGTGTGGTGACACAGTAATGTGTCCCGACACTGGTCGAGAACCACAGTGCTAACCTATTATTTCCCAATAATGGCCAGATATCCTCATCCTCATTTCTGTTTTCCTTAGTAGCTTTTTAAACAGTTGCTCTGCAAGCTACCAAAGGCATGTAGTGTTTTGAGTACATCATAGTAAACTAACCTTTTGACCAGGAAACAGAAGATAGGGAAATGTTCACAGACACTTGTGTTAACCATCCCAGTTAATGGAAGGCCTGATTCCTTTGAAAGAAGTCTCACTTTGTGACTGTGCTTGAATTTAGCATGCCTTGTAACAATTGTGATGTAGTTGGTGCCTGAAGCTTTTGCTGCTCTAACCCCTTCCATAAAGCTGTGAATCCTAATGAGAAACGAAGGCCTGCAGCTAAGTCTCTTGCAACAGTGTGTGTTACAGCAAGCTGAGCAGAAAATGCACCCGTCAGAACTCCTCTATAAAAGATTACTCTGCCATGGAGACAGGAGGAGTGCCCCTGTTACCCTTAAGGACCAGCTCACTCAGATCCAGATAGACATGCTGGCACCCTTTACTGGGTAAAGAAACAGTTATCTATAGTGACTCAGAATAATTCTGCATTAGTACCCTCCATATGTTCTCTTGGAAGTATCTCCTGCAAGAGTTTTATAGAAAAGATTTCATCACAGATAGAATGTCTCATTTCTGCAGGTTTAACATACACACCCTTAATTATTTTGGGGGGAGGAGGGAGTGTGGCTTGGTCAGTGGCACAGTATAAACCAGTGACTCCATTTCTGTAACTATTGGCATGGTGTGTGCCTTTAATTTCTCAAGAAGTAGCTGGTTAGTCTATTTCAGCAAAAACAAAGTCTTGTGGCCCTTATAAACACTAACAGATTTATTAAAACATAAGCTTTCATGGGTTATAGCTGAGGAAGTGGGTTGTAACCCACAAAAGTTTGTTTTAATAAATCTGTTAGTCTTTATAAGTACCACAATACTCTTTCCTTTTTTTTAAATTTCTCTGGTAAGATAACTAGAAGCACAATGGTATATGCATCTTTAAAAAAAAAGTTCACGTTAGCTAATTTGTGTCATGCTCACAGAGCTCATATTGATGGTGTGGTGTGTGTCCATCAGTTAGCTAGTACGAACTCTGAAAAACTCTTTTGCCTTACCTACATTGGCATTTTTCTTAAACTAGCACAACAGTGGGAGATTTTAACTACTGGTAGCAATGGGGAAAACACTAAAATACACAGGACACATTATAAAAGGGACTGGTGACAGCTTATCTTCTATACTGTATGCAGTTCTGGTCTCCTATGTTTAAGACACATTAAAACTGGAAGAGGAGCAGAGGAAGACTGAGGCACAGCAAACCTTCCTTTTGAGAGGAGACTCAAGGAGTTTAGTTTGTTTAGCCTAACCAAATGAAGGTTGAGGGAAGATATGATTGCTCTCTATAAACACAACAGAGGGATAAATGCCAGGAAAGGAGAGGAGTTAAGTACCAGTGCTGTCACAAGAACAATACATATGAAGAGGCCATCATAAAATTTAGGCTTGAAGTTAGATGATGGCTTCTAACCCTCAGAGGAGTGATGTTCTAAAATAACCTTCTAAGAGCAGCAATGGGAAGAGGTGAAGCCTAACTGACTCTGGGACTGAGCTTGATAAGTTTATAGAGGGGATGATATGATGAGACTGCCTACAGTGGCAAGAAGCCCACTTATGACTACTAGTAGCAAAAATCCCCAACAGCCAGAAACGGGGCACTAGACTGGGAAGACTCTGCGTTAGAACAGAGAATTCTTTCCCAAATGTCTGGCTAGTACATCTTGCCCACATGCTCAGAGTTTAACTGATCACTGTATTTGGAGTCAGGAAGGTATTTTTCCCCAGGCTGGATTGGCAAAGACCCTGTAGGAATTTTGCCCTCCTCTGCAGCACAGGGCATGGTCACTTGCAGGTTTAAACTAGAGTAAATGGTGGATTCTCTGTAATTTGCAGTCTTAAAATAATGATTTGAGACTTTCAGTAACTTGGCCAGAGGTTATGGGTCTATTACAGGAGGGGGTAAGGGAGGTTCTGTGACCTGTAATGTGAAGGAGGTCAGATGAGATAATCACAATAGTCCCATCTCTCCTTAAAGTCAATGAGAATGGATCCCTTTAATTTGGTTTGACTTTACTGACAAAAGAAATTCAACTAACACAAAATCCAGCTCAAGTGCCTGGCTCCTCATGAGATTCCTGCCCAAACACTGCTCTTACCACATCATACCTCCCTTCTGGAGAGGTGTTACCACCTTCCATATCTCCTGGCTAGGTTGTGACCCTCAGAGGTTAAAGTACACCGTAAAGTGGTGGAATGGGGCTAGGTATTGGTGGCAGGAGGTGGATTTTGGAGGTAGGTATTGGGGGCTTGGTGGATATTTGAGGGCAGGAGGTGGGTATTGGGGGCTTGGGTGGATTTTGCAGACAGGGGAATTGATATTGGGGGCAGTAGCTGGGGTACATGAGGGGAGCCCAGACCCACATGAGGGGGGCCTGGACCTGCATGAGGGGGGCCCCCACACCTGATGAGAGGGGTTCAGAAATTTAGGAGAGTTTCAGGGTCCCCCAAATCATACTTTAACCCCTTATGACCCTACTACCACAGTGAGTCGTCAAAATCCACTTAACATTTTCCATTAGGATTATCACCTAATAATGGGATGGAATTTTCAGGCAAACACTGTAAGCTTGTAAAAAATCATTGTTATTGTATGTGTAAATAGCGTTTCAAAACAGGTATATGTTCATATTTACATACTTGTTTCTCAAGACAAATTAAACAGATAGTGAATTTGACTCAGATCTCATTTACACCAGTTAAATGCTACTGTAACCCTCCTAGCTTCACAATAGTGACCAGAGAGCAAGTGTGAAAAATAAAGTTGGGATGAGAAATAATAGGGATCTATAAAAGAAAAAGTCCCCAAAAATGGGATTGTCCCTGTAAAATCAAGACATATGTTTGACAGGAATTATTCCTCATCTTTACTGTGGTAACTAATTCATCTGATGAAGTGTGTTGGAGCTCATACAAGCTAAATCTATTAGCCTATAAGGTGTCACAGGACTCTAGTTGTTTTCGTGGTAACTAAGCTCAGCATCATACCCAGAGTTTCTAAATTTGCTAAGATGACAGAATATGCATTCAGACCTGAACAAAATACATAGCCTGAATAGAGGGCTATTTTATATCATGTTTGTGGTGTATTATTACCAAAATGGAATGAACAACAATTAACTTCTGACCGTTATTCTTTAATCAGTTTTGTCATCAAAGATCAAACTGAGCATAACTATTTTACCAAAGTCTCTGATTTGTCAACATTTATTGGACAAAAATATGTTTGCACTTTGATTAATTGAAAACCTATTTGCATGTGTGTTACTAAAATTAAATATTTTGGGGCACATTTTCAGTGTGGTGGTGGGGGATTTATTCTAGCTGTACAACTCCCATTTCTGTTAAATAAATGCATGTGATTTACTTAACAATTTACTGGAAGATGTTAGAGGGAAAATCATTGCCTCAAGTTTAGCTCTTTTATCAGATATTACCTGGCTGTTTAGTATAGGAATAGTGGAAGTAGATTTTTGGGACTTTCCAGTGGTTGTTTCCTGTTGGTGTGGGGATGAGGGAGAAATGCAGTTCATGACATGTACTCCAGGTATTTTCTTGTAATCTACTTTATTAACAGTATGCACACAAGTGCTATTACTTAGAACAAAAGTGGCAAAAGCATCAACAAATTGCGCATTGGCAATTTCACTTGCAGAAACCCTAGCTAAAAAATCACTGTGTGCACCCTGTAGTAAGAAAATCCCCTCTCTGATTTTAGCACATTATCTATTCCTGTCCTGGCTGCTCCCTGTACTTTCACCTGAGAAAGTCCTTAGCCCAAAGTTTCATCCCTCTCATTGTTCAGTACGGATCATGAGCTAATTCAGATGGCCCCTGAGATTTAATTGGGATCACCTTTACAGGTGGACAACATGGGTGACTGCCCAGTGCACTATAGTCAGGAGGTATAGAGGATGTGCTTTGGCAAAGAGGCAAGGAGTGGGGCAGCTCTGGAATGTGAGGCTGCGGAAGGGAGCCTGAGGCAATGAGGGCAGGTGAGGCAGCAGGGCCAGGAGATAATTGGGGTTTGGGATGCAGTGGGGGTTGCAAGATGGGTGGGGAGCCCAGGGAGGCAGTGAGGGTCAGGTATATGGGTAGGGAGGCAATGGGAGCCAGGGGTAATGGCACAGCAGATATGGAACCTGAGGATGCGATGAGGGGATGGATGGAGGACTAGGGAAAGAATGATGTGGAGGTGAGTGGGGAGCATAGAGAGGCAGCAGAGACCAGGGTAGCCAAAATACAAGTTCACTCATGCAAACCATGGTCCCACCATGCTATGCAATGCAAATTTATTCCTGAAACAGGTTTGACTATTCTCAGCCTGCCTCTCTGCAAGAAGAAAACAAAATTTGATCAAATGAATTTTTTTCATGTTACGTAAGAATGACCACTACTGGATTAGACCAATATGTGGGCAATAACATATGCTTCCGAGGGAATGAATATATCAGGTAATCATCAAATGATCCGTCCCACTGATAGTCCCTGGCCTCTGGCAAACAAGAATCCCTGTCTGTCTTTGTGAACAGTCATTAATGGACCTATCCTCCATGAACTTATCTAGTTCTTTTTTGAACTCTCTGGTGGTCTTGGCCTTCACAATATCCCCTGGCAAAGGATTCCACAGGTTGACTGTGCATTTTGTGAAGAAATACTTCCTTTTGTTCATTTTTTAAACCTCCTGCCTATTAATGAAAATTATTAATCAAAAACCCCTAGTTTTTGTATTACAAAAAGGAATACTTCATTTACTTTCTCCATACCAGTCATGATTTTATAGACCTCTATCATATCTCCCCTTAAACATCTCTTTTGCCAAGATGAGAAGTCTCAATCTCATTAATCTCACCTCATATGTAAGTTTTTCCATACCCCTAATCATTTTAGTTGCCCTTTTCTGTACCTTTTTGAATTCCAATATACCTTTTTTGAGCTGGGGTGATCAGATATGCACTCAGGATTCAAGACATGGCAGCATACCATGGATTTATAAAGACTTGATATGATTATTTTGTCTTATTACCTATCTCCTTCCTAATAATTCTCAACATTTTATTAGTTTTTTTGACAAATGCTTCACAGTGAGTTGATGTTTCAAAAAAAAACTATCCACAATAATCCATAATCTCTTTTTTGGCATAATAACAGCTAATTTGGACTCTATAGCTGGAATTATGTTTTCCAATATGCATTACTTTGCATTTACCAAAATTGAATTTCATCTGCCATTTTGTTGCCCAGTCACCCAGTTTTGTGAAATCCCTTTATAACTCTTCACAGTTGCTTTGGACTTATCTTGAATAATTATCATCTGCAAATTTTGCAACCTTACTGTTTCTCTCTTTTTCTACATCATTTATGAATATGTTGAAAGTACTGATCCCACAACAGATCCCTGAGGGACACCAATATTTGCCTCTCTCTATTTTGAAAACTGACCATTTATTTCTATCCTTTGTTTCCATCTTTCAATCATTTACTGCTCCAGGCATGGATTTTCCATCTTATCCCATTACTGCTGGCTTTAAGAACCTTTGGTGAAGGCCCTTGTCAAAGGCTTTCTGAAGATCTAATTACATTATACCCACTCGATCCACATACTTGTTGACCCTCTCAAAGAATTTTAGTAGAATGGTGAGGAATGATTTTCCTTGACAAAAACTGTGTTGACTGTTTCCCAACAAATTGTATTCATCTATGTGTTTGATCATTCTGTCCTTTAATATAGTTTCTACCAATTTGCCTAGTGTGGAAGTTAGGTTTACAGCCGCTAATTGTCAGAATCACCTCTAGATCTTTGTTTAAAAATCAGTATCACATTAAATATCCTTCAGTCATCTGGTACAAAAGTTAATTTTAAATGATAGGTTACATACAAAAGTTAGTAGTTCTACAATTTCACATTTCAGATTATTCAAACTCTTGGGTGGTTACCATCTGGTCCTATTGTGGTGTTTTATGTTTTTTGGTTTGTTTTTAAATATCTCATCATAAAGAAGCAAAAAACCACAAGTTCATTTCTCTTCCTACCACATAATGTTAATAGCTGTCCAGCTCAGTCAGCGTAGCCAGACATTGTGGGATTGTTAGTGCTGTCTTTGTCTTTTTAGAATGCTTCATATTAAATATCCTAAGTAACATAATCCAGTAATTCAGCAAAATGCATTGAACAGATGATCCATTGCTAGGACATGAGGCCTTTGCTTGCTCAGGGTGGGGAGTTTGAGGGACTGTTTGAATCAGGCCCTCAGTAGCCTCATGACTGGAAAACCACGTTTGGATGTCATCTTTAAATCCCTAGTACAAGGATTCTGAAACTTCTTCTGAAGAAAAGAGAGATTTCAGCAATTTTGGCAATTCAGCTTCTACCATGTATTATGAGAGCCTCTTCTAAGGCATGTTCTGATGCGGAGAAGGAACAGTTCAGGACAACTCCCATAAATCCCCTCAATTCCAGAAAAGCCCTTTTCAGCATGGCAAGCTGATCTGGGTGGAGTTCTTAATTTTTCGGCTGCTTCTCAGAACTAACTTCTAAAGCAGAGCGTTGGAGACTTCGTGAATCCATGAGACTAGTTTATTGACTGCCCAGGTTTGGATGGAGAGGATGGTAAAACTGAATACAAATTTCATTGTTTCATTTCACAACATAAAGGAGTATCTTAACAGACAGCACAGAACCACTGTAACAGAAGCCTGAACATACCAGACTCTTTAACAGCCAGGACATGTCTGGCTTTTCCCTACACCCCCAGTCAGCCCCCCATTTATCTTTGTACGGCTAACAGACATCATCCCAAACTGAGATTATAAAAAGGATTTGCTGAAGCAGCTTGTAGGACGTGACATCTGTAGCAGAAAAGCAACCCGGTAGCTGAATTGTCCATGCTCCTCTGTCCATCAAAGAAAGCATAGGAGTCCCAGTAACCCAAATGATATGTGGAGGGTCTCACACTGACTACTAGTTGTCTGTCTGTCTGTCTGTCTGTCTATCATTTGATAATCAGAGAACGAATATGGCTCTTTGTGACACTACCGCTGCTTCATTAAGAAAAGCTTGACAGGTTTAGGATGGAGTCTCTAATATTAGAAGTGGAACAGAATGACTGAGGTGAGGTAGTCAGAAACAGGTGTTCAAATAACTGTAAGGAAAGCATGGGAGAAGGAAGTTCTGTTTTTGATCTATCAGAGAATTGAGCATAAAACCAAGGAGAATGAATATGGGTGGCAATTTACTAGACTGAAAAGGCCAGGAGAATGGAAAGGTTGGGGCCTCTTTAATTAATAACAGATAGTACAATTCATTAGTAATTTTAATTATCATATTCCTAAGAGGAGGGTTAAGAAATGTCACTGTTTATGGTCTAATCATGTAATTAGCAATGGCCTGTACGGATCCATTTTACATAGAGCTGTGTCCACTTATGCCTATAAATTATGCACATACATCACCACACACCCAATTAGTATCTTTAATACTTGTTTCCAGTGTAAAATGAGGTGGGTGGAGCAGTGGGAGTTTTGTGATTGGGTTCTAATATGCAGTTTGATTAAACTTAACTCAGACTTCTCCCCATTCTCTGGGGTCGTGGAGCACAATGCTTTTGTGCAATAATTGACGCTTACACAGTATCCCAGTGCAAGTCTGCCATGATATGTCTACCCTCAAGCACTCAAATCTATTTGAGTTGGGTTCAGAAGACTTGAACATGAATGTTTCAGCTACAATTAAAAGGAAATTTAGACAAATATTATTTTCATACAATTAACCTTGGGAAGTATGTCAGATGATATGACTGAAACAAATAGTTTAGTAAGTTATGAAATGGATTGCATATTTATTTAAAGAATAAGAATTGCATTTGTAGTTATATTAGCTCTGATTAAATTATAAGATGCATAAATATCCATGTTTCAAAGTATAAAGGGATCACTAGGTTGGGTAAAAGGGGTCAGGAAGAAAAATACAGACACACACAATCGGACTTACTATTGGAAAATGTGATGCTTTATGGAGACATAACAGATTTTATTTTATTGTTTTGTATTAAATTTGAGTTGACAGTAATTTACCTCATTTCCCTATAATCCCTCTGAACATATTAAATAGTTGTTCCTGAGACGCAATTGCTCAGGTTTGTATAAATGATATGTCCAGGCCTATCTCTAAGAAGTTACAAAGAATGCTTAAGACAGGTGTGGCCAAACTGTGGCTTGGGAGCCACATGTGGCTCTTGAATGAAAAGCTGTGGCTTCCGTAAGAACGTCAGCAAATTAATTTAGGAAAGTAGCCCCAGCCTAGGAGTTCAAGAGGGGGTCTGGACGCTGGGAAGAAGTATGGCATGGTCGGGGATGGCAGGAAGAAGTGCGGCATGGTCAGGTTTTTAAAAAACTTGCCATTAGCCTGCAGTCTTCTACATCGACAGCAGCTAAGGTTTACTGTATAGGACTAATTTTCATGATAACCTTAAGTAATTATTAGAATCAGACATTAGTAGGATTGATAGTTGTCCTCTTTTTATGATAAAATTAAAGTGTGCAATGAATTTTAAACTTAGTAATTTTGGGGTAGGTAAAAGTATATGGCTATAGGCCTCAGTCCAGCTCTCGAAGGTTTATTGATCAACTTGTATGGCTCTTGAGTTCCATAAGTTTGGCCACCCCTGGCCTGAGATGTATACACACAGTAGTCCAAGCAGAGTTGAGAAACTTAAAGAAATATTCATTAATTGCTGAAACTGGTGTTTAAATAGGTACATATGAACATCAGTAAGGAAAAAGCCCTCTTGATCTGTACCAAGGAGTATTTTTCCAAATGCTAGCTGTGATTTAACATTTGAACTCTGAATCCTGTGGATTAGAGCTGGTCAATTTACAGATTGTTTTGCTGTTACAAAATACAGTTGCATCAAAAATGAAACGTAGGTCAGGAACATGTCAATTTAGGTGAAATTTTGTTTCAAAAAGACTGAAAAAAGTGTTCTGATAAGGTCAAAATGTTCCATGTGGATTAAATGTTTTAAATGTATTTCAAAATGACGTTCAAAATATGTATTTTAAATTTTATAAAAGAGTGAAAATCTGAGTGAAATGTTTTGAGTTTTTAGAAACTGGAAGTTCAGCTTGATATGAAGCTAGATTCGTCACCTCCACTCAAGTGCAGTGGGGAGCACATGTTCACATAAAGGCTGGAATTTGGCCCTGAAAGTTTTTTCTTGTCTTTTTGTAAGATAGAAGTTAAGGAGTAGTAAACAGATCCATATAGCATAGGAATCTTTTTTCACTTGAACCTTTAACTGATCAATTCAAGCAACCCCTGCTTTTAAGGTAATAAAATATTTGATAGGTTTGTGGTTTAACTATTTGTGGTTTTGCCAAAGGGCCACCAAAAATGGGAGGAGATAAAAAATGGGGTTTCTCATGTTTTTTCACTCTGACCATAAGCAAGTAGTGCCAGACAGAATTTGGAAAAGCAAGACATAATATGTTTTCATGAGACCAGAACTGCAAACCAAAGACACTTGGGTTATGTCTACCATAGGAAAAGATAGTTCGAATTTATTAATTCGAACTAATGACTTTGAGTTTAGTTTGAACTAAACTCGAACTTATTAGTTTGAATTAACAAAGTGGACTAATTTGACTTAACATTAAGTCAAATTAGTCCAGTTTGTTAATTCAAACTAACTGCTCTTAATTTGAATTTATTACATTTGAACTAAGGGTTAATCCTAGTCTACAACATCCTTAGTTTGAACTAATTGACAGGTTTTACTAATTCGAACTAAGCTTTCATTAGTTTGAATTAAGGAATTCCTTAATTCAAACTAATGAAAACCTAGTGTAGACAGGGGCTAAGTTAGATCGAATTAAGCCTAACTAAGCCATAGTCTAAGATACTTCAGTTAGTATGCAGATAAACATCTAAACTCATGTGGCCAGATTTGCAGAGAGTCAGGCTTGCACAACACCACAGATACTCTTTCTGCTGATGTGTGCAAATACTTGATAACCACACACAGAGAGTGTAGCTAATGGCTGCACCAGGGGATAGATCTACAAAGGACTTTAGGCACCAACCTGCTGTTTTAGATATCTAAATCCAAAATTTAGGTGGTTAAAATCCCTATTCAGCTGTTGTGTTAAATATGCCCAACAGCAGAAACATAGGTGCCTAAATCCTGACACCATTGAATGGCTCACCTCTCCAGGTCATGCCTGAGCCAATGTTCCCTCTAAGGTTTGACGGCTTGTGTGCAAAATTTTCAACCCGTGTGCAAAACTTTTTCTGAATAAAATTTTTGTGCAACTTCACATGATGGAAATTATTTAAAAATATAGAACAATGAAAAGTTAATGTTATTTGTTTTTATTAATAATTTGAATGTATTCTATGCTTATGTAACATTTTGTCTCATCAGTTCTTCAATCCTGTTTGTCTGCCTTTGTCGGCTTTCCAAAATGAATAAACACATAAAAAAGTTAAAATGAAAGCAATTAACTTGCCTCTCATTTTTCATTTTGCACAGCAGCCCATTTTACAATTTTAAAAAAATGGTCCTAAATTGTTCCTAGCCAGTTCAAATGTGACCCTTTACTTGTTTTACTTAATTGGTCACTATTACTAATCTTGATCACAGTATACTTTATTCCTTCATTTTATTAGTGTTTGCTATATATTTTTTCCCCAGTTTAACCCTTCCCTAAGGAGCAACAGGCCAAAAGGTAAAAAAACCAACCCAGGGCTTGACCCTATGATTACAAATCTGTTATTCTACCAACTGAGCTACAGGCATTCCATATATAAAAACTTCTAGGCATAAAGGATAACTGTGTACTCCACTGCCCCTTGATCCCGCCCCCCCATAAACTGCTCTTTATTCCATGTGTGCATCTGTGCAGCAAACTCTTACCATCAGGATCGTGGGTTCCAGCACTGTGCCCCCCCAGGCTACTTATCAGAAGTAAGAGGCTGGACAATCACCTATTTTTGGAATGCCTGAGGGAGGAAGGACATGAAGGTAAAAAGGAGCCCTTGGATAGCCAGCAACTTCCCCCTCCGCTAATCCTCAGTGGGGCTTCAGGCCTGCCCCCCTGCCCATCTTCAGCTGCTCTCCCACCCTGCCCCCTCTGCCAGTTGATCCTTGGCCATGGTTAAGGCCTGTCCCCCCCACCCCTTATCCAATCCTCAACCACTTTGCCAGACTAGGGTTACCGGATACCAAAGCATGGAAAGGAGGACAGGGGAGTACAAAAAGGAGGATGTTGGAGGACACATACACATCTGGGACTCCACCTGGGCCCCCTTTATCCACCCAGCCAATGCTCCCCCCCAAATGCTTGCCCCATTGATCACCCAACTCCAGGGAAATCTGTCTAGCCCCTAGTTACAGCGTGAAATTAATTGCAAGAACAGAGGCTCAAGAATATCAAATGAATGGCTTAAGTATTTTTCCTCTTCACATTAAAGTAATCGTAAAGCCAACCACTTTAAGGAGGCACAAAACTAAGTATTTAATGTTTATATCAAGGTGCAAGGAGAATCACACTGCAGAACTCCTATCCAGACTGATGTTTTTACATTGTGAGTTGCAAACGGAAGCACACCTCTAATAAATTTAATGTAGTAATTATGGACAAGATTAAAATCAGTTTTAACACACTAAGTTCCTTCACAGAATTCACTCATTGTTAGACACACAGAGGGATGGGCCCTTGACTACATGAAGCCTAACAGAATTTGAGGTGTTGGCTTCTAAAGGAAAAGTAATCTCTGTCAGCAGTATTCTCCCCATGACTTGAAATTAGGGGTGTGGTGCAGGGGGATGTTTGGGGGGGGTATAGGAGGTGCTCACTCATTTGCTCTAACACTGTTACTAGCCAGCAACTGGGGGGCACAGGCGGAGTGTACAGAAATCCCTGTCTAGCCTCAGTTTTGAGCCTCACTGTGCAGTATTTTTAAAAAATCAAAGACAAGCTCTTTAGATTTTATACACACAGGAAAGGAGAAATGAGAAAAAAAGAGATCTGCTGGTTTTTATGTGCAGACCTACCTGAAACATAACCTTTTACCTAAAATGCAAATGTCTGGAAACATCATATCCTACTATGTCTGCCATAAACCACAGAGGGATATATATCTATTTTATGACCATTGACATTTGGTTTGCTTTTATGTGAAATACACATCAAATGGGGGGGGGGGGCGGAGTAGAAGTAGATGTCTGTGACTATCAAATGCTCCACCCAAGAGGACAGCACCTATTCTTGAATGCAATGATCATTTTTTTCCTAAATATACCAAAATAAAAATAACCACAGAGTATATAAGCAAAAGCAAGCTGCTTGTTTCCTATGATTTGATAAACTAACAAAGGGACAAATATTGCAATCCTTACTCCATCAAATTTCCCACTGACTTCATTTAAAGCATAGGATAAGGCCTAGCCCAGCAGCTACTTTAGAATGGATAATACTTGCATATCTGTGTATCTTACTAAAATTTAAGGACACATCTATAGTGGACTAATCTCTTCTTGGAAAGAAGAAACAAACTGAAAAAAAAAAATCACACTGGGAAAAGGAAAATCTTACAGATTCAAAGCTCCTCACAACCAAAAGTGAACTTTGTTGGACCTCTAAACAAAAGATTTGTTGTCAAAAGCCAAAGTTCATTAGCAGGAATAAAGATCTGGCTTAGCCCAGCCATTAGAGAAAACCTCCCCAGAAACTAAGTAAAGCAGGAAGCAAAGAAGGAGTCACAGGTTTCTCTCTGGGCACTTCAGAGACCCCATCAGGGTGAAGAAAAGCCCCAACCCCTCCAAAAAAATAAGATTAAACCTTCCCCAAAATCAGGTGCGGGGAAAGGGGAGAGGACCTGAGCTGGAGCCTGGAAAGAAGCCAGGGGTGAGGAGCTAAAGCAGCAAACCGAAACCACGTGTAGCACTGCAGCTGGAATGCCTGGAGCAGGGAGGAGGGCAGGGCAAGGAGGAGCAGCCTTAAAGCGATACACCACTCCTCCGTTTCCTGGCTGAGCCTCAGCAGCTCTGTCGGGCTGTCCCAGCCTGTCCTGCCCCTCCCCGTGCGCGGGGACTGGAAACCCCTGCGCGGGGAGGGGTTTCTTATGTGCGTAGCCGCGCACCTTAGAGGGAACAGTGGCCTGAGCCCTGGTGAGATCATTAAACTAGGCATAGCTCTGCCTATCTTGTCTTCAGAGACAGATCCTATAGACCAGGGGTGGCCAGACTTACAGAACTCAAGAGCCTCACAAGTTGATTATTAAACCTTCGAGAGCCACACTGAGGCATACAACCACATTTTTACCTACTCCAAAATTACTAAGTTTAAAATTCATTGCACACTTTAATTTTATCATAAAAATGGGGCAAATATTGATCCACTAATATCAGATTCTAATAATTATTTAAGATTACCATGAAACTAGGCCTATACAGTAAAAATTTAGCTGTTGCTAGATGTAGAACACTACAGGCTTGTGGCAAGTTTTTTTTTAAATCTGGGCAGTAACTTGTCAGTGCAGCAGATAAAAGCTCTCTGAGATGCTGATCTCTCAGTATTGCACAATGTTTTGAATTTCATTGTGGAATATGATGCTTCACAGCAGTAAGTTGTACCAAAAATTGAAAGTAATCTATGTTCAGTTTTATACTTTTCTCCTTTGTATTTTCATTTCTTAGTATTCCACATCATGTTTAGGACTTGTACAACATGATTTTATTTTAACAATGAGTACACTGCATTAGGGCCTATGAGAAAATCTAAATATGCTATGGCTTCTCTGACCATGTCACGCTTCCCTCCCCCCCCTTGCCGCTTCCATGCCATCTCTTGCCATGCTGCTGCTTCTCTGCTCTCTCTAACCATGCCGCACTTCTGCCTCCCACCCCATCCCAGCACCTACCATGCCCCTGCTTCCCTGCCAATATTTCTGCCAGTAAACTTGTTCACTAAAATACTCATGGACAGTGAAGACAAATGGTCTGAGGACTCAGACACAATTTTAAAATGCAAGTTATAGTAAGGGAAAATACTGCTCTCATCTTAATCCTGTGAAGAGATGCACACAGGGACACCTTTTCAACTGTTCAGAATCACAACAGATCAATGAGAATTTATGGGGACAGAAAGTGCAAGATCAGAGCCTGTTTCAGTAAGTGCTTTGGAGTCCCTGCACAGAAGATACTATGGAAAAAATCCTATTGAGTTTATTCAATTTGGGGTCAGGCCCTATATAAATTCTAAATATCATTATTTTGCTTTTATAATACAAAGTAAAATCTTTATTGGTGAGAGATTTTTTCAGAAAGTTTACAACACAATTTTCCGTCCTCAGCCCTTTACAACAATTACTCTCATCTAATGGGCTCAGATACCCATAGAGTCATTCATGAAGACTTCACTGAAATATAAATGGATTTTGACTACTGGTATACAACAAAGGAGAATTAATACATGTTGAATGCTATTTAATCAGTAGAAGTATAGTGCTGCTATTGAACTTTGCACTGAATGTAAATTATCTTGGTAATTGACTTAGTTATATTAATTAAAATTTTCTTATAAAATAAATGTGCTAGCAGTTCCTTCTGCAAACAGATGACATACTCATGTCTGGGGCACACTTGTTCAATGGACTTAAGGAATTTTTTCTAAAGCCAGTTTTCAGTAGTGATGGTCTGTCTTAAGTCTAAATCATTTTGCATGCTGAAAACAAACCATGATCCATAATAAGTACTTGTAGCATTCTTTAAATAGAGGGGTTTTTTTTAATAACTTTTTGATAGCAGTCAGTGGTTTTGGATGTAACACGTGTCAATTTTCAGTCATTTCTGATGATTCTTATTTAATCCTCAAAATAGAAATACAAGAGAAATAATTTTGCATTACATTACAATATCTGGAAATGCCAGGTGATTTTTAAAAAAGAAAATTAATTTACAATTGCTTTTCAGGTTTAAATTGCTAATTATCATCACTTATCTGTAGTTCATTGTAGACTTGTTCTTGATGAATTTATGTTGCCAGTTTTAAAAATATTTACCCAGAAAACAATATAAAAAAAGAAAAGTATTTAAAAAAGCATGCACTGATGTAATTAAAGACTGTATCATTATGCACACAGACAAGGAGGGTAGAAATTAATATTGTGTGGATAAACTGTAGTATCTGGCAGTTACTTGGTCTGAGTGCTTGTCTTTCCCTGCAGGCTCTCTAAGTGCGGCCCCTCCCCTCCCTGCTCTTCCCAGGCTGCTTTTTCTCTGCAGGCTCTCCCAGGGCTGCCCCTCCCCCGGCTCTGACCACGCTGCTGTCTCCTGCAGCTCCTCCACTGCCAGCTCTCACCCTGCCGCCGCCTCTCTGCTGTCCCCGACCACTGCAAATTTCTCGTCCCTGGCTCCCGCCCTGCCGCCCTTCCCTCCTGCGCTCTCCTGGGGGCTGCAGTTTTTCTTTAAAGAGCCACATGCTGCTTGTGAGCCGCAGTTTGGCCACGTCTGCTGTAGGCATTCACTGAAGCTAGGACCCCTTTTGGATTGGTTCCTGCACAAAATATGCTACTGGAGGTGCTGTTACACTGAGAGCCCAATGGCTAGAGCACTTCCTTGGGAAGTGGAAGATCCGTATTCATATCCTACCCAATTTGTACCAGCAACTTGAACTCAGATTCCCTCCTCTCAAGTAACTGCCCCAACCACTGAGCTACAGGGTATTTTAGTGTAGATTTCTCACCTATGGAACTTGTTGCACTTTTATAACATGCTTGTATATTTATTGGGCCAGAGGAAGAGTCTGACTCTACAGTATAATGGTTAGTGCAAAGACCTGGGAGACGCAAACTCCTGTCTCTGTTACAATGAATATTTATGTATTTTATAAAAAGTGGGACAGCTCAACAGAAAAGACTGAGAGAGCCAAATCCCAGAATTCAATAGCCCAGTGGTAAATGCGCTCCCCTGGGAGATGGGAGCCTTTGGGTCAAATGCCTGTTCTGAAAGAGGCAGTGGGGGATTTGAATCCTCAGGACAGCATTTGCTACTGTGAATCTCAAGCAGAGATTCATGCCTCCCTCTGTCCCAGAATTAAGTGTAAAGTTCCTTTTGAGGCCCTCTCCTCTTCTTGGCATTCCCTACTGGCTTTATGTGGTGCCTCATTCATCTTGCTGGTTTCTGTGAACTGTTTGTTAGCTCAAGCTGTTGAGCTGCTGCTGAGGTCACAGGTAGAGCCCTGCGCAGATACAAAAATGTGGAACTGCATCCGATCCACATCTGCTCAGAGATAACATTAATCCGATCCGAAATCAGCATGCCAGGATTTAGCTGCATCTGTAACTGCAGGTGCAACCAAGTTTGGGCTCACATACAACTATTCAGACTTTGATTGGTTCATTCCTCATATGGGTCCCACCCACTTTTCCTTTCTTGTTTGTGGTTTGCATGCTGTGCTATCAATCAGATTTCTTTGCCCACCTATGAAATCTCTGATTGACAGCAATGGCTTGCCAACTGGAAGCAAGAAAAGGAAGAAGTGGGCAGGGGAATGAGCCAATCAAAGGCCAGCAGTGAGTCTCCAGGTCCCACCTTGAGACTCTGATTGGCTGGCAGATCACAATCTAGGATTGGCCAGAGCTCTTCCTGTTTCCCCTGTGCAGCAGCTTCTGCAGTGGATCCCACTGTGATAAGGTAACAATAGAAGCTGCATCCGTGAGTTGATCCACAGCAATGGGTCTGTGGTTATCCACACCCACATCCACAGATGTGGATACCCACGGATCTGCAGCAGATACCCGCGGATTTGCAGGGCTCTAGTCACAGGTTCAATCTTCCCAGTTGATCCAGCACTAGCTTGCTGGTTTCTGTGACTCCCATGAGGTTCCTAAGTCTCTTTATGCATTATGCAGGGAGTCTGAGTGCCTAACTGGGGACACTGCACTTCAGACCTCTTTGCGGAGTGAGTCCACGGTTGTTTAGACACGACAGATGACATGTACCCCAAAACTGCTGACCCATCAAAAATCTATACGTTAGTTAGTGTGTGCAAATATATAGGTGAATATTTAAATGAACCTCTGATGCTTGTCTGACCCGTTTTATATGAGATTCTCTCACCACTGCTTGTTCCTGGATTCTTAAAGATTGCCGTTTAAATCTTTGGAGGTACAGTATGTTCCTATACACTCACTGGGAGGGTTGGATTGTCCCATGCTGTTCCTTGGAGCTGGAGGGTTTTTATTGCTTTTATTATTGTTATTCTACTGATGGATGCAATATGGAGTTAGTTTAATAAAGTCAATCTGAGTTATTAGAATAAGTAATTTTCAAGATTATTGTAGCAAAATATACTCCCTCTGTATTTTAATATTTCACAACCACAAATTGTTGTACTTCTAGACCAATAACACTGAAATTCACATTAAAATTTCTGATAATAGAACCTATTAATCAACCATGAGTCACGAGGGAAAGGGCTTAACCACAAAAGCTCTAAGATGTTCCCATTTACTCCAGCTGCCCTACAATAAGAACAGTTGCCTTTACCTCCTTAAAGAAGCCACTTTCACAGAAAATAAGTGCACTAAAACTCCAGGCATGGGTTTTACTTGGAGAGTTGCATAGGAGTGTGGAATGGCAGTCTAAGGTTTTGAAAGGTAGGTCAAGAGCTTTGTGCCTCAAGTTAATGATTGATATGGTGATGTAATACATTTTGTCTCTCTTGTCAGAGAAAATATTCAAACACTTTTTAGAAGGTACTGTGCCATCTTTAATAGATACTAAGTGTCTGACACTCTATAGAGAAAGCTTACTGGGAGTTGGGGGAAGAAGGAGTGATTCCAGAAAAACATATGAAACAGGTTAGGGAGAGGCTGTCGTGCTGGGATGGCTAGAGAAGCCTTTGAATGGAATAAGAACACTTGAACATGCAGAATATATTAGCTCACCAGTGTGCCCAACTATTTTTGAGTTTTGTGAGGAAAGGCTTTTAAGGAGATAGGGTACTTCATTCTCTGTAGCCAGAAGAGAATGCAGGTATTTTTCCCTCTCACAGCAATGTCACTTAATGGTTTACCCTGCTTGGTGAATGCTTTCTGACTTCCCTTCAGTTTTCTGGGATCATTGAGTCACAAAGTTTAAGGCCAGAAGGACTACCAGATCATCTAGTTTAACTTCATGTATATCACAGGCCACCCACACCAATGAACACTTACACACTAAAGCCAGCAACTGAAATTAAACAGAAGTATTACAACCCATAGAAGACTAGACTATTATGACAGAGGATAGAAGGGACTGGGATGCATCAATGCCCAAGGCCCCCACAATGGCATGGAAATGATTAAGTGAGAGATACCTTAAATATCCTGGCAAGTGCTGCTTTTTCTGCAGGTTACTCTTTCTGTTTAGAAGGCTCTCCTTACTATCCTTAAAAATGTTGGACACACTGGTGAGCTAACATTCTGCACATTCAAGAATTCTTGTCCCATTCAGGTGCTTCTCTAGCTATCCCAGCAGACGGTCTCACCCTAACTGGTGAGGCTATATGTTAGAACCTCAGCTTGCAAGCAAGAAGCATCCAACCAAGCCTCAGAGAGGGGGAAACTGCTCAATGCCAATTCACAGCCCTGGCCCTCCTCATCCAGCATTCCATCTTCAGCTGTGACCACCCATGATGCTTTAGAGAAAGGAGATAAATAAAAAACAAACAAACAAAAAACAGCAGTACATAGGGATGTGTGGAGGGAAGTCCATTCCTGACCCCTGTGGGTAACTGGCTGAAACTCTGAAGCCTAAGCTACATATAAGACATAAACTGGATGTGTGCCCAAGGGCTACTGAGTCCTGCCCCCCCCCACTATTGAAAGCAACCTCAGAATAGCAGGCAGTGTTCTAACGTAACTTGTACAGCAAATTTTTTTTTTTTAATTTAGGTAATAGAGGTCTTGAAACAAGAGAGCTCACTTCTATATCAGTCTTCAGTGACTTAGGTCAGGCTATCAAGATACTTCAGAGTAGCCTTAGGAGCTGACATTATGTACCATACTTAGCACTCACATCTGTGGAATTATATCCCTTTATAGAAGATGGGAATTTATCCCTATCATTTGAATGAATGGTAAAACCTTCACTGTTGATAAAAGCCATGTTTGTTTCATTCCTCTAATCAGAACTGATGAGTCACTCTCTTACGCAAACCCTTTTCTGCAGCCTGTCAACAGCCTGTGGCAATGAATAATTTTTGAAGAAATATAGTCATTTCTCTGGTACCTTTCATCCTGGAGAATCCCAGACCACTTTACAACTACAGAGAGGGAATTTTGTCCTCCCCTGAAATGAAGCCATGCCTATTGCTTAACAGTGCAGAACCCTTCAACTACCTCAAAAATGAGGACGAGTACTGAATGCAGTTGAAATGGCAGGAACGATTTAGGTAGGCAGAACTGGAGAAGATTCTGCAACTGCCTAAAAACCTGTTTCTGCTTCAGTGCCCAGTAACTTTCTTTTTCAGTTTGTTAACTGTGTAAATCCCCTCCCTTCTCAGTCATGTCTGTTATCCCTGGTGAAGCAGGAAATTTTGCAATGGTGCTGCTTTTCTTTTCTTCTTTTAATTAATTTAGATCTTCTGATTAAGTGACAGCCTTCCTCACTTTTGGCAGTCATTCCATGACAAGATAATTTATAGATGAATTGACATTATATGATTAGGACGAGTAGGGTAAATAACAGATGAAGAGCTGAGTGTTTTGAAACTAAAAAGGCCCTCCCAAAATTCTCTGTTTACACTGATTTCACATGCTGTAAGAAGTAGATCGTGTTGTATGTTCAGCAATTAAATATCCTGCTAACATCTAAATAAAATTGCTCTGATGCAGAAATTGAAGCAAAAGGCTGAATACTAAATATCTTCATGAAATCTGATATAAATCTAGGCAATGTGAGTGCCTAAAACGAATCACAGAATCAAGGCTCGAGTTGGAAAATCTCTCTTGTGAGCATTTAATTTTCCCATAGTCTGTTGAGAATTAAATCTCATGCTGTACTTAACACCAATGTCAACTAACTTTGAGCCTCATAAGTAACTATTACTAGAGTCCTTGCTCTATGCCTGGGTTAATGTCCCTCACTGGGGATCTTAACCCAAATAAATAGTCAAGCGTCTAGCATACACTAGTCATTTAATTGAGAGAGCATTTAGAGTTGGTCAGAAATTTTCTAGCAAAATGTTTTTGCCATCAGAAATTGCTCTCCTGCTGAAAGTGAAATGCCACTCCTGTGCCTGGAGTTTTGCAGAAATGCTTATTTTGATTAAATTTTCTTTTTAAAAAGAAATAGAACAAAGCGGATAGAACACTTAGATTTTCTGTTCAAAATTATTTTTGTTTAATTTTTTAATGTGTATATAATAAAACTCAAAATTGGAATAAAAATTTTGAGTTAATCAAAACATTTTTAAAAACTGTGAAATTTCAAATATTTTTAGTTTTGTTCCTTTTTCAGAACAGATTTAAAAAAAAAAAATCTCACAGAATTCCCCATGAAATAGAAAAGCTGGTCCTACATAGCTCTAGCAGTTAAATGTAGCACAGAGTAACCCAGGCTACCGTGTAGTAACATAAGGCAGGTCTTCATTGACAGTGGCAAATTTGCCACTGATAGTTCAAACTTTGTGAGCAACTGAAGTCGATCCTGCAGTACCACCCTGGCAACTAGTTAACACAGGTTCGAAGGGAGGCCCTTCCCTTTGAACTAGCATAGTATATGTATGTGCAAGGAGTAGAGAAGCCAAACGAAGATACAAAAGCTATTTTAGGTAACTTGCATATCTACATTCAACTGCCTCCAAAAAGGGCAGGCAGAATAGACCTGCCTGTAGAATCCTCTGGGTAAAGATACTGGAGACAAATGGAAGGATGTGCTTGAAATGTAGAGATGAAGTTCATGGATTCATAGAGTATTAGAATCACTTCAGAAATGATAAACTGTTTTGATGAAAGTGTCTCTATAGAAGTAGAAGGAATGACAAACAAATAGGTCCCAAACTGGGACGCCTTGGCAAGTGAACTTTCGAGCAATACAGAAGGGAAGGAGAACAAGTCTCTCAGAATTTCTCACTTGAAAAATCTTGTGAGTACTGTGCTTCCAACATATAACATGTCAGATACCAAAAATGCACTATCTAGTGAACAAGCCTACACTGACAGTGTAATTAGATGATATAGGTGCTATCGTGCTAGGAACATGAAACTTCTGACACATATAGGAGAAGGAATGCAGATTTAGAAACTCATGGAACTGCTCAGGACTGAGAATGAAATTTGTTCATGCATCTTATTTTTTCTCATCAGTGCTATTACTCATACCTAATCCCATTCTTAAGAAGTCTCCAATCTCATTTTCTCTCTCTCTCTCTTTTTTCTTTTTTATAATGTGGATCATCTTCCTCAACCCTTGTAGGAGTCATTTATTTATGCCATCTAATTCCTTTGATAATTCCAGAGCAGATTGCTATATTCAAGTTTATATTTGGGAATGGGTTGAAATGACTGAAGTATGGGTCAAAATGGTGGAAATATAGGTCTTGGGTTCAATTTCATACCAGCCTTGGTGTTTGTGTATGTAAATACTATTCGTCTTTGTTTTCAAGATTAATTTCTAGTTAGTTGTTTGTTGGGTATCCAGTGGTCTTTAGGCATGAGGTACTACCAAGATTAATATTTTCTAGAAACATGTTTTTCCTTATTGCATCACAGAATTTTGTAAGTTTGAGCAGTGGCTTGAAAGTAAATAAGATTAAAGTGAAGCAATCATTGTTTATTTCCAGACACACATGAAGTAATTTGATTTTTTGACCTATCAGTGGGAAATGTATCTAAGCACACAACCTGGAATACAATGAGGAATGGCTTAATACAGAAGGCACACAGGTGCACACATGTTTGTGGGCTGACAGCTGCAGACAGGCGTAGACAAATCATCCTGCAGTCACATTTACATCCAGGGTTCTGACGTTCTGATTTATTCATGTTTCTTCATAGGCAGCATGATTGTCTTTAAGACGTACCTTAAAATCCCTGAGAAAAATGAGCAAATGCAAGAGAATAATAGTTGCCTGTATGGGGCTCTAATTAATGCCAGACTATCCCTGAGGCAGTATGAAACATTACGTATGCAACCATGGTGGGCCTGATTCTGAGCTCACTCACAACAGTGCAAACCATTCCATTCAATGATGTTCCTCCTGGTTTACACTAGTGGAACCGTTCAGAACCTGGCCCACCAACTGAAGGCTGAGGGCCTAATTACAGGGATGTATTCAGTGCAGCCTAAGAGTAAAGTAACTGGGTTAATATAATCTCCACTGACTTTCTAGAAGTTCTGCTTCCCAGGGCACATTTGGAGGGATGTAATTTCTGTGCAGTTATAGCTTACTGTGGCCTTAAATTCCTTTGAAGTTGCGGAGAATGGGAAGCATATATTCCTCCAATCTCCCATGTTCAGTGAAGAAATGAGGGCTTTACATCAGTGGGAAAAGGACTGGGCCCTAAAACCAGATTGAAAGGATCAGCTGCTTGGTCCACACTGCAGTTGCCCACGGATCCCCAAACCAGAAGCATTTGGTTACGAAAAGAATTCTCCCTCTACACAAGAAATTTGAACAGCCTTGAGCAAATGGCTTCTTTTAGCCATATTTTGCCCCTGTCCTTGTGAGTTCTAGGGAAACAGCTGTGGGATGAGATAGGGCTTCCAATTCATTACAATAGGGGACACTTAGAATACAGATAATAGAATGGCAAAATGGTCCCACCCTGCAAGGAAATTTTGGCACCCTGAAAGGAGGTGTGAATGAATTTATAATGACACATCAAGACAAGTGTGTCTTTTTGACATCCTTTGAAAGCATAAGGAGGGTGGAAGCAGCTCTTTAGAGAGTGTCAAAATCTCAAACAGCCAAGTGTGGGGAGAATTCTTAGGTTGGAATTTGTTGTGTAGCATAAGTTACCCGATTTGTGAATATGAAGCATCTTTCCGCCTAATCGACCAGGGGTTATATAAAGAACAGCAGAGGCTCTTCCTGCTTGGTTGCAGAAGCTGATAGGCGAAGTCACATGTGGTAAGAAGCACTGTTCCCTCTAAGGCGCGCGGCAGCACGGCCGCGCAGGATTTTCCTGCCCCCGCGCATGGGGCAGTTCAGGGGCAGCGTGGCCGAGGGGAGACGAGCCGGAGTGCTGTGTCCGAGCACGAGCCTCAGCCCAGCCCCTCGGCCAGAGGAAGAAAGGGTCTGTGGGCTTGGGTCAGCCCTGCCACTCCTCCCTCCCCTCCCCTCCTCGGAGATTGTGGAGGCTCCGCCTCTTCCAGCCGGGGTCTGGCTGTTCGCATGGCCAGCCCCAGCCTCCAGCCCAGGCTCGTGGTTGCCGGCCAGCACCGTGGCCTCCTGCCCCCTGCCCAGCTCTTTGGCCAGTGAATAGGGCTGGGGGGGGATTTGGGTTTGTCAGGCAGCTGGCAGGGAGAGTGTGTGGGGAGGGGGGAGAAGGGGTCAGGATGGTGGGCTGGGGAGGGCTTGGGGGGGCTGAAAGAGGTGGCATGAAGATGTGGAGCTGGGGGTGGGGTTTAGGAGGGCTGGAATGGGGGCAGGGAGCTTAGGGAGTCGGAATTGGGGCAATTCTTCAGCTTTTTAAACAAGAGGCATGGCAAAGAGTAAGTGCCATTCATATCCTGAAGTTTGAAACTCCTCAAGTGGGAAACAGGGAGTGCATGGTGCCAAAATGTCCCTTCTGTAACTAGATAAAGCTGTGGAGGTGAAAAATCTCTAAAAATCAGTTGTATATTTCCTGAAAGCTAGTGTGGATGTTACTTAAGTGGAGTGACTGAACAGTGAGAGTGTTTGAGCATGTTAACCCCCTGCTTTCAAAGAACCTGGAAGATGTTTTCTCCAAAATCCTGTAACTCACAACAATTCATTACAAAACAAACAAGGAGTCTTGTGGTACTTAAAGACTAACAAATATATTGATTGCATGAGCTTTCATGGGAGAAAACCCCATTTCATCAGATGCTTTGAAGAACAATTCACAGAAATTTTAGAGATGTAATGGAGATATCAGATAAGTACTTGTTTTAAATATAGTAACAGCCAAAAGACTGGGAATCAAAGGAGCCATGAGATTATTCTCTTCACTATGCACCCTAATCTGTCCATCAGAAGAAACCATAATGCATTAAAGTGATGTGGTATTTTGGCAGAGATTTTCTCTTAAGTTGAAATGGAGCCCCAAAATGATGGGGCAGGTAAAGATACAAGGGACTGAAAATAGGCTTTTAAGAAATACTGTAGCCTTATCTTAAAGCAGCTAGAAGCCCATTGTTTTGATTTCAGCTGTGTTTAGCATCCTTGTTGTAGCAGCATTTTCCTGAAAAGGATGCCTGGAATCTTTTTTTTGATTTTTAAAATTTCAATAGAATTTACCCCTCTGGGAGCATCAAGACATCTTAAATGCTGCCAATTTCCAAAGCGGTAGCCATGTTAGTCCATTCCAGGAAAACAAAACAAAACAAGGAGTCTCCCACGAAAGCTCATGCGAAAAATAAATCTTAGTCTTTACGTGCCACACGACTCCTTGTGTATCTTAAATGCTGTCAGTGATAATTAGCTGGCTTCCGTGTAAACTGTAACTCTGCATGTAGAACACAGGAGATGAGGGTATTAGGCAGAATTGTGACTCCTAGGATCCTGATTGAATATAACTTTGGTCTTGGGTTGTTTGAAAGCCATGGATTAGTTTCTTTTGATTGTATAGCAATTTGGGTAAATTTTAAATAAATTCGGTGATTTTAGTAATAAAAAACAACTTTAAATAGTTTATATTAATTTTTCATTGGTCTAGATTTTTCAATAATTTTTGTTGCACGAGTTTGCACACAAATTTTATTCAGAAAAAGTTTTGCACACGGGTTGAAAATTTTGCACACAAGCCGCCAAACCTTAGAGGGAACATTGGTAAGAAGGTAGTGGAAATGTATACTGGGAGGTATCTGAGTGGTGTGTGAGCAAAGAAGAGGCAAAGGGAGAGAAGCCTGTATGGTTCATTGCTACAGTATGTTTGAAAATCCATGCAGCTGTGAACTGAAGAAAGGCTATGCATTCTGGCCCTGGTGTCTGCTTCTAGTCCTTAGCTTATTGGCTACTACTGCTGCTGACTGTGGTTTGGACATACTGCAACATCCATGCCTGCAAGGAGTGTATGGGTCTACTGAAAAAAGGACTATTGAAGGACATACATTCTAAATCCTGTAAGGTTAGAATTAAACTTGTAGCATGTGAGCAAATGAGCTGAGCTGGATATGCTCTCCAAAACAATGCACTCCATGCAGACTAACCGTAGGAGGACTTCTTTCACCAGTCCCACATTTGTTTCCAAGTCTTATGCTCCTTCCCCTGAAGCGAGAAATGTATCATTTTGGATTATAAACATGAAGCTTTTAGTAGACAGGGGCCCCAGCCAGAACTCTGGCTACAAACACCTTTGAACTTCATGGAGCTCTGGATTCAAATTTAACAGCTGGCATTTTTCCCTTTTAATGAACCAAGTCAAAACCTCAGATCCAAATGAGCCCAGACTTGAGAAAAGTCATGTAGAGCCAGACCATGCAATGTAGGCTCATCTCCAGTTTCAGCTCACTGAAGCCAAGTTTTCAAATGGTTTCCAAGACTATGCCTTCAATATCTGAGTGAGCATATATGCACAGTGTTCTATCAATGTATACATTCAAGATGTGCAGTTGGACATGCAAACAGGGTAGCTGCTTATCTACAGGTACCAGACCTCCATGAACAAGTTAATGTTTATCAGTGCACAAGCTGGATATACCTGTCCATACTGGAAACAGAATTTGGTGACCACCGGAGAATGTTGTCTTCAGATATCTCAGAAAAGACCACTGTAATCCTTTATTGTTTCTTTGTATAACCCAGGCCATAAATTCCCTGAATTAATTGGTCTGAACTAGAGCACATGTTTTAGAAAACCATCCAGTCTTGATTTAAAAACTGCCAGGGCTGGAGAATCTACAACACTTTCTAATGTGTTCCACTGATTAACTATCTTGATTGTTAAATAATTGTACCATATTTCCATTCTGAATTTGTCTAACTTCACCTTTCAGCCATTGTATTGATATAGACTATAATCAGCTAGATTGAGAAGCTCGTTATCAAATTTCTTTCCTTGTGGAGGTTCCTATAAACTGTGCTCAAGTCATTCCTTAAACCCTTTTTTGTTAAGCTAAATAGACAGTCATGCAGTTCTGTCACTATAAGGCAAATTTTCTAATCCTTTAATCATTCTTGTGGCTCTTTTTTGGACTGTCTTCAATTTATCAGCACCCTTCCTGAATTTTGGACACCAGAAGTGAACACAGTATTCCAGCAGCAGCTGCATTATGGCTGAGAACAGAGATAACGTAACCTCTTGGCTCAACAGAGTTCACTCCCAGCTGAGACACCTGCTTGTGGCTGGGCCTGGTGCCCCTTTCCATTGGTTGCTTGTCCCAAGGTCTCTCGCTTTCTGTGTGACTCAGGATATGCCCTTTTTATGACTCATCCTTCTGGCCTCCCCTTCCAGGCTGTAAAAGTACCACTAGATAAGATGCCCATATGTCGTGACAGGCAGTCATCCAATCTAAGTTCATGTGCAGTGCCATTTTCCCAGGGGCAGGTAGAGGAACCAGGGCCCACCCGCTGTTCTACATTTCAGCCCCTTATGATTAGCAATCCAGGTCTGTTTAGTCTCAGATCCTGTTGCTATTTACTGAGATCCTTCCTACCCCATTTCTGTATCTCCTTGCATAGTTCTGGTTTACCATCAGAGATATCTCAGCTCCCTGTAGCAACATCACACTTCCAGGCCTCTGACAGAATCCCCAGTCAAGGAAGTACCTCCATGCTTACTCTCCCCTAAAACATTACTTTCTCCCTAGGAAATGAATGCAGAGCTCCTCCCTGCAGCCTCCTCTCACTCACAGCTTTCTGGCTTTATACAAGTCCAGTCAGCTCCTGCCCAGCTGGGTTTCATTTTCAGTTAGACTTTATCAGTCTATTGCTCTCCTCCAGGTGTAGCTTATAAGGCTAATTGGCCCTTTTTAACCTGCTCTGGACAGCATCCCTCCCTTTAGACATTCAAAGATCTCATTAGGTTGTTTGACCAAACAGTTGCACTGGGAGCTCATGTTCTGCTGGTTATCAACCATGGACTCCAAAACCTTTTCAGTAACAGCTTCCCAGAATAGATTTCCCCGTCTGTATTCTATGGCCTACATCCTTTGCTCCTAGATGTATAATTTTACATTTACCTGTGTTAAATGAATACTGTTTTTTGCCCCCAGGTTTCCAGAAGGTTGAGTTAACTCTATCAGTAACCTTCATTATCTAAAACAAACAAGGAGTCCTGTGGCACTTAAAGATTTAAAAAATTATTTATTTCATTTGCTTTTGTGGGAGAAAATCTCACTTCATTAAATGCTTTGAATTTAACTAAGTGGGATTTTCTCCCATGAAAGCTCATGCAATACATCAATCTGTTAGTCTTTAAGTGCCACAGGACTCCTTGTTTGTTTTCCTAAACTAGACTAACATGGCTGCCCCTTTGGAATTTCATTATTTACAGTTCCCCTAATTATTACATCATCTGCAAGCTTTATCAGTAATGATTTTATGTGTTCTTCCAAATCATTGATAAAAACATTATAGTATTTGGCCAAGAACTAATTCCTGTGGAACACCACTAGAAACAAAACCGCTCGATGATGATTCTCCATTTATAGTTACAGTAAGAGAACTGTCAGTTAGCCAGTTTTTGAGTCATTTAATGTTCGCCAAATTAACGTTATAGTGTTCAGTGCCTCTAATCTCTGTATTGAAAGGTCTTACTAAAAGCCAATGAAAGCTAAGCTCTTACAAATCGTATTTCAATTGATCTGAAGAGTTTTCATACAGTTGTTCTGGTTTAACTAATAGCAGGGTTCCACTGGTTTTACAAAATCTGTTTTTAAATGAATTTATGTTAAACTGGTGCACTAGCTGTATGTAAACAAGCACTAAGTCACCTGTGTAGGGAAAATTGCTTTGAACACAGAGCTTTCTAATTGTACTTGTGCATTTCCATCTGAAATACCTACCCAGAGCCACATTTTACTTGCTGGAGGTTCATTACCTGTTGCTGTCCCAGTCTGTTTTGCAAAAGCAATATCATCAACAAGCAGGCATTTATACAAATAGGACACAGGAACCCCTGTAGAACTAACAACCCCGGTGATACTGTCCCTGCTGTTCTAATTGTAAGAGAAATGTCAACTGATAAGCTTGAATTTAAACAGCTTTTTCCAATAGTTTCAGTCACCAGTACCCCCACTCTACACTTGGACAAAGACCTTGGATATGTCATGCTCTTGGCTGTGAGGCTATCAGTTTTATTAAAGGCCCAGTAAGATCACACTTATTATCAAATAACTTTCTTAGATGCTCTAATGAAGCCCTAATGCCTGAGGCAGGTGGGGGAGGTCAACACCAAAAGAAAATCCAGGGAGGTAGATACAATAGAATTGAATGTCAAAATGGGAAAGTAGGGCAATCAGCTGGGTATCTTAGGTGCCTATACACAAATGCAAGGAGCCTGGGAAACAAGCAGGAGGAATTGGTAGCACTAGCGCAGACAAAGAACTATGACATGATTGGGATAACAGAGACGTGGTGGAATAGTTTGCATGACTGGAGCTCTGCAATGGATGGGTATAGACTGTTCAGGAAGGACAGGCAGGGAAGGAAAGGGGGAGGAGTAGCACTATATGTAAAGGAGCTCTATGACTGCTCAGAGCTCCATTATGAAAGTGGAAACAAGCCAGTTGAAAGTCTGTGGGTTAAGTTTAGAGGGGAGAGCAACAAGGGGGATGTTGTGGTAGGTGTCTGCTACAGACCACCAGATCAGAAGGAGGAGGTGGATGAGGCATTCTGTGGACAACTGACAGAAGTTTCTAGAGCACAGGCCCTGGTTCTCATGGGGGACTTCAATTACCCTGACATCTGCTGGAAGGCCAATACAGCAGTGCACAGGCAATCCAGGAAGTTTCTGGAGAGTGTTGAGGACAACTTCCTGGTACAAATGCTGGAGCAACCAACGAGGGGCCTTGCGTCTCTCGATCTGCTGCTCACAAATAGAGAAGAATTTATCAGGGAAGTAGAGGTCAATGGCAGCCTGGGTAGCAGTGACCATGAAATGATTGAGTTCAAGTTGATGATTAAAGGAAAGAAGGAAAGAAGCAAAACACAGACCCTGGACTTCAGAAAAGCAGATTTTGTCTCCCTCAGGGAACTGATGGGCAGGATCCCTTGGGAGGCTGATCTGAAGGGGAAAGGTGTCCAAGAGAGTTGGGTGCATTTTAAAGAAACCCTGCTAAGGGCACAGCAAGATACAATTCCGATAAGGAGAAAGCACAGCAAATGTGGAAGGCGCCCACTGTGGCTTAACAGAGAGCTCTGCACTGAGCTGAAGCATAAAAAGGACGCTTACAGGAAGTGGAAGCTAGGACAGATGACTAAGGAGGCATATAAAGACATTGCTCGGGACTGCAGGGATAAAATCAGAAAGGCCAAAGGACAAATGGAGTTGCGACTAGCAAGGGATGTGAAGGATAACAGGAAGGGGTTCTACAAGTATATCAATAACAAGAAGAGGATCAGGGATGGTGTAGGTCCCTTACTGAATGGGGCAGGCATCCTCGTGACAGAGGATGAGGAAAAAGCTGAAGTGCTCAATGCTTTTTTTACTTCAGTTTTCACAAGCAAGGTCAGCTCCCAGCCCACTACACTAGGTACGGGGGACTGGGGAGAAGAAGAGAGGCCCTTGGTGACAGTAGGTCAGGTTAGGGACTGCTTAAAGAAACTAGATGTGCACAAGTCAATGGGGCCGGATGAACTGCATCCGAGGGTGCTGAGGGAGCTGGCTGATGAGATAGCAGTACCGTTGGCCATTATCTTTGAAAACTCGTGGCGAACGGGGGAGGTGCCAGAGGACTGGAAAAAAGCAAATATAGTACCTATCTTCAAGAAAGGCAAAAAGGACGATCCAGGGAATTACAGACCTGTCAGCCTCACCTCAATCCCTGGAAAAATCATGGAGCAGCTTCTCAAAGAATCCATCCTGAAACACTTGGAGGAACGTAGAGTAATCAGGAACAGTCAGCATGGATTTACCAAGGGTAAATCATGCCTGACCAACCTCATCGCCTTCTATGATGAGATGACTGGATTTGTGGATGCGGGAAGAGCCGTTGATGTCATATACCTTGACTTTAGCAAGGCTTTTGATACGGTTTCCCACAGCATTCTCATTGGCAAATTAAGAAAGTATGGGTTAGATGCATGGACTGTAAGGTGGATAGAAAACTGGCTAGAACAACGGTTTCAGCGTGTAGGAATCAATGGCTCCATGTCAAGTTGGCAGGCAGTAACAAGTGGTGTGCCCCAGGGGTCGGTCCTGGGGCCAGTTCTGTTCAATGTTTTCATTAATGATCTGGATGATGGGATAGATTGCACACTTAGTAAGTTTGCAGATGATACCAAACTGGGGGGAACGGTAGACACCCTAGAGGGCAGAGACAGGATTCAGGGAGACCTAGACAAACTGGAGCAGTGGGCCAAGAGGAATCTCATGAGGTTCAACAAGGATAAGTGTAAAATCCTGCACTTGGGACGAAAAAACCCCATGTACTGCTACAGGCTGGGGAGTGATCAGCTAAATAGCAGCACTGAAGAAAAGGACCTGGGAGTCATGGTGGATGGGAAGCTGGATATGAGTCAGCAGTGTGCTCTTGCTGCCAAAAAGGCCAATGGCATACTGGGCTGCATCAGAAGAAGTGTTACCAGCAGATCGAGGGATGTGATCATTCCCCTCTATTCTGCACTAGTGAGGCCACATCTGGAATACTGTGTCCAGTTTTGGGCTCCCCACTACAAAAAGGACATGGACAATTTAGAGAGAGTCCAGAGGAGGGCAACCAAAATGATCAAAGGGCTGGAGCACAAGCCCTATGAAGAAAGACTGAAGGAACTAGGCTTATTTAGCCTGCAGAAGAGAAGACTGAGGGGGGATTTGATAGCAACCTTCAACTACTTGAAGGGTTGCTCCAAGGAGGAGGGAGCTCGACTGTTCTCGGTAGTAACAGAGGGCAGAACGAGAAGCAATGGTTTCAAGTTACAGCTGGGGCGGTCCAGGCTGGATATTAGGAAAAACTTCCTTACTAGGCGAGTGGTGAAGCAGTGGAATAAGTTGCCTAGGGAGGTGGTGGAATCTCCATCTCTGGAGGTGTTCAAGTCCCAGCTGGACAAAACACTGACTGGGATGATCTAATGGGAGTGGTCCTCCTTTTTTTGGCAGAGGGTTGGACTAGATGACCTTGTGGGGTCCCTTCCAACCCTATGATTCTATGATTCTATGATTATATCCAAATTTCTTGACATTTGTGCAGTTAAAACCTCAAACTGGTTATATTAATGTAGGTCTTTTCTATATATAAGGCTAAAAAAAATTGGTTCCGAAGGAGAGTTTTGTTGTGGAATTATATTGCTGATTATGGCTGGCTAAAGATATGAAACTTTATCCTAGGGAAAGTTGGGGTGGCCTGCACACACCTGCATACAACTTGCTGCTGTTTTATTCTACAGCTTCTAGATATGTAACTGTTTGTCCAAACTCTTGAATCTGTCTCCATGAAAGGAAGAAGTTCTAACCCTCCCACTACAATTTGACACACTATGAAAGGAAAAAGATACTCAACAAAACTCTTAATGGGTCTTGACGATTTAAGGGAAGACGCTCAACTTATTTTTGGATACAAAACCTTTGCCACTTTTCCTAGAATAAAAAAAACAACAACCCCACAAATACTCAGCCACTGATTTGATAACTGAACTTGCTACGTCGGCTCTGATATGCAAAATAAAATTGGTCTTGGTAAGAGGTTGTTTTGCAGATGGAAGTGATTAGCAGTGAAGTGTATTGTACTAATGGAGTGTGTTAAGGTTACATTAGTTCAAAAACACTGTGGAAAAAAATATTATCATTTTTTCTCTCTCTAGAACAACTCACCCAATTAAAAATATGCCAACAAACTGATCACATGAGTAACTCTTCCTTTGTTCCCCTCTCACTTCCCCCTCCTGATTTCCTTTTCCACTCCTTTTTTAAACCCCTTTTGCTTAGTCTGTTCCCTCCTCTTTCCCTCTTAAAGGCTCTGGGACATAGCCCCTTGGCAATTTTTATGTACCTCCCACACAGTATGCCAGAAATAGGTGTTTTGGAAATGACAGTGCACAGCACCATCTCCTCCCCGCCCCCCGAATTGGAGTGCATTCAGAGCTCGGGTGTTCTGCTGTATGTACCCAGAAGCTTTGTGCAGCTGGGGTAGACAAATGTGCGTGTGATAACTGAGATGCAGGCTTCCCTGCTGGTTTCTTCCAAGAATGCGTGTACAACGCAGGCAGCAAATAATCAATGCAGACAGCCTGCTCAGTTAATAGATAAAACACACACTCCCCCTGAGGGAGCCAAATCTAGAATGCTCCTCCCACATCTCCAAAAGACAGGCATTTACTACTATGGAGAGCTTTGATTTCATGAAAGGGATCGTGCTGTTGAGGGCAGGATCCAAAATACCTCTTCAGATCACCTCTCAAATCCTCTTTGAGTTATTTATCCTACTTGGTACTTCGCTGCCCATGTGCACAAGTGCTTCTTTGCTTTTTTGTAGGTGTTGGCTTCGTTGGGTATTAAACCCTGCCTGCCTGCCCTATGCCCTGATGTGTGTATGTGAGTTCAGTAAATGAACAGGAGGGTTAAACTGATTTCTTTATTCCACTGAGTTTGAGTAAACTGGGCTTTCCTCCCCATTTCTTTTCTTTCCTCCCTGAATGTTCTGAAGTCTGTATTGTCCCCATTTGGTCCTGTGGTAGGCTAGTACCCTTATTTACAACTCCATGGTTGCTCAGGTCTCAGACCGACTGTTTTGGGTGTTCCCTGTCTGCTTGTCAGAAGTTACTTTTTCTCTTCATTGATGTGGGCATGTGTTTTTGACCACTTACAAGGATTCTGATATCCTTGACTACCCTTGGTGACTGCTACTGGATCGATAAAAGTGGCCAGTAGTTACCCAATTTGTATGCCTCCCCAGATTGCTACTTGCTGATGTGGCTTTCACCCCTCTCCCCTTTACTGCCATGGTATATTTCCCACCCTTATTACCCAGGTTGTCTGTGTACATGGCCATAGTTATTGATTTGGAGTGCTTACAGTGCACTTGTCTTTCCTGAGTAGAATTTTTGCTCATATCTGTTGCCTGTGCACTTTGGCCTCCAACTCCCAATACTTCCTTCCTTTTTAATATCTACCTCCCTTTCACTCTCTCCTTTTAAACACTTCCTCCCTTTTCCCCTGATTCATTTCCTTCCCCATTAATCTCCTGCCTTCCATACTGATCTATTACATCTCCTTTTCTCCTCTTAATCTTTCCCCTTCTTTTCTCCCTTTTAACCAGTCTCTTTTCTTTTTATGCATCCTCTCTTTTTCCTTACCACCACCTCTCTAGTTTAGTATAGTTGGTTGTCCTCCACTTCCACATCCATCTCTGAAAGGTGCCATCTATGGCAAATCAGAGAAAGACGTTCAGAATGTGAGCCACCTAAATTTCATGTTCCATAATAAGCAAATGAACTGGGTAACAACGACAAATACAACATCAGACAACTGCAGTCATGAGTGACCAACAAACTCTTTGGAATCAAATTTAAAAAAAAATCAACCAGACTGTCAATTTGAATTGATAGTGTAAGCCTCCTCATCACAAGCCCATCAGCTCAGCAGCAATTGCAATAATTCATTAATGAAATCATAATCCAATGACAGCTGTTTGTGTTGAATCAAATGCTTTTTGTTGAGAATGTAACTCAAATATGATAGTGATGGGGATGAGTACCTCGACAAGAAGATGGTCTTCCCCAGTGGATTGTAGGCGTGACATCATGATCCTACCTATCTAGTCAGCCCTCATGCATGGAATAGGGAAAAAAATTTTCATCCACTCTGGACCCATAGCAGGCTGCAAACTTAAGACAGTAAAGTCCTGGAACTCAAATACCCATTCTAACACTTTGGTGCAGGGCCTTCCTGTAATCGCTTCCTCCTCTACATTGCAGATAATTCATATTAAGGTACAACTACAACAGAGAAATCATTCCAACTTCACATCACCAAGGAATGAGTTAAAATAAATTAAGTCTCCAAATGGAGTGAGAGCCTGTAATCCTTCCCAGCCACCCACTGCCCGATCCCCAAAGGGAGAAAAGCCTTACATCTCCTTATATGGGGATCTTCTTTTCAGATGAAACTGGTCAGAAATTGAATGATGTCTGAGTTCAGTCTTTAGGTCTACTACTGCCATTCCCTGCATTATGGCTCTGGATAGCCATAGACAGACTTTCTCCCAAGGAAAGAGCAGCTCAGATGCTGCTGTTTTAATTAGAGCCAAAGTAGAACACAGTAGGAAGATGTTTATAGTGAATGCAATCTTCCCTTTCTCAGTTCTTTCCCTGGCAAACAAATGATTTTCCTGATTGAATAAAGTGGCTTCATTAAGCTGCACTGGATAGAAGATATTGTTTGGAATTTGTACGGCATGAAAAATTTTAGTTCATCACTCTCCAGGAATGGACAAAAATCAGAGCAATAATAAACCAGCTGCTTCACTAGTGACAGAGTGTCTTAACATGCAGATGATTTGGGATGGTAGCATGTGCCTTTCCGGTAATTTACATTTTGACCAGGACTGGACCAAAGACTTTGTCACTTTTATGTGTTTTTTTAAATGTTTGCAGTCACCTGCTGTAATATACTGGTTTTCATTTTTTTCTCTGCTTGTCCCCATTCTCTGCAGCATGATTGGAACAGGAGAAAGAAAGGGTGTGGGTGGACAAGAGTGATAGCACTGCATCTGCCCAGCCTGAAGCCACAGTTAGGATTATAAACTAAGAACCTGATCAGTTATGTTATATCTTTCTAAATAATACATATGAGAGGGATTACATGACCAGGCTGAGATGTGGAGTCTTCCTCTACTTCTTTGGTTTGTGAAACCCACACCCAGTTGTGCTCTCTTTGGGATGCATATGGAAAGTGGTGGTGTCCTCAGAGCCAAGCCCATCTTCCTGTTCTGCCTCTCCCTCTCATTGCTGGCTGAGTGGGACACACTGGATTGTGCCTTCACAGACAACCAGGTTCTGAAACCACATGTGTCATGGATCCTGAGATTAGCCCATTCTGAACTAGGGCTCTGTGCTCAAGTGGCTGCTTAGAACACAGCCCAATTAACTGGAAAACTGACTGGTTTGGGGGCAGCTCTGAATTTCTTATCTTTGGTTTTCTGGTAGCTCACCTCAGGCAGCTTTACCTTCTCCCTGCACAGCTTTCCAGTCCTGTCAATCCCACAATCATCCAGTAGCAACTTAGATGTAGCCTCATACAGTTCAAGGTTCCTCTTTGTACTTTTAAATTCATGGCTTTTGCTAGCTTCAGTTCAAGGTGCCCTCATGCTCTAGTGTGTTCTTGAGGCTAAGCGACTTTGTGCTGATACAATAGTGTGTGGAAGGGTGGATTGTTCTGTTTCACAGGCTGGAGGTGGCAAACCTGCAGAAATTGCAAATGAGTTGGACTGTGGAAGCTGAGCAGATGGATATGAAGGTAGACAACTTCTAGTCAGGAGTCTGTAGGTGGCAAGGTAATAGACAAGAATGTGGCACCAGGGGCTTATACGAGGGGATTGGAGGACCATGATAACTCTCTTCTTGCAGTCTGCATGTATTCACTGCATAAACTTCATTCTAGGAACACCTGATAAAAACTACCTCATGGTCTGCCCTGCAGTTCAGAATGTGATGACTGCTTTGCAGTGTGGATGTTTGAGTGTATACTGTGTTAAAGGGGATAACTGGGATTGGGCATGAGGTTCGTATGCAGGGAGGACAAGCCATCAGTCTAATCAGCCTGTGGCACAGTAATTTTGACCCAGGGACCCTTTGGACTAATGGCAAAGGCAATTTAATTGCACTCCTGTGGCTGCTTTTTGTAAATAAAATAACTTCTTTTTTAAGCTCCTCCAAAGAGTGTTAGAGTAAAATGAGTAAGTAGATTGTTAGACCGGTCGCTGTGTCAGGACACATTACTGTGTCACCACACAGCAGTAAATGTGTCACAGAGAGCTGGATCCATCCTGGAGGGGATTGGCTGGTGTGTCCTGTAGGGTCATGATATGCCACCAAGTGTGTTGCAATTCACTAAAGATTGAGAACCACGATGTTAGACTATTTAAAAAAATCAAGATCAAAGGCAGCAAGTGTCTCACTAGGGGACCACACTGAGATCCCTACACATATGTGCTCACTGTGCCATGTAGTCAGCAATGACACAATTGCTGTGCCATAATTTTGTTAAAGACTCATTGACTGTGACTTGTTCACCAGGATGCTACAGTGACTGCATCCACTTTGCCAAGAAGAGTCTGTGAACTCCCTTTTCATTTGCACCCTCTTCAGGGGCAGTTCTTCCTCTACCAGAAAAAGCACCATCACTGCACCATATTCTCAGCAGTGATGCAGGCTCATCATCCCATGTCCATTGGAGACCCAGCTGTTTAATCATTTTCACCGGACCTGCAGGCCCCGCATAACATTTTCCAGTGGGATGAAGCTGTTGTACCTCATTTCCACCAGAGAAGCAGTCACTGCATAGTGTTTCCTGCTGATCTGTTGGATTTCCAATGGTCACGCAGTTGTCTTATCCTTTTTAAAGGATTTTAATTAATTTCAGGGAGACAGGGTCTTCTCATCAGCCTACCCATATCCCTGGTCACATTAATACTTTAAGAAGAGATCTGATTAATTATTAGGATTTCTAAGATGATTTCAAAGTTGTGGATTTCTCAGTAGCACAGCAGCATGAGGTTCTGTGCTATCCCCAGCCTTTGCCATCCAATAGCACTGAGATCATTAGCAGAACAAGGACCTGTTTAACATCAAGCCGTAGATGCAGGCACAATATCCTTTGTCTAAGGTGGAGCTTAGTGACTTCTTTTAATTGATTCTGCTCCCAATTTTACTGATGAAAAACCTTAATTTCCCCTGCTTCCTTGTCTTTACGGCCTTCAAATATTTGTAATATTTGCAGTCTGTTATGTTTCCCCTCTTAATAGGCAAGCTGTACATAGTTAGCTGTCTCTGTTTTCCTTCTGAGTTAGTCCCTGGTCATACTTCTTGGTCTTCTGCCTCTAACTTATCTATACCTTTCTGACAGGGGGAACTGAATTCAGGTATTGTGTATTCATATACATGCTATAGGGTATGCCTACACTTACAATTTAGTTTGAATCAATGAGGATTAATTCAAACTAAATTAATGCATAGCTACACTGGCTTTCATTACTTAGAACTAAGGAATTCCTTAGTTCGAAGTAATGAATGCTTACTTTGAAGTTATAAAACTTCGCTTAACTTCAAAGTAACAGTAAATTCAAACTTATTAGTTCAAATTAACCTAATGGAGCCGTTAATTCGAACTAACTGTTAGTTCGAATTAACATGGTTTGACCTTCTTCGTCCCAGGGCGCCTTCCTCTTTGTATGCATTGGATGATGGCATGGCCCTTCTTGGGTGCCATGTTGCCACACTTGCCACAGTACTCTATTCCTAAATCAAACTACCAAGACCTGTCTATGGACATGCTAGTTCAATTTAGGTTTCTAGTGGGGCCATGTTAGTTCAAATTAACTTAGTTTGAACTGACCATTATTAGTTCGAATTAATTAATTAATTTAAACTAAGTTAATTCGAACTAACTTAAGAGTAGACATAGCCATAGTGAGGGAGAATTTCTCTCCCTTTGTGGTGTAGCAGGTTTTACACCCTGCCTATCTTCAGCTGGTACAAGGAACATTTTCAGAGGAAAAGGAACATAGCTGAGGTAGACCTGAACCATGGCAGTCCTTGCCACATTGATCTTTGGGCCATTGTCAGTTGACACAATTTAGAACAGCCCTAAAGTTTCTGTAATATACTCCAAGAAATGGTCCAGCTCCTTCACAACCCAGGATCAAGGGAAAGTGAAGGGGACTGCTGCTTCCTGCACCCTACCGAAAGATGCACTTCGTGATCCTTATCCACACCTCATCATTGGTCACAGTGCCTCCATATGTATCCCAATATTATATTGACTTCCTTGGCAGTCAAATCTCATTGAAAACTCATGTCTAATTTATTGTCCACTCTCTAACCCCAAGGTTTTTTTCAACGTTACTGCTTCTCAGGTTCTCCCCTGCCACTGAATATCTTTTTATCTGATTGTCTCCCAGTAAGGACTCCTTTTTGGTTTGCTAGACTAGACTAACACAGCTACTCCTTTGGAATTTGTCTCCCCATGGAGTGGCTGGAAATTTTCAAAGTTGAATTTCATTGTTATTTTTTGGCTATGTTTCTAGTCTCTGGGTTCTTTTCCGTTGTTTTTCTGCTGTTCCTGAGGTGTGCAACTTCTCTCACTTTTAGGATCCTCTGTGAATTTTAATGAGCTGTTTTCCTCTTTCAAAACAATAATGAAGATGTTAAAGGGTGGAGCTAACATTCATCCCTGTGATACCATGGTAGACAACTCTCCCAAACTTGATATATTGCCAATATTGGTATTTTTTTGTTTACTGACATTGTTAGTTTTCATTCCATATGACTGTGCTCATATGCAAGCTGAAGTGAATTAATTTCATGACCAAGATTTCATGAGATGCTCTGCACTGTCAACTGTTCATAATCCAAATACATTACATCTTCTGTCTTCCCTTCATCCATTAATTTTATAATTATGTAAAAACATAATCAGGTTTTTCTGGCAGTATCTGGTCTTTCTAAATGAGAGAAGCTTTTAAACTTATTCCCTTATTCTACAGATCAGAGCTTTTTAAACAGTGGTCTCTGAGCCACAACTGTTTCATGGAGCAGGTTGTCCTGTTCTTCAGAGAGTTGGCTGGTCAAATGAGGCTGTCTCCTCCTCTTTGCTTCCAAATTCTAAATTTCATTAAAAGAAGCTAAAATATATCAAATGCATGCCTAATATTGCCCTTCTTTGAAGGCAGTTGCTAGAGGTGCTCAAGGGATGTTATGTGATTGCAAATGAGAGGGATTGTGGTCTGTACTATGGTGAACGAGAAACAAGGTAATCCACACAGAACTGGCTGCGATGAGAGGTGTCCATGAGCAAATCTCTATGTGGAGAAGTGGACCACCTACAAAAATAGTTGCTCACTTTAACTGTTGATGTTTAGAAGCATAGCATCCCTGGCCTTTGTGCAGGTGTGTAGTAAGAGAAATGAGGTCACAAGGAACCCCACCACTACCTTCCATATCCAGTGCACTTATCCAGAGTGATTGCAGTTCCAGTAGTCATGGAGTACACTTCACTCACTCTCAGGGTTGGACATTTCTCCTGTGGGAATAGAGAGGAAACAGGGTGATAGATAATATTAGCCACCCTCCTCTTCATTGCAGAGCTCACCCTTCCTGAGGTCCCCTACTCATGACTGCATTGCACACTACCTTTCCCTCAGTGCTGTGCCTAATAACTAGATCTGGGTGTTGTTTGCCTTCTGAATGGCAAACTTAACCCAAAAATGGCATTTTGGGATGACTGAAACTTTTCCTGAATCTGAGTCAAAATTAGTGAAAAGTTCCAGTTGAAAAAATTAGAGATTTTTTTTAAATCAAATTGCCCATTCCATTTCTACAGCATCACTTTGAATCAATGTGAACAAAATGTCTCCTTCGCAGCAAGAAACAATAAAAAAATTCAGTTTCCATTTGAAGTGAAATAGGTACCAAAGGGAGGGAAAAGCCAGGCTGCCTGCCTCCTAAAACAGTAAGAACAGGGAACTCTGCTGGCCATAGTCAGTTTGGAGGCCCTCTTAAATGGGATATGTTTTTATTGATCCAGTTTTGGCCTTCCACATCTCAAATCCTGTGTTGCAATCCCCATATCCCCCTTCCCCTTGCTGAATTTTCATTTTATTTCTCTCTCTGTGCAGGAGGGAAATCTTTGAGGATGTCAGCATGGTAAGCTTAACTGGGAAGGTGGGCAGAGCTGAGGTGGGGAATGGTGTTATGCCTTGGAAGGTGCTAAAGACTGCTTTCAGCTGGTTCTTTGATCTACAGGCAATTACAGAGCTGGTTGAATCTGCTTGCTTTTCTAACCAGTTGCCAGGGACCTGCATGTGCTCTATTTTCCTCTTTTAGTTTTTCAGATTTCCACCAAAAGTAATAAGAGTTCTGCCTACTGATGCCTACCATATTTCCTGCAATGTTGGAATTGGTTAGATGTGGCATGCCAAAGAAGTGCCACGGAGTTGAACTTTATTTAATAAATGCCAGGGTTGTTTTTTCCTTTTTCAAAAAATTGGTACTATAGTTGCTTTTCATTATTTTCCCAAGACCTTGCTCAGGCCCTTTGACTTTTCAGAATTATCATTGATATAGACAGTGATTTGCTGTGGCTTCCTCAAATGAAAGTTGCTCAAAGTATTATTACATTGCAGAACATTAATGCACCTGCTTTCCTAATCGTTCAGTTTTACAGTATGTGTGTTTTTTTACCCAGTGAATGTGGCTAGTGTATATGTGAGAGTCAAGTCCATCATTCAAGAAAGGGTGTAATTAACATCTTGCTCCCTTTTTACTAAAAGATACCCTTAACAAATATTCTTAACTTTGTTTCTTTAAATCATCTTATTTTGCAAATATCTCCATTGATCCAGTGAAAATATTGTGAAATAAATCAGATAGTCTTATCCCAAGTAGCCAAATCTGGGCAGTAATCAACTATTTTCTATTTTATTCTTGTGTGGCCTGAAGAACTGCTGCTCAGTGCCCACTGGCAAAGGATTCATTGCCAAGTAACAGCAACTCCTATCTGCCTGACAACTACATGTAACATACTGCTGGCATGATATTTATCTATAAACAATGTTGTATAAGATATCAAGTGAAAGCTTGTGATACACCAGTCATTAATATCACTGTGTGATGGATGTATGGTGTGTAAAGACTCATGTATATGTGTTGGAAATAGGTTCCTAAAATATATCTTGAAGGCAGAGTTGAAAAACAAATTTGTCTTAGACAAAGGCATGTTGTCTGGGTTGTGAATGCAAGTTAATCAGTGTGAGCTAGAGACATTGGGCTTCTCATTTGTGCCTAAGGTAGACACCCCTGAGGAAACAGTATGGGGTCTGTTCACTGGAGGGCAAACAAAAGGGAAGAGCTTTGTCTGGGGATACAGTTCAAAGGCTGATTGGACTGTAAGAAGGTGATAAAACCCCTGTGTTATCCGTCACTTAGGGGACAAGAAGGCCGGATCTCTCAGTATCTTTCAAGGGGGAATCTCTTGCTTTTTAGGTGGATACCAGTAAAAAGTTACTTTAGGTAAGAGAATTAGGAAAGGCTGCTGCCTTTTGAGTTAAGTCACTAGGAAGCATGATTATATTTTTGTTTTATTTGTAACCATTTTCTGTTTCTATTATCTCTGCTTAGTATCACCTAAACCTCTGTTCTTTATTAAAAAATCAGCTTGTTCTTGTGTAAATTCATCTCAGTGCCTTCATATTAAAGTGAGAAAGGAGTCCTCAGCTGAGCTACCAGGCTCCTGTGGATCTAGCTCTTTGGAGACAGCAGATATGGTCATTTCTGTAAGTTTCCTGCACCAGGGGCTGGATGCTGAAGAGGAAAACCCTTCCAGGAGGGTGAGAACTGGGATCACTGAGGTTACCTGCAGGGCAAAGGAAGGTTGGGCAGGCTCCTGAGTTTGCTGGGCTGGCTGACAGACTGCAGTAGCAGGGAGCTGACACAATTTAGCAGCAGCAAATCTCCCTCTCAAGCCAAGGCAGTGGAGTAACAAGGTGACTTTCAGTTCTGGATGCTCCAAGAAAGCATCACATCTTGTGCTCTCCCAAAATAATAATACCACCACACATCACTTTAGAAAAATAAAGGCAAAAAGGACTGAAATCTTATCATTTATTGGTATTTCTGCATCTCCTAGACCGGTATGCCATTGTTTTAAAGGGCTCCACCGACTCTAAATAAAAAGCAGTTAACAATGTAAATGAGAGACAAGACAACAGATGGGAGAGTGCAAGTAAGTAATACGTATATATTGGTCAGCATGATAGACTGTGAAGGTGGGCAATAGAGATGTTTATGGGGAGTGTCTCCCACCTGTGTGGAGCAGCATGAGAGAAAACACAAAAATGCTTGTCTGAAAATTTAACAAGGGAGCAATTGAGGGTGGTATCATGAATTAGTCAGTGGAAAGCATCAGCAGCCTGATAATAAATGAGTAGTCTGTCTTGTGAGACTCTCTTGGCACTCCAACTGCAAATCAGAATGCCTCCCCTTTGCAAAATGTTCCCATAATGCTATTCTCTTCCTGCCTGTAGTTTCCTGAGTGAGTATCACCTGCTACCATATTTCTGCTCTCAGGCTTTATGTTGCTCCAACTCTTAGTATGGTTTATTCAGCACATACTTCTGCATGTTTTTCTTACCCCGCTTGAACTTGAATTCCTGGTGCTGAAAGGAGTCATTCTTTCCCATAATTTCTTCTGCTGGAAGACAAAGTGTTTTGTATCACCACATGCAGAAAGTTTCCCCCAAAAGCTCTCCATTCCTTAGGCATTCCTTCATACATACCTCTCACAAATACACAAGTTCCCCCTCAGCTTTGCCAGTGACAGTCATCTCCATCTGGAGAAACAGGACTGGGGTATGCACCCTACTTTGTATAAGTCTTTTACTACTCCCACCCCCAGTGTCTCTTAGCCACAACATAGCAGTCAGGTCTTGGTCTGGCTCACGTAGCACTCCTCTGCCCCACAAAATAAATGTGTCTGTGAGGCCCAGACCCCAGGTAGTACCTGTTTCTGGTTTTTCCACCAGAATGGTTGATGGGGTCAGAGCAGCCTGTCCTTCCTTCAGGCAGGTGCTTGAGTTTGCTCTATTGCTGTCTCCTGGGAAGGAGACCTCTCCTTTGATTTTGAGAAAGTCTTTTCTCCTGCAAACCTGGTGGGGTGGGAGCAATGTTTCCCCTCCCTTCCCAGAGTGTTTTAATAAGCCTGAAGCAGCCTCTGACTAGCCTCAGCTGTTTCTAATCAGCCTGCAATCACCTCCCTCTGCCAGCAGAGTAAAGGGCTTTTACCATTCAAGTATCTTTCTGTAGCCTCTTGGACTGATTTTATCACAACATGCATACACACATCCGCCAACTCACACATGAAATGAGATGAAGAGTCAGTGAAGCAGAGAGAGACGGAAAAGTAGTTACACCAGGCAGCAGCTTCAGAGGCGAAGGATCTTGCAGTGACAGTGATGAAATTATGTGAAAGACAAAGGAGAAGCCCTTGCCAGACAAGCTGAGGGAGTAAAGTGAGACTGGGTAAGTACAGTGCATAATGTCAAACCTGCAGCCAGTGGGGAGAGTTTTAGGCACCATCCCATGCCCAAGCTGCAACACTGCTTGTTTTGGAGTATGAGTGACAGTAGGGTGACTCAGAACTCTGGGGAGATAATTTGAGCCTCCATGGAGAAAATATAAATTCTGAACAAATGGCTGAATGGCCCCCTTACTGTCTAGATCAAGCCCTCCACCCACTAGCGCAGTAAAGCATTTGTGGTTCATTGTGAATGAGAAGGTTGTACATTAAATCTTGGGTCTGGCAAGTAGGAGCCAAAATGAATTGCCTTGCAGGGTGCTCTAGATTTGTTTGAACCAGTCCTGAGAAAATTCTCTATATTTAAACATTAACTATTTTCACCTAACCACACTGGGACAGCAAAGAACAGTGTGCCAGGGTATCCCGCCAGTGCAGCTGCTAGGGTCTGGCATCTCTTGCTGTGAGGCCTGGTTTGGAGCATTCCCAGAACGAAATTGCTGGCACTCACTGTATTTGTAATGAGCCAGAGCAGAGACCAGTTTGCCTGTCTTATACTACTTTGGTAATCTCCTAAACTCCCCGCCTCTCCCCACCCCACCCGTTAGAGTTGCAATTAGTGCCCATGCTTATTGCATTCTGCTTTTCTTTTCAGTGAAGGGCAACACTCAGCACTCATGTTATTTTGTCTTTCACCAGGCTGATTTAGGTAAAGGTCAGGGATGAATGTGCTAGCCTGCACTTGGACGTTTTATGTTATCATTAGCTTGGATGATAAGATAACTTATTAAAAATGACCTGCCAGCCTGTCAGCTTCCTATTAATAAGGTGTTTGTGGGTGTCTGTGTGTGCATGAGCATGAGTGCAAGAGAACGAATGTGTGCTTGCAGCCAGACCACCCTGGGATGTGAACTGAGTTGATCTGACAAACCCAAGAGGTCAGTGCAGTAGCTCTTTTTTTTCACTGTCTCAGATTTTGCCAAAGAAAAACTCTCACTGAAGTCAAAGAGATAATTAACACAGACGTCTCCGCAGGGGTCAAAACAGGCTGGAACGCGACTGAATGCTGTTCCAGGGCCCACTATTTTAAGGGTTCAGTGTTCTGGGGCCCCTAAAACTAGAAAATAGAGTTGGCATTTAAAAATAGCAGTCCCCTGAACACAGCATTCCAGCTCCATTTTCTATTTTTAGGGGCCCCAACGCTGAGCCCCTAAAAATAGCAGGCCCCAGAATGGCATTCTGACACATTCCAGGAAGCAGGGGAGCTGCCCCAGCCCAGGCTGAGGTTCTGGCCTGAGCCTGCTCTCAATGAGCATGCTCAGAGGCTCTGAGCAAGCTCAGTGAGAGCAGGCATAAGCTGGAGCCTCAGCCCATGCCAGGGCCACTCCAGTGACATGGTGGCCAGGTTAAGAGACTCTGGGGGGGGGGAGATCAGGGCAATATTCTCCCTAGGACTTGAAAATGGGGGGTAGGGAGAGGTTTGGGGAGGTCAAGGGTGCTCACTAATTTGGCATAACACTGTTACTAGCTGACAACTGGGGAAGTGTTAGGGAAATCCCTGGTTTGGGGACAGGCAAGCTTGCCTCGCAGGGAAAGGGGGAGGGAGAGGGAGTCAGCCTGGGGCAGAAGGGGAAGATGGTGTGGCATGGGGGGGGGGATTAGGGAAGGTTTGGGGGACCCGCGGTGAGATGGGGGCCAGGGGCAGGAGCTGGGGTGGGGGACAAGTGTTTGGGGGATAGTAGCTGGGGTGTATGAAGGGGGGTCTGTACCAGGGCAGAGGACCTGCCAATTTAGGAGTGTTCCGAGGTCTGCAATTGTACTTTAAACCCTGCCTTTCTGTAACTCTGTATCACACACGGAGGCTAGCAAAATGTCTAGTCTCCAGCCATTAGGTTAAGGATAACAGCTGATAGAGACTCTGTCCAAACAGCCTTTTCGTGATCTTTGAAAACAGATCAGTGTTTCAGCTGAAAGCAAAGGGGAGTTCAACTCCATGCAGAACCCAGTTACAGACTTGTTTACAGTATGAGGGAGCTTCACTTTTTGACAGAAAATGTGATTTCTTCACCAAGTGTCCCTCAATTTATTGTCTTTCTTTGAAAGTGCCTCTTTTGGAGTACAGAGGATGATTGGCCATCTCCTCCACTCTACTTGTAGTCCCATGAAAAGGATCTGTCATCTGCAGATCCTCCCAGAAGGAATCACTGAGGGGCAGATATAATGGGCCAAATTCCTACTTGGTGGAAGCCCATTTAAGTCAATGTAGTTTCTGCGAGAATGAAGTTAGCTCAAGGGGCCTGCTTCCTGCCAGAATTCAGTGCCCATTCCCGTCTGCCATGGAGATAAGCTCAGTAAAGGCAGTCTTTTTTAAAATCCCCTTATATTGGGAAAATGTGTTTTAATAGAGGTAAATTATAGCAAACTAAACAAATATAAAAAGTATTTGAATTCCCAGGTCCCCCCCCCCCACACACACATATGTTGCCTTAAAAAGCACCAAAAAATCCATTTTAAAGGAACAGGTTGGGAACTGGCTGGCTCAGGGGATTCACCATAGACTAAGGATCCTTTCATGTCTATGTTTCCGCTTTTAATTTAGGCCAAATAAATAGAGACTGTGGGTTGTCACCTGATGGTTATATAGTGCTGCAAGTGTAATGTGTTGGTCTCCACAGTGTAATAGGTACCCTCCGGTGGTGACTTTTACAGCAACTAAGGAAATAAGAACTCCAGAAGGAGCTAGTGCAGAAATCTCCCTCCTTCTCCAATATTTCAGTTTACAGGCAGAAAGTGAGATGCCTTCCAGATCAGTTTACTGCCACCAGAGAATAAATGGCAGGATCTGTTTTAGTGAAGAGATGCTTTTTATCCTTTGGTGTTCTGGTGTGCAGTAGGGCTACCCCAGTTTCATAAAATGAGTACAGATCTCAAGCCATGTGCTTGAGAGGATACCTTCTGCCTTCCACTTGGGTCAAACTCCTTCGTTCCCCTCACTGTACTGTTCAGGACTCTGGTGCAGGGTCTTGACTGCTTTTTAAGTCTGGCCATAGCTGTGTCCCTAATCTGTCCTTGGGGCTCATTCTGTAGTCACAAATTCAGGCTGTAGTTTGTCTGTCCCTCCAGCAGCAAGGCCACATGTGTTCAGGTCTCAGACTTGTGTGTCCTCTCTCCAGTCCTGCCCTAGGCTAGGTGATTGGCTCATAAGCCACTCAAGCGATCTGCTGCCAGTCCCTAATTCCCACTTGAGTATGGCTGAGTTCCTGGTTTGGGGTAACATCCCCCTTCTCCATCAAGAGGTGGGCCAGCAACAGAAAGTTAGGGGTGGAGTTTCCTTCCAGTCTCCTAGCCAGGAAGCCAACTACTCTCTCTGTCTGCTCCTGAATAAATAAGGACAGCTGGGACTGGGCCTTTGGTGTCTATGCTGTTGATCTGTGGAACAGAGGCTCCATGGATTGGATGCTAGCTTCTGGATGGAATGTTTGAGGCACTAATGCCCATTTCTGGTTATAATTTTATTCTGTTGGGAAGGGAGCTGTGTTTATAGGGTGCTGATAAGATTTGGTTAAGCTAAGGGGCATTGACATCACAATGTTGATGCTATTACAATGTGTGATTGCATAATTGAGCCAAGGTGACTTTATCTGAGACTAATTCACTTTTCAATCTCATTTGTGCTTTGCATACTCCAGGGGATGGATCTGTCCTCTCTTCCCCGCTCCTGGCTTAAACAATCTCTGTGATGCTATTTTGGTAGAGTTCTTGTTTGCTGCTAAGCATTGAATAAAAAAAAGTCTGGATACTTAATGCAGAGCAATGCTAGAGCTTTTAAAGCTTTTGGTTAGTATCCTCTTTTTCAAAAGGTTAAAGGGAGAGCACATTTGGTTCGGAAACTTATTTCAGGAATGAAATGGGGGTAAAACCCAACAGTTGTGGGATGAAGTTGAACCAATGAAAATTTGGGTTAAACATTAGCAAACATTGTAACTGTGAGGACTAGATTGTAAGGTATGCTTTAGAAAGAAATAATGGAAGCTCCATCATCTGAGTCATTGAAAATAGCCCAAGCAAACCACTGCATATTCTGTAAAGATCAATCCTGCTTTGTATCCTACCGCTCCTCTGAATGAACTTTTCTATTTCTGACTTCTGTGATACTAACAACTTTTTCCTGAAAAGGCTATGCAGATGTCTGAGCCCTAGTTTATACTTGTCATACTTTTTGGCAGCAGTTGATGGAAGATATGCAAGGTATGTAAAATACCTTGCGAATCTCCCGAAGACTTACTAAATACTCCCTACACACTTCGCTAAGCTGACCAGAAATGCCTTCTGGTTGGCTTACAGCAGTTCTGGGGCTCAAGTTGCTGTTGCAATTTCCAGATTGTTTGAGCATGTCTACACAGACTGCTCAATTGAACCCAGAAGATGACACTGATGGTGGTGATTCTGCTGCCATCAGTATCTATTTTTGAGGAGTTGTCAGTCCAGTGAGGAGAAAAACAGCAAGATGCCCAGGAAGAGAGGGACAGGCATTCTCTCTTTATCTTTGAATGTTCACCTCTGTAGGAAATCCTGTTTCCACTTCTTCTCCTATCCTTCTACATCTCTTTGTCAAGAACAGCAACATGACTGGGATTGCTGTATGCAGCAGCTGTTGGTGCTGGAGCTCTGCTTTGTCTTCATTTTCTTGTCAAGCAGTAAAGGAATGGTTAAGAATGTGCTCTGAAAATCTCTCTCACTCCAGCTGCCAGAGTTAATACACATGAAAGATTAGATTTAGGGAAAATCCGCAAATCTGAAGTGTTGATCATAATGACTACAGCATCCAGAGTGAAACATAAGAGGCATCATTACCATATTCATTAGGCAAAATGAGAAACCATCTGAATGAAGGTGAAGTTTCTCTTTAAATCTTTGTCATCAGGATTATCTGTCACATGTCAGCCTCTTGGCCAGATACATTTGTTGTCCAAGGGCCTTTTGAGAGGAGATGATTCAAAATCACCTCCCCTTCTACAAAAGGATCTTAATTTCAAATAGAGGAACTGTGTCATCTGCTGAAACTGCAGCAAGCCCTTAGAAACGGTGGGATCTGCATAGCAAAATAGCTTGGTGTAGTTGTTGGATCTAAGTAACCTCAAATTTCACAGGAGTTCCAGATCTCAGCCCAAAACCCAGCTCTGAAACGTTGACACATCTTTTATGGTTTTGCTGTTCTAATGAAAACAAACAAACATTTTGAAACAAAATGCCAGCCAATTGTAGGAAACATTCTGTAATGTCCCAGTGCTTTAGCTAATGCCGGTGCACTCTATAACTTACTGACATGACAAGTAGCAAGTGCTGTTAATTGTTATTTCTATCGTGCTAAATAGCAACCTTCAATATTCATTTATGAATATGAATGCTTGGGTCAACAGAAAAACAAATTGGTAGCCAGATTGTGAAAAGACATATACAGTTTATTTTAAGTGCTTACAATTGGTAATAAAATGTGATTGTTTGTATCAACATGTGCAAACTTAAATATGTGTTATTGCGACTGATGCTGCTCTCAGTATCAGTTATGTAAAGGTGTCAATCGTGAATAATTCCACTGAGGTCAATGGAATTACAACACTGTGAAGCTGGTGTGAGGGGAAGCTGAGGTGGATTAGGTATAATTATAACATCATATGTACCATTAATAAACTAAAGGCAACTGTGGATTGCAATGATATTAATATCTGAGACCAGCTCTCTCCTCAGATGATATTATGCCACTTGAAATCAGCAGGAATGTTTAGCTAATAGCCTCAAAGTTCAAAGAGAATGGAGCTGGTAACAGGTTATATTTAGGGTGGGGTCATTGACTCTGGAACTCGCTCCCTAGTTGGTTCAGCATTGCCCATCTATTATGACCTTCAGTTAACATTGCAAACACACATAATTTCCTAGGTTCAGGAGGTTATGGAAGATGGAGATGGGTGAGACTTAATTTTGGTTGATTAAGATGGACTTTGGTCAAGTTGCATGTTGTGTTGCTGACTCTCGCAATGTGAATATTACCACAAATCTCACACTATCTGGTCTTTTTATTATCCCCTCAGCTCTTGGAGGCAAGTGATTTTTGTGAGAAGCTCAGCTTTTGTAAGAAAGAAAAACTCTCATCAAGTCAGAGAAGTTCTGACAATGTGAACTGAACGTATTTTAAGGGCTGAGAAATCAGAAGGCAAAGAAAAAGAACCAAAACCATTACTTTTTTAAATCTCATGATTTGGGAACTTCAGTTGTGGTTTATGAATTCTTGGTGTTGGCAATAATATGTATGGGGCTGACATAAATAATTTCAAAGCTTATGGAGAAATAATTAACCATGTATGGGACATCAACAAGAGAGTAAAAAAACCCAGGAGCGGTGACATGTACCCCCTGAAATTTCCCTTGGAGATAACAAGGCAAAGAATCTTGGATTTTTCCTGAGAAATTATCCCTGTTTCTCACCTATCCACTGACCCAGAAGCAAAGTTGTGGGTTTTTTCTGAAGCTGCATCCAGCCCTCACAAATGGAAGTCAGTCTCTGGGTACTGAATTTGAGGTACCCCTGAGGAGTTTGCTCCTAGAAAGCCTCCTGTGCATGATGAGCATGGGAAGGCTGACTCCAAAAGAAAATGCATTGAATATTTTGCTCTTTAGATTGTATTATCAAGCATTAATAACTGTTTTGCTGCTGGTGATTGATCCAATTAAATACAGGCTGTTCTCTTTCCTAGCATGTGCTGGAGGATGCTGAAGAAGCAGTTGACTGTACTTACCCTGGTAAAGGACAGGGTCTGCTCCTTCTGAGGTTGTCTGGTATAGCTTTCAGAGCCTGTCTTGTTTGTTTAAAATAGACTAAATGAAAAACATGAACTTCCTGGAAGGGCACTGTGCATGCTTCCATTGAGAAATGGAGTATATACTGAGGAGTTTCAGAATCCGCAGACTTTATAGCATTACTTCTGCAGTAACAGTCTTGTTCTGTGTGATGCCCCCTGAGAAAGAAAGCCTGAGTGTGTCATACAGGACCCGATTCTGCTCCCATAGGAGCTAACAACAAAACTCCCATTTCCTTTGTGTGGAGTAGGCTCAGAGCATCTGGTCATTGTAATATAAATAATTTCTATTTAAGCCTTTTAAAATGTCTTGTGATGGCTGCTGAAATCCCACGTCTGGCTAGTAATAGCAGAGCAGAATTGCACTAGTAGGAGCCTTGCCCCTTTCCCATGAAGATTCTGACTAATAAAAGAAGTGGACCACCACTGCCCACATTAAAATTAACTTTGTCCAGGCCATCTGTTCGGGGATGATAACTAACACAAACACATAGCTACAAGAGAGTCAAAGACTGATTTCCAGTACAGCCTTTCCTAGATGTGGCCAGATGAAAGATGACTTATATTTTTAAGTACACTACTGCCTACAAATCATAAGGATCACAGGTACCTACTTTTGCACAAGCCAGTTGAAGAGAGGAGGGGTTTAAGAAGCAGTGTGTAGAGCAGTAAGAGCAGAGATGTGCACTGAGGCCTGATGGTGAGGACAAGGTATCTTGCCTATAATTAACGTCCATTTCTTCACTACTCTCCCTGTAATCTAATAAATCCATTCAGATCATGATAACCTACTCCAAGCCCAAAGCCTGCAGTCAGTGAAATGTATTTCTCCATTTACTGCACCATGATATAAAGTAAATAACTATGTTTTAATATTTCAATCCTGCCACCCAGAAAAAAAATACTCATAAATTTCCCAAACAGAAATCAAATGCAACCCACTTAATTACTAGCAAGTAAATAGTGATTCTCCCTCCATAAAATATACAAACACATTCATAATTAGCTAATTAAGCCACCATATAAATTATTATTCAATATAAAAGAGAGTGCGAGAGAAAAGGAGAGAAGGGAAAGAAGAAAAGACATTACCAGCAGACACATTTCTTTCTTCAGGAAAGGTAATAAATTGTTACGGAAGAGATGATGAGTAGAAAATAAGAAAAATCACAGCAATAATTAATTTAACAATGTCTTCATTTAAACCAAACAGTCTGTCTCAGTGATGGAAGACTACATAGGAGAAGATGTTCAACTGTTTCCCAGAACCCTTAAAGCTGATGTTTTGATGGAATGGTTCGTCTTCTTGACCTGGATCCATGAATGTATTTAGGCTTCTTACTTCTGTGGAAATCAGTGGAAGTTGGGAGCCTAAATATCACTATGGGGCTAGATTCTAGTGGATCGACCAAAGGAATAAGATGGGAATTCCATCTTCTGTGTCTGGTTTATACAGGTTCCCTCTGTGCAGCTTGGACAAGTCCCTTTTATAGCTTCTTTCAGTCTGCTGTAAAGGCCCATGCATGTAAAGGTCCTTGCTGTAAAGGTCCTCCCATTGGTCAAGCAGTGTCCTATTGTGTATGTGCCTGTGCAGTGAAGTCTCTAGGCATGGGGATAGGGAGAATGGATTCTCATTAATGGAGCATGGTATATCAGGCTACTCCACTGTGTACCAGAAGGACTCTTTACAGATGTTTCCTTTCCCACAATATTTTTCAGTAATCTTTTATAACAAAACTTCATATACAATGATAGCATATACAATCCAGCAGGATATTAATATTCAACAGATCAAGACTTTAAAATGATACCTCATAAAACATACTTTGTACAGAACATATCATTATTATACGATAATGGTCAATATGGAGGTTCTGACTTATTGCTTTCAGACACAGTGTGTCATGCAGAGGAACTAACACCATGAGACAAATTATCAGAGGTATACAGGGTTTTAACCACATAGCATCCATTATCTATCTTAGGTGCAGAAGTTTACTGTCATATCTCAGATAACTGTGGGGCAAATATTGATTTATTTGTGGTGACCACCATATCTGAAATGGTCACTATTGAGCTTTTAATGGTGCTCATTTTAGTTCACAAGACAATCAACACATAATGTTTTGAACGTCTGCCATCATTTATTTTATATATAAGGATAAACTCAATCAGATAGCCTCGTCATATTTATAGCTTAAAACCCGTATATATTTATCTTATTTATTTATCTTATTTCTGTATAACAATTGTCATGGGATATTTTCCTCAAGGCAGTTCCTAGAAAATTGGTCATTCAATAAATGAAACTAAAACTATTTTATAATTTCAAACACTGACAAATTCATGAATCAGGGTCTAGAAGCATGATCATATTCATCTTTTTATTCTGCTGTTGCATATTGGTTTGTCAATGACTAGAACATCCAGGGGCATCGCTGGCACCGGACTTACAGGGTTTGAGCCCCGAGTCCAAGCGCCCGAGCCCCAGGTCTGCTGCCGAGCCACCTGCGCTGGCGGCATGCTTACGGGGCTGGAGCCCCGAGTCACAGTATGCTGAGCCCCAGGTCTTTTCCCAGGCCAGTAGCACTTCTGAGAACATCTAGGCATGATGATCGTACAAAAAAGAAATAAGAAATCCATGAGATTATAGTACAGCAATATCAGTCAATAGAGGCTTATTTGCAGGAGAGAGGAGACAGAGGAAATATGGAGAATGAATCACTCCTTCCTCATGTCTCTTCTCTGTCTATCCCAGGTACTTGATGTGACTCTCATCACTATAGTATCTCAGCATCTCCAATCAGCAAGATGACAATGTTCTCTCTCTTCCTTCCATGGCCTCCTTCACATCAAGTAGCATAGAGGGCTGGGTGGGTTCCCTCTTCTATAATGACTCTCCTAGATAGACACCATTGTTTCTTTCCTGATTACTTAATGTTCCTTTGAAATAATTCATTTGAACAGCAGTTGAGAGATAATGGGATGAAGGCAGATGCTGGCTTTCACTAGTAATCCACGGAAAGCTAAAGAGGCAAATATTCACCAGAAGGTTTAAGAGGTTAGTCTGTTTCCAGCAAGAACAATGAGGAGTCTTGTGGTACCATAGAGACTAACAAAAAAAATTGGGGGGAGCATAAGCTTTTGTGGGCCAGAATCCACTTCATCAGATGCACAATCTAACGAAGTGGGTTCTATCCCCTGAAAGCTAATTCACCCCCCCACCACCAATTTTTTAGTCTCTAAGGTGCCACAGAATTCCTTAGCATTCTTCAGTAGGTTGAACAATACAGATGGCTCAAATGGATTATGGAGGCAAATGCATCCCAGTAATTGTATGAGTAAGATGAATTCTTCTCCGTTGTTACAAACTAGGCTTCTTTCATTGCTAGAAATGCAGCAGAGTACACTTATATCAGCTGTCTCTACTTCTATAAGCTTAACAAATTTTTATAAGGAGACTCTGTTTTGATATTGAAACTATTGCCATTTTTTGATTACTTGTGATGTACTGAAATGGTAACATCTCTGAATGAGCTGTGCTGAGATGCAGAATGAGGTGTATGCCCTTCAGATTTCGTTGTCTGAGAAAACTGCAGCGTGTGTGAGCCTTGATAACCTGAATCAAACAATAAGTTAGAGTGATATCCTAATTACTGAGAGCTTTAGCTACTCTGCTCTGTGTCTGAGTTGTAATATTGGAAAAGGAAATGCACTCTGTTTAGAAAACATTTAGCAAAAGGAATCATTGGTGGCTGAGGGAGAAAGAGAAATTGGAAATGAAGGCTGATGGGGAACAAGCATACCATGCTGCTTGTGGAATGCTTTGCACTCTCTGAACATCGTGAGAAATGTATATTGAAGCTGCTTTACTGCATGGCCATAACTGTGGAGACAGTGGAACTAATACAATTGAAAACATGTTAAATCCATTTAGGACTGTCACTGGACATTGTAAGTCTATACCAGGCATGGCCAAACTGCAGCTTAGGAGTCGCAAATGGCTCTTGAATGAAAAAGAGTGGCTTGCAGAAGAACTCGGCTTATACACGGATCAGAGAGAGGAAAGCAGCCCCAGCCTAGGAATTTTAAATCTCCTGCTCTGAGCATGCTCGGGGCGGGGAGGGGGAGCCCCAGCCTGTGCCAAGCTGCCGGAGTGGCCGTGTTGAATGCTTAACCCAGTCAAGGCTTAAAGCATGGGGAGAGCCCCAGCCTGTGCCTAGCCACAGAAGCAGCCAGGCATGGGGGCCCCAGGGTGGTGAGGGAGTCAGCCCAGGGGAGCCAGCGTCAGGGCCTGAGGAGGGGGTTGGGATGGCGGGGAGAAGTGGTGGCATGGTTGGGACGGCAGGGAGAAGTGTGGCATGTTTAGAGTTTCTTGTAGGCCGTAATGCAGTTTACTCATTGTTAAAATAGAATCGTGTTTTAAAAGTCCTTCTAAACATGACGTCGAATAATAAGAAACAAGAATATGAAGAAGAAAATAAATTTGTTTCCTGTATAGGCCTAGTCTTCATGGTAACCTTAAGTAATTATTAGAATCTGTCATTAGTAGTATCAATGTTTGCCCTCTTTTTACGATAAAATTAAAGTGTGCAATGAATTTTAAACTTAGTAATTTTGGAGCAGGTAAAAGTATATGGCTATAAGTCTTAGTGCGGCTCTCGAAGCTTTAATAATCAGCTTGTGTGGCTCTTGAGTTCCATAAGTTTGGCCACCTTGGGGTAGTCACCACCGTCAGATCGATTTTTTTTTTCCAGATCGAAAGAGCAGTCATTAAAGATATGCTCAGTTAATCCAGAAACTGACTTAATAAAACCACCCCTCAAGTGGCATAGCATTGCGTCAACAGGAACACATTTCCTGTCAGCGCAGTCCAGTGAAAACAGTGTGCTAAAGGAAAGTTACAAAGTAGGCAGGAGTTATGCAAGCTACTCTGTGTAGCTTGTGTAATTCCAGTCAGCCGCTGCCAAATTTTGCCAGCAGTGTAGACCAATCTCACATATGTATCTGCTGTAAAAGCAGTTATTTTAAAACCTCATGTGCAGTGTGCAGTTCCTTGTGGACCATGACAAACAGTTAGGCTGCTTCTGTTCCCAGTGAAATAAATATGAGTTACTGTAGACTCAGCACATCTGAAAGTCAAATCACATATTCAGGTGCCTAAATATAGATTTAGACAATTCATAGACTTTAATGTCAGAAGGGACCATCATGAGCATCTAGTCTGACCTCCTGCAGATTGCAGGCCACAAAACCTTGCTCACCCATTCCTGTGACAGAGTCATAGGCAACTATTTTTTGAAAACACTGGGTCTGATATATCATTGTACCTAAGCTGTGCTCATCCCAGGACTTGAGTTCTCATCAGCTTACATGTTTTGCAGAACATCTTTGTGCTCCTGGTTATGAAAAGCAACTATGAACAGGAGCTCTGCTGGCCCTGGAAAAGACCTGGGGCTTGCGTGCCACTGCTGGAGCCACCGCCACAGGTGGCCCAGCAGCAGACCTGAGGTTTGGGTGCTGGGACTCAGGGCTCAAGCCTCGTACACCCGGTGCCAGTGATGCGCCCCGACTATGAGTCAGTCACCTAACCAACTACCTTTGTGTCTTGTGAAGCCATCTTCAGCTTTGAGTTTTTGAGAGGCTTATTGCCCCCTTGTCACCTAGACTTTCCTCTGGTTTCCAATATGCCTTGGCTCTGTTTACTCACTGCCATTCTAGGCTCAATTACCTTTGGCTAATATGACACACATCTGGTTTCTGCCCTTGTCTGTCTCTCTGGCTGTGTCTACACTGTCGTAGTTATTTCGAAATAGTTATTTCAAAATAACTAGACCAAGATTAATTCAAAATAATGATTTCAAAATAGTGAGTCTACACAAGACTCCTATTCTGAAATAAAGTAGGAATTAGAATTTCAAGTTGGAGAGTCTACATCAGACTCTCTAACTTGAAATGGGTCCCTGAGCAGAATGGTTTCCTTGCTGGGGGAGGGATTCCTCAGCAGGGCTCCCTTCCTTGCTGGGGATGGGACTCCCACAGCCAGAGAGAGATTCCCCCCAGCCAGGCACTGTTTCCCGTGGCGGAGAGATTCCCCCTGGCAGGGCTTTATTCCCCATCAGGGGAGGGAATCCCCACCGCATTCCCTTCCCTGCTGGGGGAATCTGTTCCCCTGCAGAATGCCGACCTCCCCCTGAGGCTCCCTGGCTGGCTGTTGGGGAATGCAGCCTAGCCAAGGGAACGCAACCCTGGTGGAGGAAAGTGCCCCCCCCCAGAACAGAGCCCTCCCCCAGAACAGAGCCTGCCTGGGGCATCTTTCCCTGGTAGGGAAACCAGCCCCCCCCCATACCCTTCCCCAGGTGGGGAAGCCAGGAATGCCAGGGAATACCCTCCTAGGGCAGAATGCAGCCCTGGCAAGGGGAATCCCTGCCCATTATTTTGAAAAAAGACAGTTCCCTGTTTTGGAAGGGCTTTTTCAAAATAACTATTTCAAAAGAGTTTCTCTTTCAAAATAAAAGCAGGTTTAGTGATTTTGAAAAAGCACTTTGTTATTTTGAAATAGCAAAGTGCTTATTTCAAAATAACTAAATGCCTGCATGGATATGGAAAAGATTTTTTTGAAATAAGCTTCCTTATTTTGAAAAAACTTTTCATGGTAGACATACCTTCTGTTGCCTCTCCATTGTCCCTCTAGCTTTGTCTTTTTCTAGCAGGCCCCATAGCCAAGCTGCCTTGTTTAGTTTTCCTCTATGATGACCCATTTAAACCTATGATCCAGAGGGGCAGCAGTGTTAATTTAGTTCAGTAAAACAAACAAACAAGGAGTCCTGTGGCACTTAAAGACTAACAAATATATTTTTTGCATGAGCTTTCATAGAAGAAAATCCCATTTCATTGACGCTTTGAAAATGGGGGAACTTACAGAATGGTAGGAAATAAATGCAGGAAAGTGTAAGTCATGGGAACAGGTCACACTGTATCAGCAAATCAAAACAGTTGTAAAGATTCAAACACTGGGAAACAGCATACAGAGGGAGGTGAGGGCAAATCACCTGTTGTAATGAGAGGAGAATCCAATGTCCCAATTAAGACCTGAAGCAATGCAACCAAATTTACAAATGAGTTCAGTTTCAATAGTTTCCCTTTGAAGCCTTGATTTAGTATGCATCTGTGTGAGCACAGCAATTAACAAATCATTAATGGAGTGATCGTGAAGATTGAAATGCTGACCCACTGGTTTTACAGTGTTGAGATTTCTGATGTTAGATTCGTGTCCATTTGTTCTTTTGTGCAAAGACTGTCCTGTTTGTCCAATAGATAAGGCAGAGGGGCATCTCTTGCACATGATGGCATAAATCGCATTGGTGGATGAGCAGGTGAATAAGCCTTTGATGGAATAGCTGGTATTATTAAGTCCTGTAATTGTGTCTTTTGTGCAGATATGTGGGTAAAGTTAATATGGTTTGTTGCAGGGATATGTACCTACTTTAATGGTTCTGTTGTTAGATCTGTAGCAATGGCTCTTTGCTTCCAGCAATGCCTCCCTATTCTAAATAATGTAGTTTTCATTAGTTAGGCTTAGTTGGTAGTAGGCATGATTAGTTCCGTTTATCCCCATTAAATTCTGCTAGGAAAAGAAAATGCCCCCCCCCCCCCCCATCAGCAACAGAAGTTTAGGTTTCTGTTGGAGCTGTTAGAGTTTTATTTCCCCCTTCAAGTGTGTGGGGGGGTGAGAACACTCACCTAAACGGTGTGCCTAGTTGCCTGGGTTTTAAATGCTGCTTCACCTGTAAACTCTCGCTAGCAGTCTTAGATGGGCATTCACAGTGTGTCTGCTGCCTACGTGAGACACATACTGCAAAAGTGTTTGCACTGACACAGTCTAAAAGCCTGGGCTATAAAAGTAAGAGACCTGCAACTTAAACTCCTCTGTATGGAGAAATTTCTGACTGGCACCTGAGCCAGTGGCAAGAGCTTGTTCTGGACAGACATTTCTGTCCAGAGCTTCTGAGAGAGATCTTTCTTCCACAGCTCAGACTACGGTGCAATCCACTAAGAAAACCTCAAAAACAAACAAAAAAACAAAAAACCACTACAACTTCATGGGAATGGGACACTTCCAAAAAATGGTCTTCTCCAAACTGGATCCCCTGGTACCATGGGTACTACATTACCAAGAGAACCTAAGCGAGCTAGCTTCATTACCAGCATTAAACAGAAACAAAAATCCCATATATTTGTGCCAATGGAACCAATCAACTGCTTAGTGCCCAGGATCTCCACAATACCACAAACCACACTGCTGCCTTTTTACCATGATATGCACTGACCACCACTGCACAATCCTTAGTATCAGTGTCCAGCCATTCCACAGTACTGAGTTTAGTTGTGCCTTAGGAATTCCTGCACCATAAAGACTTAATGGTCACCTCAACATCCAAGTTTCCCATCCTTCTTGCCAAGGTTGTCCCAGTACAGACAGTATGACATATCATCACCAGTATATCTCAGTGAGCTCCACCATTTTCAAATGATGACAAGGATGAACCTAAGAGAAGAAATATATTCCTCTCACCAGTCTCCTCCAGTCCACATGCCCACTACACCTAATCCACCATCACACAGGGCTTATCAGACTGGACCCAAACAAGGATATTGGTATGGGCAGCCATGGAGGCCACTGATGCCCTTTCCACCACAATGGGCTTATTGGAATCCAAGGGCAAAATACCCACCACAGCCCCCCCCCATCCTACCCAAGATAAGCATACGACTCTCAGCCTCACATTCAGTACCAGGACTATCAGAACCCGCTGAGGATGCAGTTGAAGAGGAAGAACATCTGACCAGGCAATGTCTCAAACAGTGCATTTTTTCCTCATCTTCCCCTGATGACACTATTATGCCACTCATCCCAACATGTGATGATTTTAAACACTTTCATGATTTATATCAGAGAGTTACCAGTTGTCTGACTATATCCCTGGAACACAGCCAGGAAACACAACAGGAACTACTGAACATCCTACAGACAGCCACTTCATCCAAGATTGCTTTGCATGTGAATAGCACCATTATGTAAAACAATTTGGCAAATCTCAGCAACTGTTCCACCAATTTACAAGAGGTTTGGCAAAACGCACTATATGCTGGTGAAGGGAGCAGAATTTCTCTTCTTGCATCCTGCACCAAATTTCCTGGGGGCGGATGCAGTCCCTGAATGGGGCAGACAGGAAGACAAGACCCCCAAAATACATTGTATAACAAGGAACAGAAGAGGCTCAATATATTTGGCCATAAATCCTATTACTCATCAACTTTACATCCCAGAATCGCCAACTACAAAACATTGCTGGTGAAATATGACCACAGTAACTACACCAAACTGTTAGAGTTTATGGAATGTATTCCCGAACAGGAAGAAAAGAGCAGTTTAGGTCCCTTATTTCAGAATGGCACCTGATACCTTGAACTTAATTAAAGACCATCCTGGACACAACGGACAAGGCTTCAAGATCCATAGCCACTGTAGTAGTCATGACAAGAACATCCTGGCTCCATCTCTCTGGATTTCCCAGAGTTCAATTAGTGATGGAAGACCTTCTGTTCCAAGGTCCAAAGCTGTTTGCCAACAAAACAAACGAGTCCCTTCACATGCTGAAGAACTATAGGACAATGTTGAGATCCTTGGAAATGTGTGCACAAAGAACCAAGAGAAGACGGGGACAATACTACAGAATCCCTAGTCCACGTAAATCTATTAGAATTACAAACTGCTAGCAACACATGCTCGCCCTTCCTCCCTATAATCAAGAATAAGACAATACAAATCCTCATAGACAATGTAATGTGCATATTCTACATAAATGGGCAAAGGAGGTGCATGTTTGCACTCCCTTTGTACTGAAGCCATACAGTTTGGAACTGGTGAATCACACACAGCACCCATATCATACCTACGTGGAAGTCAAAGCATCACATCAGATGCACTAAGCAGGAACATTTCTCAAGACAATGAGTGGGAATTTGAGATGTGAGTACACAACATATTCAAGCAATGAGGATTCCCAGTCAGAGTTATTTGTGACTGTATGCAATGCCAAATGTCCCCAGTTTTGCTCCAGAGCCAGACTGGGCCTAACTGCCTGAATGATGTCTTCCTTATAAAATGAAATGCTCCCTTTTTATGTGCCTTCCCTCCCATTCCCCTTCTTACACGAGTGCTTCAGAAAATCAGACTAGAACAGGCCACAGTAATTCTCATTGCTCCCACATGGCCTCAACAAACATGGTTCCTTTACCTTCTCAAAATGTCAGTGTGTCAGCCAAGTATCCTGCCTCTTCTCCCTTGTTTCCTTTCCTATGACTCAGGTCAAAATCTTCACCCAAATGTAGAAACTCTCCATCTTAAAGTTTGGTTACTCCATGGTTATGAGGACTTGAAATAGTTTGCTTAGAGAAAAAACAGAACATCTTAGTTTGAAGATCAACTATCTGGCACATACATCTATACAAATTTAGACAATTTGGTAACTGGTGCCAAAACAAATAGATCACAGCAGCTTTTGCTCCCTTACCCTGATATGAGGCAACATACTAGAACTTTAAAAAAACAAAAAAAATCAAGCTTCTCCATGAGTTCAGTCAGGGTACACCTTTCAGCTATTAGAGCATTTCACTGCAAGATGGATGACCTATCAGGTTTTTTGCACACCTATTTACCAAAAGGTTTCTTAAAGGCCTCAGCAACACATAACCAGAGGTAAAAACACCCATCCCATCATGGAACCTCAACATACTTCTTCAGAATATCACCGGATACCCCCCATCCTCTGGAGTTTTCACACTAATAGCTCTCTCAGAGAGAAACAAGTGGCAGGGGAGATGTTGGTTGCACATCTCCAAATAACCACCAAAAGTGGCGCAAAATATGGACCCTGCATACAGAGGTGGATTAGGAGCTCCCAGACTCCCCTCTGGTGCACCCCTGCCTGGAGCACCAGATGGGGCCATGGCCCTCCCCTCCAGCCTAGGACCCTCCCCCCTGTGGGCAGGCCAACACTAAAGGGTGGCCCTAGTGCCCAGAGACTAGCCGCAGTCCAGCTGGTCAGCCCCTGGGAGTAGTGGGGCCTACTGGCTCATAAGGTGCAGTTTCTGGTGCCGGCCAAAGGCCACACCGGAAGCCATATTGCACACCAGCTGGCCCCATGCCTGGAGCAAAACGACCAGTCATGCTGACCCAGGGGTAAGGCAACAGAGCGGAGCCTGGTCTCTGGCCCAGGGCAGCCCTGCTTCCTCCCCAGCACCAGCAAGGCTGATGTGGGAGCCCCTGTCCATGCATCCCATAGGCCTGTGCAGTAATGCACCCCTGCATGCATGTGAGACCCAACTATGGCACTGCAAAGATTATGAGCACTAAAATGGAGCCGATCACAAGGACACATATCTCAAAGAACCTCACTGCACAAAAGTGAGTAACCTTCTTTTAAAGCAGGCCTATCCATAGAAATATGTTAATAAAGGTAGGTTTGTGTGAGAGAGTACGATATACTGTTTTTCTTCATAATAGTGAGTTGGATTTCAGTGTTAATGAAAAAACAGAAATTGATAGTAATGATTACTTTCATTTAAAAAAACTAAAATCTTTGAAAGTAATTTTCCTCCAAACTATAATGTTCCTATTTTACAATATAGGACTGGTCTACTGCTACAGAGTTTTGTTGAAATAATCTATTTGTGGCAACGGAACAGTGGTGATGTACAAACCACAATGCTCCAACAAAACTCTCCTACTTTAGTTACAAACATCCACCACCAACAGGCGCAGAGCTTTCTGCAGCAAAGTTAGAGTGACAAAGTGTCAGTGTAGATGCTGTGTTCCATAACAGAGCTCTAGGAGCTACTCTGTAGCTGTGCCATAACTAGGATGAGGTGACCAGGGCTTTGCCCCAGGCGCCGTATCGAGCAGCTCCATTTCACTGCTTGACTGAGGGTGCATTTCGTGCTGCTTGCTCCAAGTGTGCCCCAGGTGCCAAAATACCTAGTTCCAGTATTGTTCTGCGGTGTCCATCCTGACCACTCTGCTCACTGTTTTGAACACTGCTGCACTGCTCTGCATTTCAGCTAAAGACACATGCATCCTCCTGTTTCAAAGCCCCAAGAAAATTTGAAATTGCTCAGTGTGGCGAGCTCCCACAGTCACTGCCGAAGTAATCATGCTAGCTCCAGGCAACAAATGAAATCCCACCAGTACTGCAGAGGATGGGGTGGATCATTCTTTTGACCCTGGGGGGAGAGGAGGCTGTGGGAGAACTACGAGCGAATTAATCCTGCTCTCCCATGGCAGGCATGCAGGCAGCACTGGCTGTTGCTTAAGGAGAAGGGAGAGAGACTCAGAATGTGCTGAGCAGAACGACGGAGGGAAGCAGTAACTGATGCTGTGATGTCCCTCCTCTCCCCACCCAAATGTGTAGGTCTCCAGTGAGTTGGGGTGGGGGAGGCAGGGGGACACCACCTGTCTTTGCACCACCTTCTGCCTCAGGATTGGTTGCTTCCATCTGCTGTCTGCATTTAAAGAGAGAATGTGCAGATTTTTACTCACCCGCTTCTGGGGGTTCTTGTGTTTGTGTTCACCAATGTCATTTTGGCTGATTTACAGCTATTTTTCTACTGCCCTATCTCATAGAGTGCCCGTGAAACCAATGGGATTCAGAAACTGTTATCATGTGATGCTGCTCCTGCTCCATGAGGCATTGCGAACCTTTCCAAATGCACACCGTGTGAAGTTGCATGCTGGAGTAGCCACCCACACTGCTTTGCTTCTGTGTCTTTGCAAAAGCTGAAACTGCACTTCACTGACAAAAGGAGCATAGTGAGGATGTGCAGCTTCACACAGGGTTTAATTACAGAGGCATCTGTATGCTTCCATGACTTGTGCTGACAAAACTCTGTAGGGTAGACAAGCCCTTAGAGTTATGAGAAATTTACTTTAGAATACTACAAGACTTCTTCTCATAAGAGTGAGGCCTGACACATTGAAGACAGGAACAATGCAAGACTCCACACAACTCTTTTGTTTCCCCTAATCCTGATTTTTCAGGGGCCACTGATGCTTCCAATCTTGTAAAGAACCTCATTGTTGATCTTCAGCAACCCTTGCTATTCCAGCTTCACTGAAGGTCCTATTTATGGAGACTGTCAATTGATGTGGTGGCTTTGTGTCAACAATGAATGACCTATATCCTACCTATTTCACATTTTGAGTGCAAGTTGAGTTATATAATTGAGTTTTGAGTTGAGTTATACAATTGAGGGGCTGTTTTTTCTGTTCTGTGTTCAGGGGAAGAGCGGAAAACTTGCTTTCTATTCCTTCCTGTAATGATAATGGACTCTTAGCTTTTTTTAATGCTGCTTGAATCAAACTGACCTGCATTCTCCAATTACAATTGCAAGGATGGCTTGGAAGAGGCTTTGCTTTGCCAGAAAAAGGATACAGCAAGGGACATGATGAGATGCAGATGGACACAAGGACACAATTCTAAACTGCACTGGGATTCTTTACAGTGGAGAATAAAGCAAGATTGTTTAGCTCTTCCCAGATCTTGGTCAGGGTTTTAAAATGCAGTATTTGTATGGTATCTGCTCTACAGCAAAATCCTAAACCCCATCCACATGCAAATGGAATATATCTCAGCCACACAGAGCTAGCTGAAGGCCTCAAGTGCTTTAAAAAATGAAACTCAAGATGTACCAGGCTACAATAAATTTTCAGCAAATGAAGACGAATAGCTACTGTAGGAAATTTGGGAATATATTATGTAATATTTTGCCAGTTCTCACTGTCTTGTAAATAATCCAGTGATAGAAAGCCGCTGAGCACTCTCTCAGACAAATTCCATTTTCATGTGACACTTGCCAGTTCCAAGGAAGAGAATAATTGTACCCCAGCCTTTGGAACCTTAGTCTGATGGGCTTTTTTATGATGTTTTGGCACGTCTGCTCACCCTGGTTCAATTCAAATGTCACTATACTGTAAATGCACTGCTTTAACACCACGTATCAGAGTACCTTGACAAACATCAGTGAAGTAAGTTCCAAAGGGGTAACTGAGTTAGTCTAGTTCAGCAAAACAAACAAGGAGTCCTGTGGCACTTAAAGACTAACCAATTTATTGATCACATGAGCTTTCGTGGGAGAAAAATCCCACTTCATCAGATGCTTTGAAGATAGGGGAATCGTACAGAATGGGAGAAAAATAAATGCAGGGAAGTGTAAGTCATGGGAAGAGATCACACTGTAACAGCAAATCAAAGCATTTGTTAATATTCAAACACTGGGAAACAACACATAGAGGGAGGTGAGGCCAAATCACCTATTGTAATGGGGAAAGAATCCATAGTCACAATTTAATCCTGCTTCCACACAATCAAATCTACATATCAGTTCCAATTCTACTGTTTCTCTTTGAAGTAACACATTAAGACTTCAGAGAGAAAAAGCAGAATTGGAACTGATATGCAGATTGAATTGTGTGAAAGCAGGATTAAATCATGACTATGGATTCTTTTCCAATTACAACAGGTGATTTGACCTCACCTTCTTCTGTGTGCTGTTTCCCAGGGTTTGAATCTTAACAACTGCTTTGATTAGCTGTTTCAGTATGACCTGATTCCATGACTTACACTTCCCTGCATTTATTTTCCTCCCATTCTGTAAGTTCCCCCCATCTTCAAAGCAACTGAGGAAGTGGGATTTTCTCCCACAAAAGCTCATGTGATAAATAAATTTGTTAGTCTCTATGTGCCACAGGACTCCTTGCTTATCAGTGAAGGAAGTTACCCAATATCCCAGTGAGGTAGGAAAGCTTCTCTGGCATACATCAGACATTGCCCTACTGAGCACATTTTTATTTAAAGGGTGGGTGGAAGAGAGTGTTACCTAGTGGTTAGAGGACTGGGAGTTAGATTTTTTTTTCATAGCTAATGAGGAGGCTTAGTTACATATTAAAACTAAAAAGAGTTATATGGCTAAATCTCCTGCTTTGAAAATTTCATCTATTGTATTTTACTCACACCTTTCCCATTTACTTGCCATGCAACCTTGGGAAAAGCAGTTAAGCCCAAATTTCCAAAAGTTGTCCACTGATTTTAGGGATCTCTGGTTCTGACTGCCCATGTCAAAATTCCCATGAATGGGGTGTGTAGCCAAGCAAGCAAACAAGTCAGTGGCTAAATCCAGCTCTCTGCAGTAAAGGAGGAATAAAAAAAGCCATTTAAGAAGATTAAAAGAGCTAAGCTAACCTGAATCTACAGATCTGTGCTCCAAGTATAAATAACCACCAAGGGAGCCAGTTTTGAAAGAAAAAAAAAAAAAAGGCTAAAGGCAGCTGGCAGGACTTAGCCCCAGAAGGCAGCTTCTAAGGAAAAAAGTCCAGCAACAGAATCCAGTGTCATCAACCCACTGCACATATAAAAAATGACTCTCCAAGCTTGAACAGGTTGAACTGTACTCTCTTCTGTAAAGAGACAGTGGAGCAGTGGGATAAGAGATATTTTAATTAATTAAAATTGTACCATTGTGAGTGGAAGGAAGTATGGCAGTGGCCATTTTGGAAAGGTCAAACAAACAAAGGGGGTATGTAGCAGAAGCCATTTTGAGTGGAGGAACAAGAAGAAGATTTAGATGTTTGGGGAAAGAAAGAAATCCTCCAATACAAAGATCTTCTCTCAGTCTCCCCTTCCTGAAAAAAGGCACAGATAAAAGATAGCAAATTCCCCCACCAGCAAAATAGCTAGAGGGACTGGTGGAAAAGAACCTATCATTAGGTTGACCTGAGGGACCTATTGTTAGAAATAAAAATGATGACTAAGGAGATGAGGCAAGAATTCCAGGCTTCCTGAAATTGGTGATCTTAATGAAAAGAGATCAGATGTGGAAAAGGGGTTAAACAAGCAATCATGCAGCATTACTAGTCTAAATGAAAGAATCCAAAATAACTGGAAAAAAGAAAAAAATATAAATTATTAAAGGTATTCCAGAGGAGATTGAAGGAGAAATCTGGACACAATGGTTGATATTTTCCATGATCTATTAAAATTGTTTAAAAAAATGCATTCCTATTGAAAATTTCAGAAATCCCTTTTTCCCCAGACCTCCATCAGGTTCCAGACTGGAATGTGGTTCTCAATCTACAGTGCTGTCAGAACAAGCATAAAATACTGAGAGGCAGTGAGGATTTCTTAACCAGTTCATACAAATTTTCCCAGAGCTGGCAACTTCAGCCCTAGGAAAGTGACGAGAACTGTATTAGGCAACCAGAATTCTTAGAAGGAAAAACATACAAATAGGGGCTTTTGTTTAGATTTGTCCTTTAAATGGAAGATCAGACATGCCTATCCAGAGGTGTCACTGGCGCTGGGCACCCAGGGCACGTGCCCCGAATCCCAGCACCGGTGCCACGGATCTCTGGCCTGATCCAGGGTCCAGCCACTGGCGGCCGCAGCAGACGTATCCCCGGCGGCCGCGGCGGCCCTATCCCTGGCCAGGGATCCGAGGCCCGGCCACCCACGGCCGCAGCAGGGAATCCGGGGCCCAGCTGCCCATGGCAGCGGCAGTCCCGTCCCCGGCCGGGGATGTGGGGCCTAGACGCCCGCAGCAGTGCGGCGGCTTCTGGCCCTGACCCCCAGCCAGGGGCGGGGCCTGAGGGCTGGAGGGCGGGGCCTGGGCCCATGCCCTGGGTCCCTCCCCAAGCCAGTGATGCCTCTGTGCCTATCTCAGGTTCAAAAGAAGGGAAACAAGCTTATATGAACATCAAAGTGGCCAAATCAGCTCAAGAACAATCTGAATGGGATCAAAATCATCATTCTCACAGTCCACCAAGAAATCACTGAGAAATCAGCAAGATTAAAGAGAGCCAGAATAGCTAAAATAAAATGCATCACCAAGATAACAGGACACTCACAAAAGCAGAAGAAACAGTAGAGAAACTGATGAAGTTTATCATATCAACTAAGACAGTGTTTCCCAACCAGTGTGCCATGGCATACAGGTGTGCCGGCAGGTCTGAGCAAGTGTGCCACAATATTTTTTGAAAAACCACTCAAAGAGCTCTGGATTGGACAATTGGCTCATAAATATTTATGAGTTCATTTGGAAAGTATATGGTGGTGTGCCTCAAATTGATAAAATGTAGCAAGGTGTGCCATGGCAGAGAAATGTTGGGAACCACTGGACTAAGACACAATGAATAACAGAAATTATATCCATATAATTGTAGTGATAAAGAAAGGTAGATTAACACCCATGATATTTTATTCTATGTGATGATATTATGGATAACTTAATGTGCTTTATATTATAAACAAAGTTCATAACAAAATAGCAAGAGACCCAGATCTTCCCTATTGAATTTGACTTTAAAGTTACAGAAACTTTCTAAAATTTGTATTAATTGGAGAAGGGTGACTGTCATGGGCTCTGATTGATTAATTGCCTCTTGGCTTGAAGAGGTGGAGCTAGGCCTTATACAGAGCTGAGAATTCACTAGAGTGGAGGATACTCTCGGGGGGTGGAACAGCAGGAGTCCCATTCTGGGAAAAACCTCAAGAAGACAGGCTGAGAAACCCACAGGGCGCAGAGTAGATTCCTGTGGGGGAGCCTAAAGTTTATGCCTAAGAGGAGAAGAGAGACTTAAGAGGAGCAGAAGAGCTAGTGGTTATACAAGAAGCTTTGCCCCAGGGAATAAGGAAAGCTGAGAATCCCTGGGGAAGAACGGCGGCAGGGGAATCTTGCTGAAAGAGAAAAAGAGGATTTCGGTGGAGCTCAACAGGGGCAGAAAGACTGCTAGTTTGAAGTATTTGATTTTGGACTTTGAGTTGGATCTTTAGCTAATGCAGAAAGGGGACTGACTTGTGTGTGGCCAGAAAACACATGAAGGGAGTCCAGGGAAAGGACCAGTTGGGACTTAACCTTGAGACCAAGCAAGTGGCCATCAGACTGAATGTGGCCAAGTCCCTTACAATACCATCTCTGGGCACAGAGGGGTGCCCTGGAGGTAAGCATACATGTCTGCAGTCACCTGTGTTGGAAATCTTTAAGAATAAGTGAACTCAAAAATGGTATAATAATCTCATAATATCCAGTGTTATACAGATGTTTGGTAAGGTTGGGTAAAGTTTGGGTCTTACAAAAATTAGAAAGAAAAAGAAAGAATTCTTGTTGGAGTGGGGATAACACACCACTGGAGGCAGTAGGAGAGTCTGGGGTCCCGTGGCTAGAGGGGACTGGTGACAAGGGAATGCATATAGAGAGAGGAGAAAGAGCATAAGAAAACAGGAACAGAACTTAAATATTGTTACCTGTTTAGATCAAGATTATGTTAATAAAAAGTTAGGGCTCAGAATTTTAAAATGTGTGGTAAATCATACTCAGGATCAGGTTACAACAACTAAGATGCTAAAAAAAGGAAAAGCCATATCTGTGTGGGAGTTCTAAAATTGCTGTGTGTTTGATGGTAGCTCTGTCTAAAATCTTTTTATTTAAAGAGGAGGAGCAAGTGTAATGGAGATCTGGCTTTGGGGAGTTCTCACTGCTTTTAACAAAGGGTAATATTATGGAAGAGAGCAAGTTTGACACTCATCAGGGAGTTTACTAATGACATGACTGTTTAATATTAAGGGGATGAACAATCTAATGAAAAGTAAAAAGATATGCTACTCACTGAGAAGGACTTCCCTGATATCTCCTTACAGGAAACATGCTTCAAGAAAAATGATGATAAATACTTGAATGCTTATTCAACACAGCTATCATATGTCTTTCCAGGGCAATTTAATAGAAGAGGGCTGGAAATACTTTTTGCTAAACACTTCCCTTTTTATTGTTTCACTGCAACTCACAGATATGGAGAGCAGATATTTTAATTTTTGGGACCTTGAACTATAAACTTTAACCAATATATATGCTGCTAATCAAGGGCCAGTTTCTTTTTTTTCAATCAGCTTTTTTTTTAAGGGGTTTTGGACAAAATCTATCTTAGGGGAGATTCTGACAAGCTGCTTAATCCTACTTCGTATCAATCTAACGTACACAGAAAATGTTTAGGGGGAACAAGTGCAAATTTGTTGAGTCACTTGGCAAATGAAGGTCTGAGAAAATGAGGATCTGGAACAGTGAGGGATTGAATCTGAAGGTTGAGGGCTATATGTAAAATCATATGGAAACATAACAGAAAAAGGGTGAGTTCTAAAGTCCTGTATCAGCCTCAGGGCCACCCAGAAACCGGGCTCCGCTCTCCTGCCCCTCCCCTGGGCTGGCTGCTCCATCCTAAGGGCAGGGAGGGCCAGCCCAGCGGCAGAGCAAGAGAGCAGAGTCTGCCCCATGGACTGGCCCGCTCCGCCACCAGGACTGGAGTGGCTGTCTTGGGGAGGTGCGGCAGTGCATGATCTGGCTTCTGCACCAGCCCACCCTGCCACCAGCAGAGCATCGCAGCACCCCTAAGCTGTGGTGCCCTGAGCCAGGGCCTCATTGGTTTATAGCTAGAGCTGGCCCTGGGGCTGGGTAAATCAAGAAGGGCTTGGTAAGTGGAAAGGTGGCAGGAGTGAGCTGAGATAGGAGGAGACCTGAGGGTGGGCAGAGGTGGTATGAGTTGTATGTGTGGAACAGTGCTCCAGGCCCCATAAGTCCTCTGGGGGGGCCTGGATCAGCCTACCAAGTAGGGTAGACTAGCTTTCCTTAATTCATTTTCCATTATTATTATTGTTTGTTTGTTTATTAGGTATCATAATTATTGTGATCAATTGCATTAACAATTAACCATCCAAACACTAGATAAAACTCAAACAACATGAGAGACAAAAAGAAATTTAGATCAGGAAAAAATTTTAAAATTACCCATCCATCCAGATTACCTTAACAGCTCTTTCCCATGGCTAATTTAATTAATAATCAGGTATTTATCCCTAGGAAATAGTGACTATTTGCTATGAATAAGAGCTCAGATTACTCAATTTGGACATCTGTTCCTAGGTCCTGATTTGAAATCATATCAAGAGTTTTGTAACAATGTAAATAATATAAAGATCCTGTAGCTTCAGTTTCCACAAGTCAATTTTATTCTGAAATCTTGATACTAGACCTTTAACCACAGTTAAGGAATTGATCCAGGAGCAAGCTGGAACAGAAAGTAATTTAATTTTGACTGAAAAAGATGTTGATAAAAAAAACAACCTAGATGAAAAGATGAGAGAAGGATTTGGACAAAGAAATTGATCTAGATGAGGGAGTGGCTATATGGGGAAGAGGATAAATGTCTTCAATTTGTATAGTTCATAAACAAAATTTTTATAAATTTATTATACAGATGGCATTTCATTCTAGTTGAGATCCATCATAGTTTTGCTGTTAGGGAAGAGCTCTCTTGGAGGACTTGTGGGGAAAGGGGAACCAACTAGCTAGATGTGGTGGCTGTGTCCAGGAATGAATTGCTTTTGGGAGAAAACTATTAAAAAGATTCATCTTATGACAAAACATAAGCTTCCTAGCAGGTCAAGGAATCTCTTTCTGAATGCTTTAGTAAAGAATTTGCATTTTAAACAGAATAGTATGTACGTTTTTTATTATTAGCAGCTACATTTGGTAGTGCACATTTTTTTGGAAAAAAGCAATGACAACACCTTCTCCTCTGAAACTGTGGTATACTAAAATATGGACTGTCCTTCTAATAGAAAAACTATCACAGTAAGTATGTACTCAGAAACAGCACCAAAAAGATAATAGGTCTTTAGAAATTTGGCCACCCTTTGTAACATACTAAGAGAAAGAAGTCTCCCTTGCCAGCAAGACACAAGCTTTAGCCAGGCTCTTTGAATATTAACTTGATCCTGAATAAATAATGAATGATAAAGTATGTTAATAAAAAGTTTATTAAAAAAAATCTTGTGGCTTAATTTTTAGGTTTTGAGGACCCACAGCTTCAATTTAGGTCAGCGATACCTGTGAATACTTAGCGTCTCTGAAAATCCAGTCCAAGTTGTCTTAGGTTGCTTTGTCAACAACTGAGGGGCCCAAAATCAGTGGACACCTTTGGAAGTGTTGACCTTAATGTTTCTGTTCCTCAGTTTTTCAATTTGTGAAATGCAGACTACTCCCTTTCTCATGGTTGTGGTGTGACTTCTAGCTTAATTCATTCACTGAAATTTGTAAAGAGTATTGCAATCCTCAGATGAAAAATATTCAATAAGTCCAAAGTAGTAGTGTTATTCTGAAGACTCCTCTGTTTGAAAGAAATCAGTAACCCCAGGGGTCTAAGCCAAAGTCGCAATTAAATGTCACTGTATCCTTAATTACTGGCATTCAGGATGCTCCAGCATTGCTCCAGAGACAGAAGGAGTTCAGCAATCCACAAATCCCCAAATTTTTCTAAGTCCAGGATAAATTCAAGATATGCTCCATGAAGCTTCTGTGTCTCTGCAGCTGGGGCTCTTAGGCTACATCTACACTGGCAAGTTAGTTCGAATTAAGGAGGCTTAATTCAAACTAACTTATTACCTGTCTACACTAGGTTTTCTGTAGTTCGAACTAAGAAGTTCCTTAGTTTGAACTAATGAATCTTTAGTTCAAACTAGTAGAACCTGCCAGTTAGATCGAACTATACCCTTAGTTTGATCGTTGGTTTGAACTAAGGACAATGTAGATTAGGACTTAATAAATTCGAACTAAGGGCAGTTAGTTCAAATTAACAAAGTGGCCTAATTCAAACTAACATTAGTTCAAATTAGTCCATGTTGCTAATTTGAACTAATAAGTTTGAGGTTAGTTTGAACTAACCTTGAATGTATTAGTTCAAATTACAAAATTTGAACTAACTTTTCCTTATGTAGACAGAGCCTTAGAGTCTAAGCCAGTGGTTCCCAACCTGTGGTCTGGGGACGCCCGTGGGTCCGCAGACATGTTGCAGGAGGTCTGCGGAGCCCCTCCCTACTGGGGCCAGAATCCAGCTGCAGCCCTGATGGGGACCATCAGGGCTGCCTCTGCCCACCCATGGCCAGCTCCCAGCAGCGGGATGGGGCAATGGTGGATCCCCTGCAGGGGCAAGGGCAGGGGGCCATAGACGCTGCAGCTTGGTTCCCCAATGGTGCAGGCCATGGTGGCCACGGCGCTGCTCGCTGGCTGTCCCAGTGGTGCTATCAGAGGGCCGTGGGCCAGAATCTGCCTGCCTGGGCCAGATTACAAAATCAGCCGGGGGGGCTGCAAAGTTGTGTGTGGTTTTTTTTTTTTTAAAGGTTGGGAACCACTGGTCTAAGCAAAAGAGATCAAAAGAAGACTAAACATTCCCCATTTCCTGATGTGAAATGCCCTCCAGAGGGCAGGCCCAAGGATCGATAAGAACTTTCTGTCTTAAATATCTCCAGCCCAGCTGAGGATCATTCAGAATGCTGGTTGAGATAGTGTGAAGAGAGGGGAAAATCTCCCCGGATTGACTTTGGCCTTTACAAGGTAACCTAAGAAAAGGTGAAACAGAGGAGCACCAGAAGAGTAGAAAAAACTATTGAATATAGTGCCCTAGGTATAGGGAGATACACTATACCACTACATCATTCAGGAGTGAACGTCTCTATTCCCCCCCCCCCCAAGTAACTGAAATTATTTTTTTGGAGATAAATACAAGATATTCTTTAAGATCTGAAATTATTAACAAAATTCATATGTAGATTTGCTTAACAATTGTAAGCAATTTTGAAAGACTTTTCAGTAGTGAATACCTGAGCATTTCTGGAAAAAATACATAAAGGAGAGGTAATAATGCTGTCTTATTAACTTGTATTGGCACAACTCAGACAGAGGAGCCTTTTGGCTGCTGTAACGTACAAGGATCCAGATTTATCTCTGACTAGTTCTTAAACTACTCTGCCATTCTGCAGAGCATGGTTCATCTGGTTTAAGTCCTGTTTGTGGGGCAGAAGTGGTGGCACATCTGAGGCTGTAATCTATTTTTCTAGTTGTTTTCTTTCAATACACAAGAGGACTTTTTTCCTATTCTCTGCAGCATCTCTTTGGTGGATTTGATATATTTTTCTCCACCACAGTGGCATTTGAGGGTTTTTAATACCAGAGTAAAGATGAATGAGAAATTCAGTACCAAAAGAAACAAAACTGAGATCACCCAAATCAGCTATGCATGACAATGCTTGACACAACTCAAATGTTTCAAATTTGATGCAAGCCAAAGACTGCTTAGACAATAGACATTTGTACTGAAACAAAATAACAGAAATGTATCTGGGCCGGCATGTACTGACACTCTCCCCTCTTCCCCCCTCGTTTTTAAGCTCAGGAAAAAGAGGTCTGAGCAGCAGTGGGCTAAACTCAAAACCCAAACATCTCTCCTCATCAACAGACACACCTTGTAGTGAACCAATATCATACCTAATTTAAAGAGCTAAATTAATGGGAAAAATTCATCCCTAGTCACTTCGTTCACTGATTTTTAAGGGACTTATATTGGGGGTGAACTTGTCCCATTAACTTTTTCTGTAAAATACTTGTGTGTTGTTGTCTCTGCTTCCCTTTGCTGAATGAGACCTCAGCCAAACTGAGCTTCTAGTACAAGGAGGCTAATGGTATCCATTACTTGTAATTGAACTTTTCATTAAACGAATGATTGCAGAAAGAAAACTAATTAAAATTAAAGAAACTCATTTGATTAGTCTGTTTTATGGCCCTGTTGTCGAAGGCCAGAGGAATGGGAGTCTAATTTGTTTATTATGCGTCAGCTTCTTGTCACTGAGAAAAGATTTTGAAATAAAGCAAAGGAAGACAGAAAGTGGGGGAGAAACAAAGGGTGATACAAGAATAACAGATATTGTGAAAGAAAGATAAATACCATACTATTGCTGGAAGAGAACTAATTAGACACATGGGATTGATTCAAGACTGGCAGGTTAGCTGAAGAAGGTTTCTTGCACATCTTTGCAGAAAATCAAGGAGGGAATTGCCAAATATGGAACTAATTATACTGGTGAGGGAGGGAAATAAAAAATGAAACTTTTTAGTTTTGGGTTTCTCATCAAAAACAAAACAAAAATAAATTATCCAGAGCAAATTTTTTTGCAGAAATTCAATCAAAAGGCCATATTTTATTTTAGAAAAACTGTTTCAATAAAAAAGAATTTTGAGCAACTGTAAATGCTGAGCCACTAACAAGTCAAATAAACTTGGAGCAACTGTCCACCCCTTTACCTTTAAAACACTCTGTTGCCATGTATTATTAACAATACTTCAGAGCAATGGTTTTCAAACTTGGGGGCGGGAGCCAGTACAGAGTCACAGACCCTCAGGTACTAGGTCGCAGCACTGCTTGCTGCCATCACCAAAAGACTGGAATGCATTGCTTAAATATGTAATTGTTGGGTTGTGGGCATAAATGATTTTTTTCCAACTAGGTCCCAAGGACAAAAGTTTGAAAACCACTTCCTTAGATCCCTAAAATGGAATTATTAAAATCTAATTTGTTTTCTCATCATTTAGCTGGTTGTTTTTTTTGGTCCTGTGTTCTGCTCTGACAATAATAGACTTTTTTTTTCTTGTGTGTAACTTGTGTTGCCAGTCAGTTTTACTTTCATGTTCTTCTGCATTAGTACATTGCTGCCTTTTGGGGTGGTTGGAGGCCATGAAGTAAAAATAAGACCCACATAAACCAGTATAATTATTTGTTTTAAATGTCAGTGTAAGAATATTCCTGGTATTAATAGGCCACATCCTTGTGTGTTTGCTCAGTGTTTATTCAGTTCTTACTCATGTAAAATTCTCACTGAAGTCAATGGGAGTTTTATCTAAGGACTTCATTCAGAATTTGGTTTATTCCAGTTCTGTAAAATACTTGCAAAATCAACTTTTTTTTTTACATCAATTCCCAAAAGTGCCCTTGTAACTACCCTTTTGGAATCATGGACTCATGGGATTGTAAGTGACACCAAGAGGTCTAGTCCAGTCCCCTACTCTTATGGCAGTAAGGACCAAACATTATCTAGACTATCCTTGCTAGGTGTCTGTCTAACCTGCTCTTAAAAATCTTCAGTGATGGAGATTTCACCACTTCCCTAGCAATTTATTCTAGTCCCTTAACTATCCTGACAGATAGGAAGTTTTCCTGTCTAGCCCAAACCTCCCATGGTGCAATTTTAACCCCTTGCTTCTTGTCCTGTCCTTAGAGGTTAAGGAGGACACTTTTTCTCTCTCATCCTTATAACAAACTTTTATGTACTTGACAACTGTTATGTCTCCCCTCAATCCCAGACCAAACAAATCCAATTTTTTCAGTCTTCCCCCATAGGTCTTTTTCTAGATCATTAATAATTTTTGTTGCTGTTCTTTGGACTTTCACAAATTTGTCCACAACTTTCCTGAAATGTAACATCCAGAACCAGACACACTGCTGCCGTTAAGGTCTAAATAGCACAGAGTGAAGTAGAAGAATTGCTCCTAGTGTCTTGCTTACAGCACTCCTACTAATACATCCTAGTATGGTGTTTGCAAACATTCTCTATGCCTCTAAATCATTGATGAGGATATTGAATGAAACTGGATCCAGATCTGATCCCTGTGAGAGCCTACTTGATGTAACAAGGTATGATTTAGCAGCTTTACCTGTAATATCAATAGGATTAAGATGAAGTATTCTATTTTGCAACCTTCAATATGTATTTTAGTGTGGTCTCTCTAAGAGCTCTGATGTAGGAATTGCAGGGCTAAAAATATAGTAACCATTGTTTGTTTGGCTAGGAGATAACAGTGTGATAAGAGAACATTTGTCTTGCAACAACATTCAGGAGTTTATCACCTCCTGCCACTTTTGCACTGGCAGAATAAACCTAGCTTTGATGTTCACGGCCTAAACTGTAGAAGACGCAGAAGGGTAAATAGCTGGAGAATGTCACAGGATGACACTGTGCAGAGCCTGCAAGGTTATGAAGAAATACATACTGAGCACAAGAAAACACATATGCATCATCAAAATGAGTTCAAGTACGCGTATCGGCAGCCTTTTATTTCTGGGATGCAAGTCGGCACTTAGCCAACAGGATGGCAAAAAATGATGGGTTTAGTGTATTACAGATCAGCAGGAATAACAAGTAGGGATACAGAAGTTGGAAGGGATCCAGTGCAGCGACATATACCACTTATAGCATTAAAAATAATTTTTAGGCAGAACAATACGAGCCCTCTTTGCTTAGCACCTGAGGACTGTGGGGGGGGTAGGAGTTGGGAAGAGACAGCAGGGTTGGGGTGATGAAGGTGAAACGAGAGTGTAACATATCTTCATCAAGTGAATGCAAAGCCTTTTGAAATCTCAATCCATATGACAAAGTGTGTGGATCCAGAGCTCTAGTCTCTGTTTGACTCAGAGGAAATCTGGATGAGTTTTTGGAGATCATTTCCTCAAGAGCGATCCCTGAGCCATTAGTGTAATAAGAAGATGCTTGAAATACCAGAGATGAAAGGGGATTTTGGCTAGGATCAGGATTTAGAGTCTATGGACAGGCCATCTGAACTCTAATTTTTCCTTCAGACAGAATTTTCCACAGCTTATAGTACATGAAGAAGACATTTCTGGGGAAGAAATTTTTTGCAGACTAACTGGAAGCCAATTAGGTTAATAAGCTCATATTTACTATTAAATTGCAAGGCACTAAAGGAAATGTAAATTGTTTGATTAATACTGCTCTGACCTCCTTGTGTCAGGGTTTTTCCCCCCAGTTATTTCATTTTAATTGCTCATTCTGGATAATATGAAGATAATTTTAGAAGTGTATGATAACTAAGAAAAAAAATATACACACCTATGTACATGCTTACCCATGGTGAAATCCTGACACCCAAGTTGTCCTGTCTTTTAGTCCACTTTTTTGTAATTCTTTCATCAAAGACCATAAGTCTTTAGTTCTCCAAACACCAACATGTATGGAATGCTGCTGCCAGACTTTTCACATGTATAAAAATGGCTAGATACAGCATCACAACTGTAGCTCTTCCTCATTAATTTTGGAATTCTGTTCAAAATCCTTCTCATTGTCTTCAGAACTCTTTATGAACTTGCGTAGAGCTGTTTTAAATTCCAAGTCTCCCATGGGAAATTCTGATACAGTACTTCAAAGATTATTTTCATCTCAAATTGCAATAAAAAATGGAAATATCAATTGTATTTATTTTATTATATTTATACAGTTTTAGAAGGAAAGCTCCAAAGGACTTAGACTTTGCAAATGTCAGACCATTGTGTTTTGGCTCTGATTTGTTTCAGTGAAGTGTTTTGGTATTCCTGAATTTCAGAGGGTTTTTTTTGTTTTGTTTTGGTTTGGTTTGGTTTCTTGAGCTAAATCAAAATGTTTCTGTATCAATCTGTGTTCCCACAGAGCAGCTGTGGTGTTTTATGGGAGTTAGAGTTCAGATTCCCCATGTTCCTATTCTCTTCTATGGACTGAGCTATCAGGCTGACTACATTCCCCATAATCCACATTGATTGCATGATACCTATTATGCACCATACCAGTTTAATTACTGGGAAGACTGCAGTGTAATATGGGAGATGCAGTCTAGCGAAGAAGCCCATCCCGTAGAGGAAAATAGAGATTTGGGGTATAGAATTTGTCTGAAGAAAAGATATACACCCAATACAGTCCTAACATCAGGGTTTAGCATAGTGTTACCTAAATAGAAGTTTCTTCAAAATTTCTGAAAAAAAATGTTATTTCAAACAAAGGAAATGTTTCTTGAAAGCATGTTGATTTTTTTCAAAATTTCCAGTTTTTAATTGAAAAATCCATTGAAAAATGGCAGTATAATTTTTCTATTCTAAAGAATATGACATTTTAAAAATTTTGTTAAAACAATGTTGTTTAGTCACTTGTGATTGGTGACTTAGCTTTGTCACACGTTATCATATAATGTTGCATGAGTGACTAGGTATACCTGTAACTACTGAGAGAATGCATGATCAGGTCAGTTGAGAAGCAAATACCAGAAGGTGAAATGCTATTCCGGTTGGTGTTAGACTCAGATACATTAAATGACTCTCTTCTCATGTGGTTCCCTATAGGGATAGAGCCGCAAACTTTCTTAACCAGTCTTTGGGGAAAAGGCTGCTGATTTTGTGCTGATGTTTGTCTCATTGGTCATTGCAAGTTGCAGCTCTTTCTTCATCTGGCCTTTTCAATACATGGTGGTTCTAGGTAGGTCTTACATATTGTGAGAGTCAGCTAATGAGGTACTTGTAAGCTGCTGAGTCATACCCCACCTGTCCCAAATCTTTGAGAAGAACAAACAGAGGTTTGAAGCTTGTGGGTTTTTTGTCATTAAATGCTGAAGCCCCTCGTCTCTTCCAGTGCCACATTTTCCTCTAAGATTCATCCTCTAGCTCCATAGATTTCTCCTAAAGGGAGCCTGAATACAGCAGTGGCTGGTCGCAGCACACTGAGAGGGGAATAGGAGAGACTGACTGAGACTCCCTCCAGGAATGGCATGAGAATGGAGCTAATGTTGGGGTGAGAGGAATGGAGACGGCTTGCTCCACAGAACTCATAAGTGCCTCCTCCACAGGTGGTTTCACTGATCCCTGATTCCTGCTCCTAGCTAATATGTAGACCCTCCTCATAATGACTGCAGGGAGCTAAATCTGACTTCCCTGCAACCAAAGAGATGTACCTAGATGGCAGAGGGAGCCCTCTTCCTCTGTTGCCTTTGGGCTGCCAAACAAGTTTCTTCCACATAAACATCCTCTTCCACCCTTTCAACATTTCTCTCCTGTCCATGAAATACTGGCAGATATTTTTGCTTTGTTTTGGTGTGAGTTGGAGTTGTGTGTTTTTTCTTTTTTAAATGGGGCAAGCAGAAGACAATACACCCTCCCTTTGTCTTCCCTCACCTACTGACTCACTGAGAAATAAAGTCAAAAAAGCCATGCCTGGACTTCCTTTGAACAAATGGCAAAATTTTGGGTGAATTCAAACTTTAATTTCTGATTGAAACTGTACACGTTTTTCCTTTTAAAAGTTTTCAATTTGAAAGTATCAGAATTTTTCATTTGGTAAGATATTTCAAAATCTCTATTTCTCATTTTATAACAAATATTTTAGTTTATTTGGTAAAATTAATATTACTTTTTTTAAAAAGCTTTGTATAGAACCAATATAATTCTGGCATTTACCTCTCAGAATCAGAGGTTCCACTTACCTGGGGGAACATTTTTTGGCCAACATCAGTAGCCTGATACCTGAACTATTTAGGATACCTAAGGACTGGCACCCATAATGCTATTACAAGAAAACAAACAAGCATTCTGATGGCACTTTAAAGACTAACAAATTTAGTTATTGGATGAGCTTTCATGGGAGAAAATCCCACATAGTGTGAGTTCTCCATCTCCAAGCATCTGACTAAGCTTGGGATTTTCTCCCATGAAAGCTCATGTGATAAATACATTTGTTAGTCTTTAGAAGTGCCACCAGAATCCTTGTTAGTTTTGCTGAACTAGACTCAAACGGTTAGTCCTTTGGTAGAAGAAAACAGTGACTTTTAGACTTTTCAGGCCAAATTCTGGCCATGTAGTTGCGTATATGAGTGGCTGTCAATGGCAGCAAATCCAGACTTTCCTCCAGAAAGCATGTGTCTAAATTAGATAAATTCCAAAGAAGTAGCCATGTTAGTCTAGTTCAGCAAAACAAACAAGAAATTAAGTGTTACTTTTAAACACTAACAAATTTATTTATTACATGAGTTTTCATGGGAGAAAATCCCACTTCATCAGATACTTGAAGATGGAGAACTTACAAAACGGGAAGAAAGTAAATGCAAAGAAGTATAAGTCATAAGATCAGGTTAGACTGTTACAGCAAATCAAAGCAATTGTTTAGATTCAAACAGTGAAGAACAGCACATTAGAGGAGTTGAGGTAGAAAGAAGGCAAGATCACCTGGTTATTATGAGGCAAAAAAAACAACCCCTTTTTAACCCTAAAGAAATGGTTTCGAATCTGCACATGAATTCCAGTTTTGCAGTTTCTCTTTGAAGCTTTGATTTGTAATCTATTTGCCTAAGTACAGCTGTTAACATATGATCAATGGAATGAGCAGGAAGATTGAAGGGGATTTGTTCCTTATTGGTTTTTCAATATTATTTCTGATGTCAGATTTGTGTTCATTTGTTCTTTTGTGCAGAGACTGACAGGTTTGTCCAATGTATAAGGCAGAGGGGCATTGCTAGCGCATGATGGCGTAAATCACATTAGTGGATGAGCAGGTGACTGAGCCCTTGATGGAGTAGCTGGTTTGATTAGGTCCTATGATGATGATATCTGTGCAGATATGTGAGCAAAGTTGATTATGGGCTTTGTTGCAAGGATATGTGCCTGCTTTGATGTTTCTGTTGTTTGGTCTGTAGTTCCTGATGAGTTTCCACTTAAGGTTGGGGTGACTGTCTGTAAGCAAGGAGAGGTCTGCCCCCTAAGGCTTGAGAGAGTGAGGGATTGACTTGAAGAATAGGCTGTAGATCCTTGATGGTGTGCAGCAGAGGTTTGACTTAGGGGTTATAGGTGATGACTGGTAGTTTTCTGTTTTTTCTTTTTTGGGCTTCTCATATAGTAGTTGGCTTCAGGATACCTCTCTGTCTCTGTCAATGTTTCTTCACCTCCGTGGGCACGGTAGTTTTAAGAGTGCTTGATGGAGATCCTGAAGGTGTCTGTCTCTGTGTGGAGGACTGCAGCAAATGAGATTATGTCTTAGGGCTTGGGTGTAGACAGTGGATCATGTGGCATGTTTTGGATGAAAGTCTGAGGAATGTAGGTAACTATAGCAATCAGTACATTTTCAGTATAGAGTGTTTGTGTGTCTATCACTAATTTTTACTGTAGTCTCCAGAAAGTGGATCTTCTGTGTGGAGTGTTCCAGGCTAAGGTGGATCGTGGGGTGGAAATTGTTGATATATCTGTGGAAATCTTCAAGGGTATCCTTTCTGTGGGTCAGAATGATGAACATGTCATCAATGTAGCATAAGCAGAGAAGTGGAGGACTCCTCATTTGTTTTACTAAATTAGATGTGTTCTTTGACCAACATTTTACTCTTCATAGTAAACTGTCTTTCACTGTAGAGGTCCAAATGCTGTTCATCTTGCTTTCTCAAAACTCCTCCTGCCTTCACTGAAAATTTTACGTGAGTAGGTGAGCAGAATTTCTTTCAAAGGGAAAGCAAGAAGTGTGTGATATTTTTTAAATATCTAAAGTACAGCAGATGCCTCAACTTAATAGATTCTGTACCCCAAAGAATTTATAATCTAAAAATTATGTGTATGTACACACACTACTATATATGCTTATCTATCAGCAGAGGAATGTACATGAATTTTTAAAGTAACAGCACTATCAGCCTTCACTGTGGCTGATAGTGTGTTCATATTTCTTAAGTGGTGGGCGTACACTTTTAAAACAAAACTCTTTTTTAAAGGACATGAAGTGTGTGATTTTTCTTTCAAGATACTTGAAATTCATCTCCATTTGTGAGTGTCTGTAAGTCAATTGTGAGAATGCTTTTCAATCTGTGCTGTTAGTATCCATCCTCTTCACTCATAGCTATTAATGACTGGAAGGTGAATGAACAAGCAGGACTTTGCACATACTTTAAAAAAGACTGTGAAAAACGGGCCCAGAATCTCAACATCTGGAAAGATAAATTACCAGTGACTGCTCAGACTCAGTGCATCTTTTATTTCACCTTTCCCAAAGGAAAGCTGGTCACTTTGCAGAAGTACTTGTAAGTTCTGTCTATTCATCATGAACCTCAGAGATTCATCTCCATCATAGGGCTACAGACTAGTTCACAGTTACGTTTTAAATCAGTGATTAGCTCTCCATTAAGATAATATGATGAAGTTCATTTGCTGGTTGTCAAGGGTCCTTAATGCTCTCTCATTTTATGTGCCCTGTTCATTCAAGCTGCAAACAAATAACATAAAACTTTTAGAGAGTAGTAACAGAACCTCAGATTCTTTGCCCAGTAGAAAGAAGGACAGCTATAGATGTGGAAGCTTCAAGGGCTCTTCATTTTTCATTCCCTCCAGTTGTTGTGTTTTTCTCCGTCTGCTGTAAGCAGTGTGAACAGAATGTGAAATATGCCCGTATATTACTCATGAAAAGGAAAGGTCACATTAAAAAAAAGAGTGAAAGAAAAAGACCCACAGCCCTAAAACAGGAAGAAGGGAACTTTAGGGCCACCATTGTTTGCTTAAAAATTTCATGAGGGAGAAGTTATAAATAATCAAACTCCATTTATTTATAAAGTACTCCCTGCCAAGGCATTGAGCTACATAAACAATTATAAAAGAATTATAAATTAAAGCATCATAAAATGCAGAAGTGATCAGATTAAAATGCCTCTGAAAGATGTATTTTAGAAGTGGGGAGGGATGGGTTGCACTGGGTTACAGAAAGAAAAAGTCCTATGTGCATTGGGAGATAACAGCAAATGACTTAAGGACATATTCTCTTCAGGAAGTTAGTCACAGCTCCCTGGTTCTTTGTCCCCACAATGGAGCAGTTTAGAGAAGTTTTACACTTGCACTAACTTGTGCCAATTAGCTGTTGTTCCTTAGGATCAAATACCAAGGGGGGATTGCCAGAATGCTTTGAATTCTGTACATTTCCCCTGCCTGCCCCTTCTCTATCCTACTACTTTCCCTGTGCTGGGGCTGCGGGGAGAGAGCCTGGCTTTGTTCTTGCTGGGAGCTCCCCCATTCCATAGTATCCCCAGCAAGGGATTTAGAGACACAAGGAATCATTGTATGATAGCGAACGTGGCCTTTACACAGCACAGTAAAGAGATTATCCTTTTCCCATTAAGATAGTGGCAAAACTTGCATTGACTTCAACAGGGCATTTCAGCACATGCTGGAATCACTCAGTAACTTGCAGGATCATGGCCTTGTTAAGGTACGTTCTGAAAGCCCAGATGTACCTTAAGTCTCCATGAAGCGGCAGTGAGAGGAGATGATAGTTTTTCAGAGTCAGGAATTTAGGGGCAGATTTTAAAAAGAGCTCAGCACTCAACATGCTCTTGGGAAATCTGGGCACATGTTAGAGTGCCTGTTCTCCATTTTGACCTAAGTGGCTATCCAAAAATTTGGGGCCTGTAGATTGTTTTAGCTGGGAAGAGAACTTACTCATAGATATTTCTTTGAAACAATTTTGTTTATTTGAAATGAATGTACAAAGCCCTGTTTCTCTAGACACAGTAGGAATCAAGGGATAAGAAACTGTTTCCTTGCTCAAATCGTGGAGCTCTTTCAGCCAGCATTCTGACCTAAATATCTAAGTTTCTCCCAAAACCCCACACCATGCTTCCAGGCTGGTCCCACTTGTCTTTTTCCTCAGGTGTCTTCTTGTTGCCCCTCGTCCTGTGGTGCTTTGGCTTGTTCTATATCAGCATGCCCTGTGTCTCTTTCTCTCCTTCCACAAACACAGACCAAAAGCAGTTCCACCAATCAAAAACCTAGCCACTGCATTTAAACTCTTTGGGCCATGTGATTCAACTTCCACTGGACTTTTCCCTCTGCCTGTGTTTTTGAACAGAACTACTATTGTTTCAGCTACCTGATTGCAAAGGCTTCTTTATGTTTAGTCCATATGGAAGGCAGTGACCAATAACAAGATTTAGCCCAACTGATAACAGTGTGTAAAGAAAATCTGAGTTAATTGAAAATATGATCTTAAAAATGAATAGGAAGTTTCAGCAGTAATACACCTATTCATAGGGCGCTGGGACAGAACTGAAAGAGTGGCATAGTGTGATTATAGTGAAAATTTCCAGAGGGGTAGCTGTGCTAGTCTGTGTACAGCAAAAACAATGACAAGAGTCCTGTGGCGCCTTAAAGACTTAACAGATTTCTTTGGGCATATGTTTTCATGGGCTCCAAGCCACTTCATCAGATGCACGCAATTCGTAAATCTTTAACGTGCCCCAGAACTCTCGTTGTTGGGGGGGTTTTATGATCATAGTATTGCCAGCTCTGAGAGTGAGTCAGACCCCCAAAATAATGAGACTTGTTTCTTTTTATTTGATTTTTGCAACTGAAACTTTTGGGGTTCATATTTTCAAGCCTTTCTCTACAACCACAAAGGCTATAAGTTTTGTTTTGTTTATTTATAATATGAAGACTGAGGTTCTTAGTAAACAGGTGCATTCAGGAACAGGGGCTTTAAAAAATATCACATATCTTGAGACAGAATAATATCATGAGATTTGCCATCAGAATCATGGTGTTGGCTTGTTTACAAGACTAAGTGTGCTGTTGTATACTGGACGTATGGTCAGCAGCAAAAGAGCACTGCTAGAAACCTCTGTAGACGCATTATCAATAAGGTTCCAAAGCAGGAGCTGCGTTAGTCTAGTTCAGCAAAACAAACAAGGAGTCTTGTAGTACTTTCAAAGACTAACAGATTTATTTATCACATGAGCAGTTGTGGGACAATACAGCCATCTGAACTAGAAATCCATCTGACAAAGTGGGATTTTCTCCCACAAAAGCTCATGTAATAAATAAATTCATTAGTCTTTCAAAGTGCCGCAGGACTCCTTGTTTGATTACCAGGGCACTCTTACCCTCAAACTCCGCTCCTGTTGCATTGTGTATTCATTGCTCTTCCTGGACAGGGAAATGTTCAATAATTTAACACCACACCAACACATTTTCAAGTTTAAAAGGATGAGGTTGTATGGAATTTTTTAAATAAAAAGAAAGCATTGTTAATAAAATGGAGCTGCGAAGTGTTTTATGGCTTGTACATTCCTATATCTCATTTGAGTTTGTGAGTGAATCCAAACACTTTAGCTGTGTTGAGCAGCCAGTACATAATTCATGAGTCATTTAGGGAGCCAAATGAGACACAGTACGGTCCATGATGATCTATTAGATGTAGTTGTCACAGTGAAGCCTCTTTGATTTAAATGGATATCCCTGGTATTCTGTCCTTTATCTTTGGTTGGTGCACTGGACAATTGAGGATGGCATCACAAATGACTGTTCTAACCTTGGAAGGACTTGCTGCACTGCCTCTCTCTGAAACCAGACAGCTAAAGGGAACCTGGAAAAGGTTCCATGTTAGGGTGAAATCTCCGCTTGTCACAGAAAAACAGACAAGGCCAACAGTTTAAATGTCAGCTCTCTGTGCAGGGGGAATTCCAGCCTGGGTAATAGGGGAGAAAGTGAAAGTCAGATCAGTGTGATAAGAGTATAGAGTAGCAATTGCTTTTTCTTTCTAGAGATAAGGAACATGAAACCTGTAAGTAGAATCCACATTTCTTTACATTTTAGTGGTTTGGATTTGAATCTCCAGATCACAGCCTGTCCAAAAAACAGAAAGGAACTGTTTTCTGGCGTTAGCTGATATATACCAGCTAGCCAGAATCTGAAGAATGGCTATTGTCAACTTTTAGTCCAAAATAGGAGAAATCTTGAAAGATCCACTGAACCTCTGGCATTTCACCATTTAAGGACAAAAATCTAGGAAAACTAGTTCATGCAATCTAAGCAATGTCTAAGTTGAACCAAACGCAATTCCTAGACCTGAGTTGGCCCTCAATCCAAAATACATCGCTAGCCTATACCTAATCTGAATCAGGACCCAAAACACAGTCTCCTTTTCCCAGCTCCATTTCATAGGACCTAGGTGCTCAGATCTCTCCATGATGAGTGCAGTATAAGAACCTACGTAGAATAGAAATATACTTTTGTATTCTCACTAAGTTGAATGCTGTGATTAATGCACCGCACAGTAGCTGTGCTGGAAGTAACATCATTGGCACGCCTCGGGTTACCCCCCACCACAGGACCCCACACCCCTGTCGCTGGGGGGGGGGGATTGGGTCTGGAGGGCACTCTTGCCCCAGCCCCATTCTGACCAGGTTGCCCAGGAAGAGGCAGGGTGGCACAGGGCATAGTGGCCCACGATGCAGCCTCCCAGGGTCACAGGCCCTGGAAAGCTGTGCCAGGTCGGAGCAGAGGCTGTGCCAGCCCGCCCTGCCCCCCGATGGAGCAAGCAAGTGCTGCCACTCCAGGGAGGGGGTGGACCAACTGGCCAAGGCGCAGGGTGGTAGTACACAGCCAAGCGTCTGGCTCCAGGGTCCCACTCAACTCCCTCCCCCCAACACCAGCGAGGCAGGAGCACTGAGCAGGGCCGAGGATGCCAGATTATCATAGGAGTTTTAGGGGCTGGAGCCTGGGGCCCCCATTTTGCCTGGACCCAGGGCTTCAGCCCCTTTAACCCCTCCAATTATCCAGCCCTGTTGGCACATAAACACTAAGACATGAGTTCTTTTAGGAAACAAGACAGCAAATGCTTAACTCATCTCTTCATAACAACTTTTTGCATACTTGAAGACTGTTATCATGTGCCCTCTTCAGTCTTCTCTTTTCCAGACTAAACAAACCCAGTTTTTTCAACCTTTCATGGTATGTCATTTTAGATCTTTAATCATTTCTGTTTCTCTTCTGCAATCTCTCTAGTTTTCCAACATCTTTCCTGTATAAGGTACCCAGAACTGGACATAGTACTCCAGCTGAGGTTTTATCGGTGCTGAGTAAACTGGAAAAAATTATTTCTTGTGGCTTGCTTGCAAAACTCCAGCTAACATATCCCAGAATGATGTTTGCTTTTTTTTTTTTCAGCAGTGGTAGACTGTTGAAAACTATTTAGTTTGTGATCCACTATGAGCCCCAGATTCCTTTCTGCAGTACTCCTTTTTAGGCAGTCATTTCCTATTGGGTATGTTTACACTGCAAAGTTTTTTCAAAATAAGGAGGCTCATGTCAAAAAACACTTTATGCCTGTCCATGCAGGCATTTTGGTATATCAAAATAAGTGCTTCATTTTGCAATACTAAAACCTGGATTTATTTTGAAATAGCTATTTTGAAAAAAGCCATTCCAAGCTACAGATCTGGCTTTTTTTGAAATAATAGCCCTATACTTTACAATGCTTTTCTCTATTTTGAAATAGAAAGTCTAGCAAAGACTTCCTATTTTGAAATAGGAATTCCTGCCTTATATCAAAATAGAGAGTCTTCCCCTGACTCCTATTTTGAAATAACAATTTTGAAATAGTCATTTTGAAATAATTATTTCAAATTGAAATAATTACTTCAAAATAACTATTTCAAAATATCTGTGGCAGTGTAGACACAGCCATCATGTATTTCTTCAACTGATGTTTTTCTTCCTAAGTGTTGTACTTTACATTTGTCCTGATTGAATTTCATCCTGTTTATTGTAGGTCATTTCTCCACTTTGTTGAGATCATTTTGAATTCTAATCCTGTCCTCCAAAGTACCTCTCAGCTTGGTACTGTGCTCAAGCAATATAAGTGTATTCTCTATGTCCTTATTCAAATTATTTATGAATGTATTGATAAAATCAGACCCAAAACAGGTCCTTTCAGGACCCCACTCAATATGCCTTTCCATGTTGAATTTGAACCATTGGTAACCACTTCTCTGATTATCTTTTTCCAACCAGTGTCCACCCACCTAATAGTAGGTTCATCTAGGGTTATTTCTGTAGTTTGTTTGAGATGCTCAGGTAAGACCCTATCGAACTAATGTTAAGGTATATGACATCTAGTTCTTCCCCAATCCACAAGGCTTGTTACTGTTTCAAATAAAGATATTTGGCTGGTTCGACAGGATTCGTTCTTGAAAAAACTTGTTGACTGTTACATGTCACCTTATCTTCTACGTCAACTTATCTTTTGGTCAGTGGTTTTCAAACCATGGGTCAGTATTCACTACTGAGTTGCAGACCCTCAGGTACTGTGTCATGGAGCCCCCTGCTGCCAATGCCAAAAGACTGGAATGTATTGTTCAAAGATGTAATTATTTGGTCACAAACATAAATGATTATTTTTTTCAGCTGGGTTTGAAGAAAAAAGTTCAAAAACCACTGTTCTAGGTGCTCACAAATTGACTGATTATTTGCTCAATGATATTTTTGGACACCAAAGTTAAACTGACCGATCTATAATACCATGGGTTGCCCTATTCGCCTCTTTATAGTTAGTTACTAAGTTTGACCTTTTCGAGCCCTCTGAGATCTTTCTTGTCTTCAATGAGTTCTCAAATATAATTTCTAATAGCTCAGATTTCTTCAGCTAATTCCCTAAATATTCTAGGGTGTGTTTTCTCAAGTCTTGCTATCTTGAAGTCATCTGATTTGTCTAAAAAAGTTCTTTCCTTATTTTCGCCTCCCCATTCACCCATTTACACTGATATTCATTATTTTAGTTGTCTGATCACTGCTAATCTTTTTGGTGAAATCTGAAACCTAACACGCATTTAATTTAACCCTTCAGCCATTGCTGAATGCTGTTATTGTCTTTCCCTCGTCAATGAGTAATGGGCCTACCATGTCCTTGGTCTTCCTCTTGATTCTAATGTATATGTGTTTGTTACCCTTGATATCCCTAGCTACTTCAGTCTTGTTTTGTGCCTGGCCCTTAAACTTTTTGTTTAAGTTTCATGTTTTTGAGCCAGAGTGGTCATTTACCATACTTCCCCATCTTTCCTTCATATTGGGATACTTTGCTCTTGTGTTCATCATAATATCTCCTTAAAAACCTGATCTTTTCATTTCAATTTTTAAAGTATGCAGGTGATAGTGTGCCATGGACACTGCTTTCAAAACTTAAGTTCACAATCATCTATAAAGACATGGAATTTCTTGGGCCTGTCTCTCCATTGCCCTGCACCATGCAGGGGGGTTCGCTTGCAGAGTGGGTGAAAAATATTACCAGATTAGAATGATCATGAATTGCACCCACTTTGCTTTAGTTTAAGGGTGGCATCTTAACAGTCACCTCAATGAATTAGCAGCACAAGTGCCACTGAAAATCAACCCAAATGATTACACAAGATGCAAAAGAATGAAGAATCAGGCCCTTTAGGGCCCTTGTAAAGTGCCCTTACATTTACAATCAGATTTTGCAATAAAATGTAAGCCCAGTGAATCCATAAATAACTCCTCCCAACTCTTACAATGCTTATTTAGAATGCACCTTAGGAAAAAGTCTTGGGATCAGATTGGGCCAGGACTCTGTGCATGAAACTTACATGGGCTTTAGTGCGAGCTCTGAATGCAGAGTTCTTATATAGGACTGACTGAAATGACTGATATCTTACTTGCTTTTTGTAGCAAGGGGAGGTACAAATGTGGATCAAGGGCAGGATATTTATCTTTTTAAGTATATAAAAGTTGGCTCCCCACAGGCACTTGATATATGAAATTGCAATGTTGAAGGTTGAAGGCAGGGGGAAGGAAGTCCACACACAGAAAACTTCAGTTTGTTCCTCCATCTGCTCTGATGCACCTATTCTAATCCATCTAATCTCTGATTCTAAGCATTTTTAAGAACACCACTAATCATAGTATCTCCATGGAATGGTCAATTACAAGATCAGGCTCTAATTCTTTACAGTGGGAATGTCAAAAGCTGTCAGCATTGAGCTTTCTTGAAGCCTGTGATAAAACACCCATTGACTTCAATGGCATTAGAGTTAGGCCAATGGTGAGCACATTTAGAAACCTTTGCTAACCATTTCTGACCTCTCCTGTTTACACCTCAGTTAACCCAAGATTTGCTGTATTCAGCCCAACCACTGCCTTCTCATTCTGTATTTTGCCCTTTTCAGGTTATGCATGATAAAATTTTCTAGTATTCTAGAGCTGGGTTTTTGAGACCTTTCTGGGTTGGGTAACAGGTATAAAAAGGTACAGTGTGTGCTGTTCCACAACCAGAAACAACAGTGAATGGAGTAATTCTCAACAGCTGAGCATTTTATGAGCTTTCTCTCTGCTAAATAAAGAGAAAATGTTTACTGATGTCTACTGTGACAGTGCTGCATGAGAAAAAATAAAAGCCTGTTTGGTCTTTTTTTACAGAGTTTTAATTTCTTGCATGCTTGTCTGCTACTTAACTAAAAATGTCTTCTTAGCAACATAGTGAGTTTTGAAAGTGTCCTAACATTAACAAATCTGTCTTAAAATATGCTTGATTGAGCAGATATTGTGACTGCCCACATGTGGTTCTATAGCATCAGATGTCAAAGTTATTCACTTCAGCTTTAGGTCAGAGTATTTACGTAGAAAGGGTATCCGTATCTTGGATCTGATGAGATCTGTTGATAACCTGTAATACAGAAACACTTTCACTTTTGGTATTCTTGTTCTCTTTTTCCAATATTACATTTGGTTCCTCCCTTCTAGTCAGCAAAAGACTGCTTCTCTTAGTGCAAACAACCTACAGTATGTAAAAACGAGAGTCCTGTGGAACCTTAAAGTATAACACATGTCTTTGGGCATAAACTTTTGTGGGCTGCAACCCACTTCATCAGATGCAAGCCTACATGATCAGCCTTGCATCTGTTTGAACCTGTGTATAAACTAGAGCCATAACTTATTGCATAGCAAAGGCCCCTCAAGCATTACCATCTGCCTTGTGTAATGAAGTATTTGTAGCTTTCCAGGTATTTTCTGTTATACATTTAAAGAAGTGAAAGGAAATAATGAAGATACTGACATAAATTGATCTCTAAGGTTAAGCTGGAAGGTTTTTGAAGGCCATCCCTGTGCAGGAGCTCCCATTTACAACTTTGAATACTACTATGAGAAACAGTTTGTGAAATTCGATAACTGAGGAATAGAGAATTGGAGAGAGAGGGAAACGCTAAGAAGACCTTATGTAAATAGGGTCTGAATGAGGTCTCCTCTGATACCCAGTGATGAGCTGGGGGAAGACTTCAGGAGCGGATAGTGTTTGCATAGATGTGCCTACTTGACCAAGATGCACAACAAGACGGATCTGCTTTGCTAAAATAATCAATATCAACTGGTTTGGAATTACACATCACTCTGGTATTTGAATGCAGTGGTAAAGAAATGTTGTTGTTCTTATTGTATGAGTAAAGGTTAGCCAAACTGTGCTTAGAATTCCTTGATGAGTGGGGTGGTATGCTCAGCAGGGGATAGGAATGCTAAATCCTAGTGAAGATGGGTGGATGTGGGTGTTTCAATCCCTTTCATGTGGTGTGGCCTATGCCCAGAGAGACTTAGACACTGTTTGACAAGTTCCTCTCAAGTGCAGGGTGACAGAGCTGATTAGATAAAGAGTCTTTCTTTCTGGCTGGTGGTTCCTAGAGCTAACATCATCACTGAGGTGGTTTAGGAGCTAAGCCTTAGTCCTTATGTGAGGCCAATGAAAAGCAACACAGGGCTAGTCTTCACTGATGGCAGCAAAATCGCCACTGTCAGATTGACCTTCCCAAGGGTGTCTATCGTGAAGTTGACTCCTGAACATCACCCCAATAAGTAGAATAATACTGAGTCAAAGAGAGGGTCCTCCCTTCACATCACCGTGATGGACATTCTTGGCACAGGGAGATACAATTAGTTATTTAGGCAACTTGCATATCTCCCTTTATCTGCCCCCAACAATGGTGGACAGTGTAGACCTGCCCATGGAGACTTTAGTGGCTCTGAGGTTCCTCACCACTTACTGAAATCACTAAGAGCTGGATTAAGTGGCAGAACCTCAGAGCATGATGTGGGGCAGGAAGCAGACGTGGCTGGTGACAGTAGGAAGCAGGAGCAGACAAACAATGGCAGCAGCAGAGGCATTATCTGATGCCCCAGGAAGCAGAAGAGTACCCTTTGAACACACGTTGGAACTCTGAGTCTTTGCTACCCAAGGACAGCCAACTCTGCATAGGGGGGCAGCAGAGAGAGAGAGGAGCAGTGTGTTAAAGGGATGTTCATTCATGAAACTTTCATACTGCAAGTGAGAAACTGAAGGCAAAAGACACTCCTGGATTTGCACACTAGTGTCATTTTGCTTGTAGTCACAGTCTTGTGAATGTGATTGTGGAGTTTTACAAAATTAATGCTTGGCTCTCTCTTCTTTTTAATGAAAGTTCTCTTTTGTTATATACAGACTCGGGGTTCGTGAGTGGGGGTGTATTGCCTCTTTGGCACCAATGGTGTTAGTTTTCCCTGGTCACTGGCCGTGGGCTCAAAACTGTTCTGTTTCATATGTTTTTTTTTTAAACTTGGCCCTTGTAGCTGCTATCTTCACCTGGCAGAAGGGTTACCCTCATAATGCTTACATTTCTCAGACTGTAACCTGTTTGGCATGTGAACAGTGCAGCACCTAGCAGTGAGGATCTGGTCCTGATTGAAGCTTTTAGTAACAAGCGCAATAAAAAAAATTAAAAACTAATGGAGCTGTAGGGCCTGTGTGAACCAGAGAGCAGAGCATGGGGAGGAGGATGTTGGAAGAAAGAGAAGGGAAAGTAGCACAGTCCAGATCAGAGCCTTAGAAGGATTGCTGGGTCCATAATCTAATTCCTGATGGGGTAAAAACTCAGCCCAGAACACCATGTTTGTTCACACAGAGAGTTGGTGGCATGTATCTGATGTTTTCAAATTCTTGACATTAACTCAGGACACCAAGAGGAATGGTAGACAATGAAGAGACATGTTCAGCCATGAAAAATGGAATTAGAGGTTTCTTGTGTTAATAATGTAGGAATTTCAAAATCCTGTGGAAATGGGTGTCAGTGTTAACAATAGGTAACTGTTACGTCTTTAGAGTAAGAAAATGCACGATCTCTTTCTCTGTAATGTAAAGCTCCGACTAAAGAAAGCTCTGATTAAAATGTCAACTACTGTAGCTGATACTCGTGCCCAGAATCTGTACTAAACAAAACCAAAGCCAGCCACACATTTGTGCATGCTAGAGAGATTTATTCCAACCAGCTCTAGTCAGCAATTCTCTCTTGTCCCTTTCCCACTTGTTCCAAACATTTCACCTGGTCTTTTCTCTGTTGCTCCACAGCCCTGATGCTAACTGAGCAAGAGCCTTCTTCTCTGCAGTTCCTTCCATCTGCAAAATACTTCCTGTATTCCAAACTCACAGATACTGAATAGCTTTCTCAATCACAGCTGAACACATATAGCATCTGCTGTCTTTTTTGCCTTTATTGTACTTTATCTTCACATTCACTCTGAATCTGCCATTGGGTTTTGTCATCACTGTGGAGTGAGGATGCAGTTAGCTCTCCCTTTCAGCCTAGAGGATATTAGGGTTGGAAGAGGCATTTAACCCCAGGACAGCAACAGTATCCTGAAACTCCACTGAGACAGGCCAGATTTAAACTCATGTTGGAGCTGCATAGCATCCCTGCCAACAGAGACTGCCCAGGAGAAGAAATGAATCATTTGCTGTGAGTTGGCTTCTTTTAGGATGGTGCCAGTTAGTCCCCGGCTTCCCCGAAGGGTGGAAATAGAGGGTATCTTGCATTGCTACATCCTCTGGGTCCTGGAAACTGAGAGTTTAATTTGGCACTAAATCACACAACTGAGCTCTGATTGTTAGAACAAAAATAAGTCAAAAAAGCATCCAAAGCAGGGGTTCCCAGCCTGGGTCTGGGGAACCCCAAGGGTCCAGGGACATGTTGCAGGGACTCCACAGAACCTCTCCCTACGGGGGCCAGAATCCAGCTGCAGCCCCAATGCTCCCCACCAGGGCTGCCTCTCTGGGCTCGTGACCGGATCCCAGCAGGGGGATGGGGCCACAGTGGCTCCCTGGGAGGGCAAGGGCAGTGGCCCATAGCTGCCATGGCTTGGCTGCCCAGCAGCGTGGGCCATGGTGGTGGTGGTGCCACTCACTGGCTGTCCCAGAGGTGCTGCTAGAGAGGCACAGGCCAGAGTCTGCCTGAGCGGGCCATATTACATAATCAGCTGGGGGGCTGCAAAGATTTTTTTTTTGTTGTTGTTAAAAAGGGTTCCCCAGCCTGAAAAAGGTTGGGAACCACAGATCCAAAGTTTTGGATGCTCATCCAGTAATGGCACTTAAACCTGAAAATTATCTGAGCTTCATTCATCGTGATACAGTCATCCATCCAATTATTGCAAAGCACCATGCATTGATTAAGTCTCACAACACTCCTATGATTGTATCATAGTGTGGGTATTCTCCCCTTCTGTAAGCTCATGCAAGTCAGCATTAGACCTGGGCCTGGTATTCATCTATCCCATAAAGAGTGACCTCTTGAAATAGTCTCAAAGTAACTTCACTTTTAAAACTGGACCAAAAAAAATAGTTTTTCCTTTTGGTGCTGGTTCCTAAACCATTACTTTAAATGGAGAGGATCCTAAAATCTCTCTTCTGCTCAGCAATGTCGGTATATTAAGTTCATTGCAAAGGATTTTGCAATGTTTTGTTCTTTATTGCTCTTTTAGCCTTAATTAGAACAGTATAAAGAACTTACACTGTTTGAGAGTGTGTGTGTGTGTGTGTGTGTGTGTGTGTGTGTGTTTGTAATACATTATACGTATAGTAGCTTGGCAGATTATAATTCAGTAACAGGGCCCAGTGAACAGCCATATGACAATAACAAACCATGAGTCTCTAATTCCACAGGTATTTTTAGGAAGCATAAAGATCTGAGGCCCCAGAGCCCAACCAAATGGAACTTGTTAATTGTTTAAATTTTGTCTCTGAAGCTGAGTTGTAAAACAAAAAGGTAGCATGTTCCAGAATTTGCCAACCATACTTTACTCCGAGTCTTTTGATTTATTTAGTGTTTGGATTTAAATGGATTTTGTGCCAGGGAAAGGTTTGTGTGTATCAGCCTTATGCAGTGAAGTCCTCTAAACACAGTGGCTATGTCTACACTAGCAAATTAGTCTGGATAAAGGAGGCTTATTCTGGACTAATTTGGTCCCTGTCTACACAAGGCTTTGCCTAGTTTGAACTAAAAAACTTTGTAGTTCGAACTGAGCAAAGCTGAGTTTGAACTAGTTTGAACTAAGTGCTTAGTAGCCACACTAGTTCAAACTAAATAAGTTCAAACTAAGTGGTTAGTTCGAACTAACTGTGCTTTTTAGTTTGAACTAATTTTTAGTGTGAAATAGCCACACATTTTTAGTTTGAACTAAAGAACGCAGCTACTTCAAATTAAAAAGCCAAGGTTAGTTCTAACTAAGCAAGTCTGAACTAAGCTTTCTAATGTAGATATAGACGTTGAGAACAGACACAAAACTGGCAGCCACAGGGCAGGAGTTTGATCCAGAGCCTACTAAAGTTAGGGAGAGTCTTTCCATTAAATTCAGTGGGCATTGGGACAGGGTCTACATTTCCACACGTTTCTGTGACACTCAACCCTCACGTTTGACTTCTGTAAATGAAAGGGCAGTTTAGCCTCTGTGTACATTGAAATTTTGCTGTCTTACCTAAGATTGCCAACGAGCATGTTAGCTGGTGTCAGTTTGGGGACTGGTTCATGTGAGGTGGGCACCAGTCCATTAGTAAATGTTCTGAAAAAGCCACCAACTCACTCCAGACAAGCCACTGATCCACGTTTTAGGTGGCCCAAGCACAACAAATAACACCAAAACAGCATGGCTCCATTTGCACAGGGAGCAGGTCATAAAGAATTCTGAAGACCGTGGTCTCAAACCCTCCTGGTCATCCTTGGTGTGCAGGACAAAGAGGGGGTATGAAAAGTCTTTCGTCTACACACGGCTTGCTCGTAGCTATGGATACCCTTTCAGTGAGGCATGTAAAGAGAATCTTAGAGAAGTGGGCTGTAGTAGCAGAACCTCTCCCTTTCCATTTTAACACTGTTTCGAAGATGTTCATTCATCCCTATCAAGGCCATTTGAGTCTCCACAGCAGTAGCACCATCCCTAATTCCCAGCACAATCTTCCCCAGCAGAGGCCATTTCTGCATTCTTCTTGTATTCACACAGATCCTTCCTTGCCCTTTCTTGGCTAGGGCATTGTCTCTTCACAGCTGAGTTAAAACAGGCAAGGCTGCCTACTGAGCAAGATGTAGCCTGGCCTCATGCCATGCTGATAAAGGCATAAGATAGCACAAAGGTGCACAGTAATGAAAAGGCACCTCACAAAGATTTCCCTTGACACATTGATTTTTATTAGAAGTCCTCTGACAGCACCACTTAGACTTGCTTTATGAATGTGCATATAGAACTTAATTGTCAGTGTTTGTTTTACTACTGTTTGCACAGCAGGTATCCTTTCAGAGCTAGTGAACTTGGGGAAGAGTAGGGACAGGAAATGAGCCTATTTCTGGAATCAACAAGCCTTTTACCATGTCAGAGCTCTTATCTGATGCAGCTGGCTATTTACCCTTGCATGCTAATTTTCTTTGAGGACCAAGAAGTAATGTGTGGTTAGAGATAGAGTGGTCATCTTGAAGAAAGTCAACATTTATGAACAGTTGCCAGTAGTGTTTCCTGATCTAAGTAGAGGAGAAGAGCAATCTGAAATGCCTTTGCTATCTCTGTGTGTGATTAATGATGACAAAATTACAGTTATGTCAGGCAACTGAGGAGCATTACCTGATATGTGCATCCTTTTCTTGTGTGTCCCCTGAACTAAGTGCAGGGAATACTGTAAATGCTAAGGTAGCATTAACAAATGGAAAACTACAGCATTTTTAAGCACCAAGATCCATATGATATTGTAAAACAGATTTCTGAGGCATATACAATAGCGTGTTGATATAAATGTGCAGATGAGCAGGGATAATGTGTTTCTTGGTCATCCACTAGAACATCAGGAACTTTGCTATAATGCTGTGTTACTATTAACAATCTCGAGTCAAATGGTAGCATTCGAGGTTCAGGACTGTGTGTGGGTCAGATGTGGTCATGACTTCTTTAAATGCTGTGATGGACCAAAGAGAAAACAAAATGGTTCATTCATTCAGCAGAGTAGCATGAGGCGGAGAACTGGCCAATTATATTCTGAAACAGAGATGCAAAATCAGGCAGTGACTCACTGAATCATTTCACTGAGCAGATTGCAAAATCTACTGGAGCCAAAAGTTTAGTCTATTTATTTGTGTCTTTCTGGATACAGCCTGAATTTTTAAATGTGACTCTTAAACAAAAAAGTAATTTAACCTGGCCAAGGTCTGATCATTTTCTGTCATCCACTGTAGCTGTGCAGCTTTGCTTTCTCTGCAGGGCAGCTAACTTTGTTGATAGGCTAGTAAAAAAATAATTGATATTTTTATTAACATAATGGCAGGATTGATGGAGTAGTTTTTGTACCTGGACTAGTAAACATCGTGGAGAATTCTGCAAGGCTAAACAATTGATATGAGACTTTCATCTCAGCCAAGAAGCTCATAGGATTGCTGGGAACCTACTTTGCAAGGTGTCTGAGCTGTAATAATTTAAATGAACAAGAATTCCAGTTGATTGCAAGGATGAAGGTAGTAAATCCTTCTTTGACACACACCCAACAATATCTTTCCTTACCAAATTAATCCAAAATAAAACTCATTCCAAATGAGGGAACTTGGTAGATGTAACCTGGGTAGTTCTGAAGGCTGCCCCATTCTTTCCCTTTGAGTCTAGAGGTATGTCTACACAACATCTGGGAATGCATGTCCCAGCTTGAGTGCACAGACTTGTGCCAGCAGAGCTCACACTGATACACTATACGTGGTTATGTTGCTATTGCAGTTTACGCTCTGAAACCTAGGTTGGGGGTGAACTTGAGAACCTGAGCCCCAGCCCAAGCAGCAACATCAGCTATCTTTAGTACACTAATGTGATCCCTGCCCACAAAAGTCTGTAGATCCAGGCTCACTCCTGGATGCAGTGTAGATATATCCTACGTGACCGCTCTCAAATCTTCTATGGCTCCTCTCAATTCCTTTACTGTATAGGAAGTGAGTTGGGGGATTGTGGTCCCTATCACTTGAGCAGTGCTGCTGCTCTGCCTTCATCCTGAGAACAGGAAACCCAAAGTTAAGAGAGAGTTAAGCCCACATTTGGACTCCTAATGCCTCCTTGCGCCTGCTGAATGAGACTGTATTGTCAGTTCAGATAACTGCCTTTGCATGTACCAAACTGTGACTTGCATTTCACAAGTTGCACATGTGCATACTTTGATGAAATCATTAAAATGGTGGGGACCGTGCGCTGAGTGTTAATGAACGAATCTGAGTTGTAAATCATTTCTCACTTCCCTACATCAGTTATTTTCCCCAACAGTGTGGGAGGCAGTCTCACAAGAGAGTGAAAAGAATGACACTGTTTTTCTTGGGGTGATGTGTGTGTCTCAGTGGAGCCTCTCTTCCACTTCTCCTTTCTCTCCACGAAGACTCAAATCCATTCACCTTCCCCCTGCACAGGGGAAGGAAGGGTGGACATAGCTCATTCTGGAGCCTGCCTGTGCCTCTCTACACATCTGTGAAAATGATGCCTTCCAGCACTGGGGCTTAACATTCTGCAGGTTATGACAACTCAAGCAATATGAAACTTCTATCCTAGCCACATGACACTGTTGCAAGCCTGTCAAGCTGGCCACAGAGTTACACCATGTGGCGAGGAAAAGCTCACTGGCAAGCAATAGGATTTAGCACTGGACATTCCCCAGTGATTAGGAGGCTGAACAGATAAAATGGGGGGGGGATAAATATATTCTTACCCACTTGTTTTCAGCACTGTTTTCAGCTAATTCTTGTTTGTTTGTTTGTTTGTTTTTTCCTTTTGTCTTCTCTCCAGGAACGAGTGGAATATCTCTTTCTCATAATTTTTACAGTGGAAGCATTTTTAAAAGTAATAGCATATGGACTTCTCTTTCACCCCAACGCTTACCTCCGCAATGGCTGGAATTTACTAGATTTTATAATTGTCGTAGTAGGGTGAGTACTGTTCTTTTATCTGCGAGTGTACACATGGGACCATAAAGAGTTTGCTTCTGGGTATCACGAATTCCAAGTGGGTGTATTACAGAGGAGTTCATAGGCTTCTTGTGGATGCTTGTTGGACTGTGCTACATTTTCTGTCTCTCTTGTCTCTCTGCCCTTCTCCCCAACTCACTCCCACCCCTCAGAATCGCTTCCTTTCCCAAACATACAGAGAATGTGCTGGATTCAGACTCCACTGGTACAAGTAACTGGTAAGTGCTCTGTTGACCTCAGTGGAATAGCACTGATCTAAACCAGCTGAGGATCAGGCCTGCAGTGTTTAATCTTGGCATAGCTTTTCTGGTATTATGTATCTCCCACTCTTTAGACCCTGTTCTGCAACTTTATTTCTAAGGCATGGAAATTAAATCACTCTTTGAGATGTGAGTGGCAGAGGAAAAAGCAACGTGAGAGTATTAGACAATATACAGCTGGGTCTCAGACTCCTGATAGAAGACAATCAGATAAATTTATCCTTTACTGCTCCATAAATGTGGGGAATAGTTCCTGGGATGTAATGTTACTTGTAACAATGGATGAACCTAGGGCCTCAGCTCCAACAAATATTTCAGAAAATAAAATTTTAAAAGATGTCCCACGTGGGTCTATTATTGAGCCTCACCGCTAGTGAGGATCAGTCAGAAAGCAACATTTTCAGGAATGAGGAGCTTATTTTGATGAAAATAGCCCTACCAATTATTTAGAAAAACTTAAACAAAAGAGGAAATAGAAATACAGACAATGTGTTGTATGACCCACATTTCCTTTAATGGAATGTTTTTCAGAGTTTTACTTGTGGTGTCAGCATGTCCTTGAGACATGGGGAGTCACTAACTAGAGTGTGTGAGCTAGGAACTGAACAGCATCATCCCATTATACTCTTTTAAAACAATCTCTGAGAAGCCAGAGGAATTGTAAAGCCATGCAAAAAGCAGCCAGTCAGCAAGCTCACCGTTTTCAAATATCTCATAGGGTATGTCCACACGAGTCTTTTATTTCGAAACAACACTGGTTGTTTCAAAATAAAAAACTGAATGTCCACACGACCTTTTCTTATTTCGAAATGACAGGCTCTGTCATTTCGAAATAAGAACTGTCATTTTGAAACAGCTTAAACCCCATTCATTTCGAAATGGCTGTTATCTCGAAATGGTTATTTTGAAATAAGGTCGTTTGGACATGTTGTTTCGAAACAACATGCCCAAAAGGCCTTGTTTTGAAATAACAGCTGTTTCGAAAGCAGGCTTTCCCTTAATTCAAATTAACATTTTCTTAATTCGAATTAACTTATTTTGAAATAAGGGCTTTGTTTTGAAATAACTCATTTCAAAATAACTTATTCTGAAATAATGATGTATGTGTGGACATAGCCATAGTAATCTAGTGCAATGCTTTCGAAGCTGAGATGAGATATCAGCCTGAGGAAAAGGGACAGGATGGATGCTGTTCAGCTTCTATAAACTTTTTCTGAGACACTCTGCTTTCTGACTGTCTTCCCAGAGATGACCACTAGCCTCCACATACAATTAAATTCCTAATTGCTCTAGAAATTAGACGTACAATAGCAGACCAATGTTGGTGACACCTGTAGGAAGGTCTCCTGTAGGTATTTCTGTCTCACTACTGAGGCTGAAAAAAATCAAGAGATGCGGTGAAGAGTTTAATGTAGAAAAAAGATATGTTCAGTTGGGTCAGAATTAGTGAAGTGTTCGAAGCTTGGAAAGCCGTTTGAAGTGTAATTAGATGAGAGAAGTCTAATGTGGGATGAGCTAATCCTTAAGTCAGTGAGGCTGGGTATGCTTCTCCTGAATGCCTCTTCCCCACTTTCATCTCTAGAGTGGGTTCCATGCCTCCAGCCAGAACTAGGTCCTCCCCTGTACTTCCCTTTCCAATAGAAAACCTTGCCTCAGTTCTCACACTAAGTGCCAAAAATGGGCAGTCCTGGCAGCCAAAACATCTTATGCTTGCTACCCAAACCCATTGACCAACTAGCCCTGTGTCTATTTGTATGGAGGAACTGTAAACTATAAAACTTTTAATCACCCACCTTTGCTGCTACTGCTGTGCTACTCAATCCGTGCAACTTCTAAAAAGATGGATGGAAGTGGGATAAGGAAGAGTTCCCATCAGGGAGGAGGTGGGGCAAGTTAGAACCTATCCTTAGTCCCTAAACAGCCTGACCTCCTGCTAGGATGGTCAAGGAACCTGGTTTTTGAGCAGAAAGTTCACTTTGAAAGGGGATCTGAACAGTGTCATATCTTATCTACTAACCAGACACTCCAAGTCTGGTTACTGTGGGCAGAGGAGGCAAGGAGGCATTGGGTCATTACCTGCGTTGCACCAGCCTCTCCTCAGATGGGGCAATACCCTATGTGTGTTGGGAGTAGCAACTCCTAGCCCCTGCTCCACAGCTAAGTTCCTCCCACCCAGGCAGAAGGGGAGCGAAGGGGAAAGAAGGAAAAAGTAGTGACTAATGGAAGAAGAGAAGCAAATGTGGGCAGGGCCTTGGAGAAGAGGTGGATTAAGGGCAGGGCCACAGAGGAGAAGAGGCAATGCATGGTTGGTGCTGGTCCTCCTGCTGGAGTCCTGAGTTTTTAAAAAATACAAAGTTGGCAACCCCACTTGCTTAGACTCTCCTGGCTGTTACAGGGATCTGCTGTTTTGGTGCTCTCAACTCCACTCCCTAAAGGAATAAAATAATCCCCCAGGAAATTCATCACATCTGCAAAGAGATGAACAAGTTTCTGAAGATAAATCTGATTCTGCAACCTATACACATGTAGAGTTCAGCTACCTTACTGAGGACTGCTGCTCAATATGAATAAGAGTTGCAGATGTGGGCCTTATTGCTGTGATTGTTATCAGTTGTGAGAGTCTTTATGGGGACTTTTAACGAGAGGACAAACACTTTACACACTTTTCCCATTGCCATGAGAAATGATCAGCATAATATCTAGTTTAACTGCTGTCACTTGAATTTTCCTATTAGGCCTGTTAATCAGGAGGATGATATTCAGGTTGAAGCTAATTCCCTTGCCCATGACAAAAGCAGCAGCTATCTAGTGAGCTATCCTGTCTGCTCTTATATTCAGCAACACTTAGTCTGTAGCTGGAGGAAACAATCTGACATCAACTGAACAGGGGAAAGATTACATATGTAGAAACATGGCCAAGACCCCAAGGTTCCAGTTAAATAGTAACAATTACACGCTACAGATTCCACTTCAAGGCTAGATGGGTTTCTTTGATGTTTATCTATTTAGACTGGCTCAGACAGTATCATGCCACAGAATGGTGTACTGCTTCCTCTCCCAGCAGATCCTACTTACCAGCAAATTCTGAGAGGCAATGCTGTTTGCCCAGGTTCTCCTGGGCTTGCCCCATACTGCTTGTTTGAAAATCACCATGCAAACCCAAACAATAGGTGCACCACATTTAAGTTGGTGTTTCTGGAGGAGTAGGAAGTTTTTCAAATTTGTCCATTTTCTTTTTTTATTCTGTTTTCTACAAAGATCCCTTACTGACCTACCTTTGTCTTCCGTCTGAGGGGAGCCAGCCATGGCTTCCTCTGGTGTCAGTCAGTTCTGCCAGAAGTGATAACCAGTGGCAGCTGGAAGCACTTTCTGAAAAACAAGGGGAAACTTTTTCTTGACAATGGCTGTACATGGTGCCTGTTGTGTTTCCGACTCAGTTCAGGCTTTCTTAACATTGAGCATAGACTCTTTAATGAGACTGCAGAAGAGAATGAGACACTAACTAAAAAATGTGATGCTAATCCTAGCCATAATAAGTGGGACTCCTAAACTAATGGGTATGGTGCTCAGAAGCCCAGATTAGAACTAGTGAACTTAAATTTCCTTTCCCAACTATTGCCGCTTCCATCCTGAGTACATGGGTTCGGACTCATAATACCACAGAAGAGGCCAAATAAAAATGGAGGCAAATGAAAAACAAACCAAAAAAAAAGAGGCTTAAGGATGAATTTCCTTGGCTTGCTGCACTCATCAGAAGGGTCCCACATGTGCCTCCTCATGACAGAGAAAGCAGGCATACCATTGACCTCTTTTGACTTAACCTAACCTCAAATGGCAAAGCATGAGGCTCATTAACTTTTTATGTTCCTTAAACAAGACAAAACCAGAAACACATTATCCTCCTCCTTAGTTTCACCTTGACTAATACCAGTTGCTAAAACTAAAGATGTGGGGAATTTAGAATGCTGCAGCTCAAAGATCCTGCTGTGACTTTGTGGACTTGAACTGCTCCTTGCTTTGTATCTGTACAACCCCCAACGTGGTGGTGCCCCAGTCTGATGAAGGTCTCTGGGTGTTACTGTTCTCCAAAGAATAGAAACAACTTGCTTCTTTGTGGTAACTGTTTTCTCTGGGTGACTGATACGATTATAACTGGAATATTGAAGGCACAGGTCAGAGAGGTTAATATGATAGCAAGAAAGGAAGGTGCTTTCCTGGTAATATTAAAATAGTGTAACCTAGAGCATTAACTTTTGAAGTCTCTTTCATCACTGCTGTCACTTGTGCTCTTTCTGCCATTGGAATCTTCCTGAAATGTTGATGGTTCTCACTGTAGAAACAGAGGAGGGCTGGATGGGAAATGGAAAAATCTTATATTCAGGTGTTGCTATGGCAAAGAGAAAATAACAAAGGACAATGTCTAGATCCACAGCTTGTATAAAGTCTTTTTTTTTTTCTGCATCACTCCAGTGCAGCTTGAAGATCTAATAGGGAGAAACTATTCTGATATTATTCATTATTTTCAGGTGGACAAGGGGCTAGGGAGCGAATAAAATGGAGCATTTTAGAATGCAGCCTAAGTGAATTCTTTACAGAACCAATTATCTGCTACAGTTTCTCTCTGTTTCCTCAGGTTGGGTCAACTGTGACTTCTCTTTGAACCTGTGGTTTTAGGAAAATGAACGAGAAGTCTGCTTCAAAAGCTCGTGATAAATAAATTTGTTAGTTTTTAAGGGTGCCACCAGACTCCTTGTTTGTTTTGCTTAACAAGACTAACATGGCTACTCCTTTGGAACTTGTGGTTTTAGGATGACCTTATGAATCCATGTCAGGAAAGGAGAAGAGCACAAAAATCAAGGACTAAATCTAGACTTAGGAGAATGCTTTCTGAGGAAAGGACACACTTTAGACTTATAGGCTTGTAACAGCTTATCTGTCTTGCAATGTGGTAGATCTGCTTTCTGATCAGCTAAGCCCTTTAAAGCTTGATCTAGCTTATCCTCAAATAGTCTATGACCTTTCTGTGGCAGAGCCATTAAATATTGCTTTGAAGAAAAAGCTCTTTGCACAGGTATCAATCATAAAGCTCTATGCTTAAGAGCATTGCTAGTAAAGAACAAAGACCACACACTCAAGCTGTCTAATGAAGCATATCCCACAATCACTAATCATTAGTTAAATTATTTCCTAGTTCTTTTGATTTTATTTTTCTCCTTTTGAAAAATAGAGTTTTCTGATACATGAAAGCTGTCCTTGGTTTTCACGATTTAAAGGGAGAGTTGCTCTCCTGAGAAAAATGTTACAAGAATATTCTTCTTTCCAGACAGCATGTAATAAATTTACTAAGAGCACTGTTTTCTGAGGACCCACAGTTTCTACCAAGAAAAAAATATCCTAATTTAGAGAACAACCTTGCTTAGATTGTGTACTGAAGGTATACGCAAGGGGTCTGAAATGATGAACAAATTAAAAAACTTGGACGTAGATATAGGCCCTTTTCTTTGGTCTGTGGGGAATTTTCTAAAGGGCAGTCTCAAGCACTTCCACGTTTACAAACCTTTTCTGGAGTTTTAAAAAAAAGCCATATTTAAAGGTGAACTCTAAAGCCCAAAACAAAAAATCTTTTTGGCCTTTACTTTTTCTTTACGCTGTTCTTTATGAGAGGCTCTCTCTCAAAGGTGTTTCTCAGTTTGTTATTTGTATTGGAAAGATCATGTCCTCAGTTCCCTCTATATGCAAAAGTCCCTTGGCAAGATCTTCTCTTAAACTACAAGAATCAGCATCCCTTCCACAATGACGAGGGTATAAAAGGCTGCAGTACAGCTCATTAACCTTCTCATGCCACTGCCGAAGTCCTTCAAAGAGCTGATGAGATCTTCCAGCAAAAAGAATACATTATGTGTCAGAAGTAAAAAAGAGGCAGGAAAAATATTGAAAAAAGAAGATAGTAAGGCTGTATTCATACATCAGTTAGAAGAAGCAGAATTCAACAAACAATTTGTTTTGTATTTGCTTTGTAGTTCATCTTTAAGAAATGAACCAAGACTACATGTACTGACCCTTAGCCTTATATAAAGAAATCATTTCACGCTGCTTAAGAACCCTACACAGCAGTTTAAAAAGGATATGGGAAATACTATAGTCAGCTGGACATGTATGGGGAGGATAGACTTCAAACTGCAGTTATCTGAGATGAAATAGGGTTGATTCTCATACTCTTTGGACAGGTTCTGTGGCATCTTTAATGACTACAGGAAGGCAAAACCTTGCTTTTACATCCCATTGAAAATGCCTCCATCAACACAGTGCTCTCTCACATCATACTGGGGTATTGTTTCAGCTGGTTAATCTACTGAGAGGGAACGTCTGGAAATACTGAACCACAGCACCTCCTGCAGTATCTACTGTAGGTTTTTCTCCAGTGGTTTTCATCAAAGAACAGATTTTATTTAGTTTAGGAATGAGGAGATACCTAATCATAGTTCATGGCCCTCATTTATCTCAGTGAATGTCTGTGATCTCTGTAGCATCTCAATATTCCTGAGAGGCTCAGCCTTTGTTTTCCCTTGTTCCTGCTTGTTAATTTGCAACATCCACAAACTTGCCATCCCCACCTCTCTTCTCCTGCCTGCTCCCACACTCACTATATGGTTAATTTTTCAGCAGTATTTTAAATTAAGGCTTTGAATGGAATCAACTAGCTCCCCAGTCGTAGCTGCCAAGTTCTCTGTAGTGCCAGCTGTGACATTTAATGGAAAATTTTTAAGACGCTAACTTTCACACATTTGCAAGTAACTTGTATATAATCAAAAGTTTCACCTTAAGAAAATGGTGTGGATTTAGTGTTAGTGAAAGGTACTGGACTGACTGCTATGGTGAATGAACCTTTCTTTTTACCTACTGAGCAAGCTTCCTGCACACATGGCCTTACTATCATGCCTCAACCATGAACTGGGGGAACTTTCTCTACAGGTAACGGGTATAGTTCATTCTCTGTGACCAATGTGATTTTTGGCCTCTCTGCTGAGTCTGTCAGTTAGTTCTTAGCATGGTGATGAGTTTCTGGCATGGGAGCTGGAACTGACACCCACCAGACTAACCTCCTATATTAGCACCATTAGATGGGAATTACTTTTTTAATCTCTTTTGAGTTGAACTGGATAGAGAGTGGGGCCGTCAAAGTGAAGGGCTTTGTGGCTCCTTAGCAATGCCCTGAGGTATCTGCTCTCCTAATAAATGTTAGTGTTGCACTTTGAGAGTGAAGTTTGCTTTCCTGAAAGATGTGTTTATTAAATCAAGTTCTAATAATTTTGACACTATCACAGGTTAGGTCCTCCACTTTCTGCACACATAGACAAAGCTTTTCAGACAGTGCTCTCTTTTCTTCAAAGAAAGTCTGAGTTAAGTGACCCACCCTGTTTTTGAAGGGACAACTCCTATTAATCCAAGTAAAACATTAAAAAATGTCATAAGAAAACAAATGTGAGATTCCAAATTCACTTCTAAATGTAGTATTTTGTAGTGTGACATGAATCATGTCATAACTGCAATTTTTACAGAGTTCTCACACTGATGCCTACACTTGTACCACACTTAAAGCCCCAGTGGCAGGGTTTGACCCAGGCTTTTCAGATCACAAGCCTCTTCCATGTTATCTACACCTGTAACTGGCATATTCTATTAGGACCAGCTCTAGACAGAGCCTGTGGGTTACATAAACATTATTGAAATAGCAGTGGAATATTTGGTTTTAGGATTTGGGGATTGTCGCTGCTTGGGTCCTTGTACAGGTTTGAACCTTTGGATCTAAAAGCTCAAGCTACTAACACTTGAGCTAAAAAGCTAGCTTTTTTGGCATGGAGGCAGAGTCTGACTCATAAACTTCTGCATATGGTCTAAACCTGCGGGAGTGGAGAGAGGGTCAAACAGCCACACTGTGTTAACATGCATTACAAAGCACACTGTATGATCCAGCTCTTCTGAAAGGCAGTTTGACACAGTGAGACCTGAGTTCTGTTGCCAGTTCCACCTGCAGTGGCCATGTGAAACCTGGGTTATATGTAGAATGGATCAGATGAGGGAACTCCTGTGAGTGGGGGATCAGACAGTTAGGAAAAGGAGCAAGTAGAGGTACTGAGACTCAAAAGGGGGTGACTGACTCCAGGCTATGAAGGGGTGTCCTGGTACCCTGGGCTCCCCTAACCTCTTTGGTGGCTGGTGCCTTGTACATCATTTCCTCCCACTTAGGTGCTGGTGCATGATCCCATCCCCCGCCTCACCTTGGTGTCTGGTGCCCCTCCCTGGCAAGTTGTCTGATCAGTACTCAGGGTGGTTGGAAGGTGTGACCTGGCTGGGCTGGGGAATCCTATTTGTTCATCAGCAGCCAGCCTCATCTTGTGACTTTGGAAACTGCGACAGCCTCTCCTCCAGATGCTGCACTCAGATCTCCGTCCACATCTTCAAGAAATATGGGGGGGGCATAAATTCCCTCACTGTTAGAATTGCAGAGACGCTAGTACCCCAGTTCTGCTGGCCCTGAAATGGTTGAATAATTTACGTCCTACAGTAGAGCCTCGATTAATAAAGGTTGTGAAGTGCACAAAAGTATTAATAGCAATCAGAGGAAGGGCTGAAATTAGTTCTCATGTCCCCCGTCTTGCATCTAGCCTTCTTCGAGGCTACAGGGGCAGAGTCTCTGTTTCTCTCTCTGCAGATGACTGTCAAGTGTAATATGTTATACAGCTAGTCCTCACTTAGTGACCTACTCGTTTAGTGACCCCTCAGAGTTATGACCGGCTCTCTGATGAGTTGGTATTATGGCGATGTACGAGAACTCGCATCAACTCTCTCAGATTACCTATATTTACAGTACACTATGCAAACTAAGTTCAGTACATTAGAGCTTAAAACATTTAAAATATATATTAAAAATGTTATAAATGAAGCAAAGGTGGCATTAAAACTATCTACCGATGGTTGAAAAACCCACTACCAGTAAAGTACATTATGCCTGAAATACCGGTAAGGGCTGCTCCTCGTTTAGTGACCAATTCGTTTATCAACCAGGTTTCAGGAACGGAACCCGGTCACTAAGTGAGGACTACCTGTACTTTTAGTAGGTTTGTGAATATGAGGTAGTTTCAATGACATTATGATGTTAATAAATATTTCTGTTGTCCCTTAGCCTTGGTTTCTGCCTACAACTTGTTTCTTCTTTCCTTTTTGCAGGCTTTTTAGTGCAATTTTAGAACAAGCAACCAAAGCAGATGGGGCGAATTCAATAGGAGGGAAAGGTGCTGGATTTGATGTTAAAGCACTGCGGGCTTTCCGAGTGTTACGTCCCTTACGGCTGGTATCTGGAGTTCCTAGTAAGTAACATAAGCATCTCCCTTTTCTTTTCTTTGGGGGGAAGATGGGCAGGATGAGTATGAGGAGTGCATGGGCAGGAATTATTTTTCTCTGGAAAGCTTTTCAAGCCATAACGTGAGGTAGATATTTTGAAGACTGTGGTAGAGACATTGTTTTACGTTAATGTGGCTACATGATCAATACAACATTAAATTAAAAGAGGGAAGAATTAAATCTGAGAGGTTGGGTGGGAAGGAGTGTATGAGAGAGATTTATTACATGGTTACATGAAATACACAGTATATGATCAAGCAACCTCTATGAACAGTGAAAATTGCAGATCAATTTTGAACAAAAGTAAATGAAGACATAATCTCTGTAATGAACTGAATAGAAATCATATTAATCATACAACTGGGATTCTGGCTTTGACATCATCTGTATTACTCTTATGAATGACTGATACAAATAGTAAATGGAGAGACTGTTTTTTAAAAACTCCATTCTCCCTACCTGCACACCACCTGCTACTCTGCTGAAAACTGTTTGCAGCAATTCAGAACAAACTGTCCATGAGACTATAAATAGTCATGGATCTCAGTTACAGTCATATTAACTTAAATAATGTTAACAACTCTGAGGAATTTTCCAGAATACTTTTGGTGATCTAATTTCTACCATCTTACTGTCAAGGAGACTTTGACTGACCAGAAGTTGACTGGTTCCTTTGTGGAAATGGGATTTGAGTATTATCATATGGCAGAGCGTAGCCTTTTGGATTAAGAGTTCTGTTTAGGAATGGACCAATGATTGTAGAGCAGTGGTTTTCAAATCACGGGTGAGGACCCAGTACTGGGCCTCCAGACCGTCAGGTACTGGGTCACAGTGCTCCTTGCTGCTGCCACCAAAAGACTGGAATGCATTGCTGAAAGATGTAATTGTTGGGTTGCAGGCAAACATCATTTTTTTAAACTGGGTACTGAGGAAAAAGTTTGAAAACTGCTACTCTAGAGCAGTTGGGTGATGGGCCTTCTGTATTATTTGGAAGACTTTTAGATTGAGGGAAAAAAGGAGTCGTGTGGCACTTAAAGACTAACAGATTTATTTTTCTCATGAGCTTTCATGGGAGAAAATCCCACTTCGTCAGATTCTTCGAAGAAGGGGGAATTTACCAAATGGCCATCTTTGAAGCATCTGATGAAGTGGGTTTTTCTCCAACAAAAGCTCATGCAAAAAATAAATCTGTTAGTCTTTAAGTGCCACACGACTCTTTGGGGTTTTTTGCTGGACTAGACTAACATGGCTGCCCCTGTGGAAATTTTAGGTTGAGGGCTTATTTCCATACTACCAACTTCAGTCATTCAAAAATCATGAACTGGGCTTTCCAAATGTTATGAGATCATTTTAAAAATAATGGAATTTTAAAAATAAAAAATGTGGGTTCTTTTTATTTGAACTGATCTCTGAGCCCTTAGGTTACATTGGGTCATATATTCAGGCTTTTCCCCTTAATGATGACTAAAAATGCACTCTTTTAATGAAAGATGAGATTTTTGTTTCTAGAAGCTAAGGATTTAAGAAAAGCAATAAATATTGCAAGAACTGACAACACATGTCACTCTGTCCTGGTTGTTCTTGCTCATGCATCCAGGTGTTGTTGCTTTGATGGCCATTGTAGGATGGAAGGAGGGTAGAATAGCATTTCTGTACATTGAGGCGATGAAAGACTGAAGGGGGAGCCTGCTGGAGGATAAGAGAGATGTTACTGGACCTCTCGAGTGCGGGGACGGGCCCATCTTTTGTGAATAAAGTGGAGTGTAATGCTGTGGTAGCCATGATGGTCCCAGGTCTTAATTAGAGAGTCAAAATGGATGAGGTAATATATTTTATTGTATTAATTTCTTTGTGAAACAGATAAGCTTTCACAGAACTCTTCTCAATTAAGTTGGCACTCTGTAGTCCTGCTAGCTTCACAGAAATTTTTTGAATACCCAGATAGAAGCAGTAGCCAAAGGCGCTTTTTTTAAATATGTGCTCAGTGAAGGAGTTTGTGACCCGTCTTCTTTGATTCGCATCTCACAACAGTTATCAGTGCCTTGGCCACCTCTGGATGGGATTACTACAGTGTTTTCTCTATCCAGATGTCCTTGAAGACCTCTCAGAAAGTTTAACTAATGCAAAATGTGACTGCCCCACTTAGTTTACTACCTTAAATAAACTGATCAGTGTGGGGAGAAAAGGGGCTGGCTGACTGGTTGGCAGGAGTCAGGGGGCTGACTGAGGAGCGGGCAAAAGTTGGGATGTACATTGTTGTTTTGACATGAAAGGTTGTGTAAGAGCCTTCTGTCTTGTTGTTGTACTCGATGCTTGCCAGTCCAGTCATGTCAGCTGTATTCAAGTAATTGTGGTTTTGTGTATATTTGATAATACACTGAGAATTTTCAAATTGGTGCAGTTAGAAATCTGAATACATGAATCATCCCCATAAGGTATGTTACTATTATGCCCACTTTACAGCTAGGGAAATGGAAGGGGAAAGGGTTCAAATCTAATATTTTCAAAACTGAGTTCTGACTTAGGTTTTCTTATTTTTCTGTGCCCTGTCTTAAACACCTGAACCAAAAGATTATTGAATGGGTGTCTAAAGTTGCCAACCAAATTTAGAAATTTAGGGTGCTGCAGAGGATGGTTATGTCAGTTCCATCCATGCTGAGCCCGCTAAACCATGTTGCCTTTTATGCCGTTGAGCTGCTCTCTTTCATAGCAAGAAACCACAACTGCTCAGCAAGGGTTTCCTTAGCTGCAGGAAACCACTGAGAAGGGAGGTCATGACAACCTTTGTATTATCATAGATTCAGTGGCAAACTGTGGCAAACTTGACTCTTGCACCCATGAACAGATTTCTTTGGTGCCTTCCCAAAATTAAAAGGATCTGTAGCCATGGATTCAACAGACCCCAAAAGCCATTTCTGATTGGCTGTAATAGGGATCATAAATATTCTGTAATCTTCTGAAAAATGAATGGCAAATTTTTAACCCTGGTGATCATTGACATTCTTGAGGCTATCTTCACCAAGAAAGGGACTTGACATTTTAATTAAAAGAAAACAGAGATTATCTCTGGCTTTCTAGATAATGAACATTATGGAAGATTGATGGGAAGAGGCTATCCTGCCCCTCAGCTCTGTCTGTAATTTAACATTGTTGTGCTTCCATGTTCACATTTCAAAAACGGGTCATATTTAGGCACCTCCAAGTGATGTAGCATTTGTTAGTCTTTAAGTGCCACAGGACTTCTTGTTTGTTTTACTGAACTAGACTAACACAGCTGCCCCTTTGGAACTTGATTTAAGGGTAAGTCTCTACACTTAAAATACTGAACCACTATAGCACTTTAACAAAAATGCTCCAAGCCGATCAGGGAGCACTCTCCTGTCAATGTAGTTAATTCACCTCCCTGAGAGATGGGAGCCATGCTGACTGGAGAAGTTCTGCTGATGACATTGCACTGTGTACATGGGCAGTTCAGTATAACTACAGGGATGGGTGTTTCACACCCCCTGGGTGACATGGTTATACCAGTAGAAGCCTGTAGTATAGAAGTCTAAGGCATCTTTTGTATCAGCATAGTTTCATCCACACGAGGGATTGTACCAGTATAGCTATATTATTTAAAAAAAAAAAAAAAAAAAAAAAAAAAAAAAACCCCAACCAAAATTACTGTAATGGTGCAAAAAAAAAAAAAAAAAGTGTGTAAACCAGGCCTTAATTACTGAAACTCTTGAAAATTTTGCTCAGTGTCTCTTGGATAGATGTTAAAGAGTTGCATAGTTTTCCAGGGCCATAATGAGGTTGTAGGCCTCTTGTGTGTGGAGGATTTTATTGACTTCTCTTCCATCGCTCTCTTTACATAATTTTGCGCTTTTAATAATGTGGAAAACTTTCTGCCTGTGGAGGGCAAAAAAACCCACATCTTTGATCCGTCAGTGGGGAAGCATGATCAAAATAAAAACAAAAAACCCTTGGTTATCAGAGAAGAAGCTCCTCCCACACACAGAACTGTCTACTGCTTTTTTAACCTATTAAACTTCATTTTCAACCACTTTTTGTGTAAGTACATTAATGCTAATGGCTTGCACCACCTCACCTGGAAGTCCATTCTATCTGTTCACTATTGTCTTTGAAAAATCTAAATTCTTTAGATTACTGCTACGATGGCTGTGTTCACACACAGGGGGTTATTTCGATACAAGTTGTTTCAAAACAACTTGTATCGAAATAACACCTTATTTCAAAATAACTTAATTCGAGTTAACAGTTTGTTAATTCGAATTAAGGAAAAAAGCTCAAAGCGATATAGCAGGTTCAGGCAACAGTTATTTCAAAACAAGTCACCGTTGTTTCGAAACAACATGTTCGTACGGCGTTGTTTCGAAACAAGTTGTTTTGAAACAACGTTGTTTCGTCCCCACATGAGGTTTAACTTGTTTCGAAACAACGGCATTGTTTCAAAACAACAGCTCCCGTTGTTTCGAAACAACCGTGCGTCGTGTGAACAGGGTATTTCTTATTTCGAAACAACCTCTGTTGTTTCGAAATAAGAGTGCTGTGTGAACACAGCCTAAATGTAGGGCTGGAAGGGCTATTGTGAAGTCATGTACTCTAAACCCTTGTGCTGAGGCAACATCAAGTAAAGTTAGACAATCTTGCCAAGTATATGTCTAATCTGTTCTTAAAGATCTCCAGTGACAGCAGCCTATTCCAGTACTTAACTCTCATTATAGTTAGAAAACTTTTCCTAATATCTAGCCCAGTGGTTCCCAGCCTGTGGTCCAGGGACCCGGGGGGGGGGGTCCGTGGAGTTATTGCAAGGGATCCATGAATACATCCGGCCCCAGCCACTGCTGGCAGCAATCTATGTTGGAAAGGGTTCTAGATCAGGGGTGTCAAACTTACTGCCCATAGGCATGCTTCCAGCCCACCAAGGGCACTGATCTGGCCTGTGGAGCTGCTGATTGGGGTCTGTGGCTGGAAGCTGGCTGCAGCAACAAACTCCAAAAACGGGCTCACAGTGAGGCATGCTTCTGACTCACTCATGTAATCCGAGTCACAGCACAGGGGAACAAAGGAAGCGCTCCAGCCAATCCCAGCTCATCTTTGCTGTGGTCTGCCAACCAATCAGAGTCTCAGTCATGGCAGGCTAGGTCATCTCTGGAGAGCCACCACACCACTCCCCACCCCAACTTTTCACTGTCAGTCAGTCAGCATGCTAATTTGATTGACAGCACATTGCATGAATCAGAAATATAAAAGGAAAAAGTGGCTGGGACCCATGTGGGAACAAGCCAATCAAAGGCCAGCTGGGACTGAGCCAAACAAAGGCCAGCCTTCTGAATGACTGACAGTGATGGGCTGGGAAGGGGAGAGCCAGGAGCAGCCCAACCTAGCTGCCTGTGACTGAGGCTATTTTTTTTTTTTGCCTGCCACCATGAGGTAGGGGAAGTGGAAAGGGAAGGAGGGGGTCTGGGAGCCAGCATGGGAAAGAGGGGCCCACAGGGCAGAGTAAAGGGAAGGTGCTGCAGAGTCTGCTAGGATAGGGAGGAGAAGGGGAGTCCATGATGCTCTGAACGTGGCAAGAGAAAAGGTGGAGGAGCACATGCAGACCGATGGCTCAGGATGGGTGTCTTGCCTTCCAATGTGCCTCCCCCCAAAATAAGTTTGACACCTGTGCAAATGAAAGGTATTTGCCTACTGTGAGCAGCCGTAACCTGGATATGTTCCCACCCCTTGGGAGTAAGCGGGGGCAAGTGCTCCACTGCCCTTCTGCAACACTGCTGCCTGCAGTCAGTCCCCAATAACAACTATTATCATTTGGGAGGTCCACAAAATTTTTTGACATTAAAAAGGGTCCTCATACTCAAAAACGTTGGAAACCACTGATCTAGCCTGAATCTCCCATTCTGTAGATTAAGCTGCTTAATTCTTGCCAATTTTCAGTGGACATGGAGAATAATTGATAACAATCCTCTTTATAACAACACTTGCTATAGCTGAAGATTATCAGGTCCCTGTCTTCTTTTCTCAAGACTTATCAGGTCTCCATCTTCTTTTTTCAAGGCTTATCAGTTCCCCGTCTTCTTTTATCAAGGCTAAATATGCCCAGTTATTTTACTCTTTCCTCATTGATCAAGTTTTCTAAAGTTTTCTATTTATTTATTATTCATTTATTTTCTATTTATTTAAAGTTTTTTTATCATTTTTGTAGCTCGCCTCTGGACACTATCAAAGTTTTTTATGTCTTAGAGTGTGACACCCATAACTATACACAATATACCATGTAAGATCTACTCAGTGCTGAGAAAAGCAAGACAATTGCCTCGTGTGTGTTACTCCTGCTGATACGCCCCAGGAAGATATTTCCTTTTTTCACAACTCCATCACATTGTTGGCAGGGTTTTAAAGTATAATTAGGGGGGCTCCAGAACCCTCGTAAATTTCTGGGCCCTCCACATGGGTCCGGGCATGCTTCACCCATGCCAGCTACTGCCCCCCCAAAATCCATGCCCTGACCCCAGCTACTGCCCCCAATATCCACTCTCCTGTCCCCAATATTCCCCCAGCTCCTAATACCCACTCCCCTGTCTCCAATATTACCCTAACCCCCAATAAACATCCCCAAAATCCACACCCTGCCCCTAATACCAAGCCCCAGCTTGGGTGCCCCGCAATGGGGTCAGGGTCCTCCCCCCAGCGTGAGCTTCCCGCTCCCGAAGGGGAGTTCAACCAGGCTGCCCCAACACTCACTGGTAATTGCATGCTGGAGCAGGGGAGAATCGCTGCTAACTCCCCTCCCTGCAGGCTGCGCTTTGAGGCTTCTGCCTCTAGCACAGCCTGCACATGTGCAGGGAAGCCAGGGCAGCTAACACTCCCCCACAGCCCTGCCAGGACATGCTGGAGCAGCATTCTGGGGCCTACTATTTTTAGGGACTCAGCATTTGGGGCCCCTAAAAATAGAAAATGGAACCAGAACATTGTGGCCCAGGGTCCACTATTTTAAATGGTAGGTCCCAGAATGCAGAGTTCCAGCTCCATTTTCTATTTTTAGGGGACCCAGAATGCTGAGCCCCTAAAAATAGTGGGCACCAGAACGCCATTCCAGTGTGTTCCAGCCTACTTTAAGCCTAGACTGTTGGTTTATATTCAATTTGTGCTCCATTATAACCCACACATCCTTTGCTACAGTACTGCTGCCTAGGCAGTTATTCCCATTTTGTGTGTGTAGATTTTTTCCTTCATAAATACAGTACTTTGTACTTGTCTTTACAGAATTTTATCTGGTTGATTTCAGACCAATTCTCTGATTTTTCAAGGTTGTTTTAAATTCTAATTCTGTCACATCTTATGCCTTAGCTGTTCTGATTTTGTTCCTATCTTCTTGCATTATTTTTTACTCATCCTTAGTAATTAGTCCATGTTTCCATTTTTGTAGGACTTCGTTTTGATTTTCAGGTCCTTAAATGCAGCCATATTGACCTCTTACTATTCTTCTAATCTTTCTTTTGCATCAGGACAATTTGCTGTTGTTGTGCCTTAAATATAGATTGTCTCCAAGGTCTACTTTTCCCCATAGGCTTTTTTTCCCTACCTACCTTGTTCTCTGAATATGTTAAAGTCTGATTGTGGGAAGTCCATTGTCCTTTAGTTTGCTGCTCTCTTTCCTTCCTTTCCTTGGAATAGTTAAATCTATCATTTTATGATTGCTTTCACCCAAATTGCCTTCCACTTTCAGATTTGCAACCACTTCCTCCCTGTTAGTCAGAATCAAGTCTGAAATGGCTTGAACAAGAAGTTGTCCTCAACATATTCCAGAACTTGCTGGTGATTTTGAGTTTTGCCATGAAGCTTTTCTAGCAGATCTGTTCTGGATATTTCGTTTTATGTTCTTGAAATGCATCATCCACTTTCTCTTCCTGATTTGGTGGTATATAATAATCCCCTGCCAGGATATTACTTTTATTTTTTATCTTCATCCAAAGATAAACAACTGACCACCCTCTGACCTCTTTCTATGCCTCAGAACAAGTGTATACATTCTTCATGTACAACATTAACACTTCTTTTTTTCCCTGCCTGCCCTTTCTGAACAAGTTACTCCTCTCTATAGTTGAGACATAAGTTTTATCCCACTTCTGTTGTGGTTCCCTTACTTGCTTCGTGAGGGATATCCCTACAATATCCACAAACAGATCACCAAATTTCATTAAGAATAATCTTCCACTGTTTTAAATACATCAGTCAGCAGTTGTCATGCATTCTGTGCATATTGTCAATAGAATAATCAGTGAGGTATCCAGATAGCCATAGTGATTTGGGTGTGGAGAAAGAATACCATTCTCAGTGATGTTATATAGCAGGTATTTTATCAGTCACTTTAAAGCTTAATAGCAAAAAGTGTTCTTAGCAAAAATCCCTAAAACTAGAGTTTTGGCTCCTCAGGACCTCATCAGCCCTTCTCTAAGCTCTGATCAGAGGGAGGTAGTCAGAAAGCAATTCAGGGCTCTCCCTTATACCACCAACTGCACAATCCAGTGCATTTAGAGCACCCCAGCCACTAATTGCTAGGAAATAAAGAATATAAGCTCAGGAACCAAAGTCAAAGTCTCCCTGCTGCACTCTGTTTCTGCCAGGCTAGTCAACTCCCCAAATATATTTTTACTGTAAAATACTTATGGTCAACATCTGCAAATATGAATGCCTAAAGTGAGACATGCACATCCGTACTTATTCATCCAATGAAAAGCAGCCTGGCTTTCAAAGAAGCTGAACAGCAGGCTGCTCCCAGTGAAGTCAGTGGGCTTACATCCCCTCTGAAAATCAGGCTGCTTTCAGTGAGCTTAAATATGAATGTAGGTGTCAAATTATAGGCGCTTTGTTTTGAAATGTTTGACCCATGTCACTGTAGGAATCTCTCATTACTCCCTAGGATACTCTTCTATTAGCTATTACACTCTCCCACAGCTTCCTACAATTGCTGTCTTAGTCTTTCAGTGCTCCCTCCCCATGCTCCTTGTTCAACTTTCCTCCTTATTTCCTTCTAATAGTCTCCTCCTTGTCACAAACACTGCAGCATTTATCAGATGCCTTTTTTTAAAATGCCCCTGTGCTATGTCAAAAGAATATCCTGTCCCTTATCTGCCTTATACTGTAACACCCAAAATGTTCAAACTAGTGAGGGGTGATCATGCTAGTCTTGCTGGTTAGACCGCCAGCAGCATTGTTTACTTATGACAGCACATTCCTCACACATGGCAACAAATATCAGGGATTATAATGTCCCAGAGCCTTCTAATAAAGATTAAGGGCTGTATTTGCAGTACAAGAGGAAAATAATGTATGCTTTTGAGAAACACCAGGGCCGAGAAATGAATCCCAGCTGTGTACTTTATGCTGGGTGGACAAATCAGCAGACATCTCAGGGGCTTACAGCACTGCATTTTTTCCTGTAGCTGGATTCTGCTTGAGGGGAATGCTATATTAGGTATATTGCATACCTTGCTAAGTATAGCTAGAGTTTTGAGGAAACAAAGAGAAGACTTGTCATCTCTCTGGTGCTTAGAACCCGTATGTCTTTTCCAAATATAACTTCTGTGATCCTAGACTGAGAATGACTTTCTTCTCTTCCTTAAGGAATTTGTCTAATCATGCCAGACTGTTGGAGAAGCATGACAGGAGCACCTCACAGTCCATGTCTCCCTAGCCAGTGTCACTGCCAGGTAAATTAGAGCAGTATTTAGGCTTTAGAAAAACAAGTGCAGCGGCTAACTAGGGACCATGAAACTCATCAGGTTGGCACTCCAAGAGAAGACCAATTATTTATCCCCCACATAAGCAAATATTCTGTTCTTTTGACTGGTTTCCAGTTAAGGAAGCCAAGTCTCCTCCTGCATCGCTTACCTGAAGTGGATTTTGAGGTTCTAAAGCTCCTTTCGTAGCTGACATATGCAAAAGGTCTTTTTGGGGCAATGGGTTAAGTACTGGTACTATATTTTGGGATAAAGCCTCAGGTGCATCTGAGCTGAAATTAATGCACCTGATGAATGGCAGAGCAGATATAGTGTTATGCCACTTTTCTGCCACCTGTAGTCCTGACACTTGCCAGAGGCCAGCAAAGCTCCTACTATGCATTAGAGAAGGCTCAGGGCTCAGCAAGCAGCTGTTCCACCAGCTGATGATCAGACATAGTGCTGTGTGCTCAAGCTCTGTCCTTAATGATGCCTCTAAAACCCCTGTGTCACAATATACTCTCTATACCAAGCAAGGCAGGAGAAATGAGTGATTTTATGATATCCCAGGGTTCCTCTGTGCAGGGAAATCCTTATTTGCCTATATAGGACATCTTTAAAGTAGCCATGTGCCATTCTGGAATGCAAATTTGACCTGATGAGGCCCAGAGAATACATACTGCTGACTTCTATGTCACAAAGCATCTATGGTTCTCCTTATCCTAACATGCAGCAGTAATCGCTCCCCTTCTGTATCCCTCCCCCCCTCCCCCACTGCTATTCCTCATCTACCCATTGAAATAAATACAGCTGCATTATTTCATTGATTAAACACAAAGCAGTTCTTTGATTCCAAGTGTCTGTCTTGGGTTATTTGAATTCACAATCAACATTTTTATTTGTTCTTTCTTTCTTTTTTACATTGCCCAGGAAGTTAAATGCAGAACATTGTGACAATTGAATGCTCTTGCTGAGATTTTAAATGCACAGGACAAATTATGTTTTCTGCAGAAGCCATAATGTCCTCAGTGCAAACATGCAGTATATTACATAGGGATGTGAGAAATCCACGTTTTTCTGTTTGTTGGATACTTTTATTAATCATTGTTTCATCTCAGAACTATCAGAGTGACACATTTTGTTCAGAATATTTTCTGCGTAGCTGGCACAACCTTTTCTATGGTATTCATTGTTTGCACACATGCAATGTCACTGATGGGTCGGAGGGGGTGAGTTTTCTCATGATAAAGTACCTGATGAAGTAGTAGAAAGACAGAATATTGGGAGAGATTCTGAACTGTCTTCAGCAGAGGTGATCTAAGGAATGGCTTGATCAAAGCTGCAAAATGTCTTTGATCTATCATCTAGCTATTCTTGGAATCAGTATCCTTCACTAATGTCTGCCTTCAGATCCATGAGTTCAACATGTGGATTCCAGTTGCCACAGATATTTGAGGGCAAAATTTGGCTTCCCATCCTTAATGCTACTCTAACTTTTATTGATGCATTTACTGTTATTGTGGTGGCAACAAAGTTCAGCTGTTTCATGGGCTCCCACACTCACTGCTGAATATGCTGCACTGTAAATGCAGATTTCCTGCATGCCGCCTTATTACTGAGCAAACTGTCTCAACCATCTGTCCCGTCTCTATAGCATACTCTCTATACTATGTGAGGATGAGCTACTTCACCAGTCCCAAGTCATTGCCTCGCTGTTTCTAATCTCAAGCGACTGATTTGCTTGCTTGCTTTACAAAGAAAGCAGGGGAAAGGGGGAGAGGGAGGGAACATGAACTGAGGGTTCTGATTCAGTTTATTTCATCATATTTAAGTTTAAAACTGTGTCCAAACTAAGGAGTTGGTTCTGTAAACCCTTGTCCCTATTAGGCACACTTACTTGTAGGAGTGATGCCACTGATTTCAAGGGAGCTACTCCTTGAAGTAAAGATCACTCATATGAATAAGTGTTTGCAGGATCGGGACCTAAATTCCACATTTTTTAAAGGAGAGTTTGAAGGATGTGATTTGCAATAGAAACAGTTAATTCAGCATGATAATATGCATTTGATCTGAGCGAAAAGAATTGGTCATAGAAACACAGACATCTTGTCATAATAAAGATTTGTCTCATCTTGAACAAATGCCAGTGAAAAAGGGAAATATTTATTATTTGAGCTTCACTACACAGCTCTTTTAAAAATAATAATAACCAAGAATGTATCGAATAACAGCATCATCATTTATCTTACCAGTTACTATGCACGCTTGCATGGTTATTAAAACAGCCTTTGTGAGAGAACAAAAAAAGTAAATGATTACCATAACTGTGACTAAACGAGTTAGAGGATAGACAATCTTTTTCAAACTTCCCATTGGAAAAAAAATGGCCATAAAACAGTTAAAACAAAATGCAGAATGAGCATGTGCCTAACTCTGCTCCCAGGGTGGTAAGTTTATTTTTAATGTTGTGGTAATGCCCAGAGGTCTCAGTCATGAGAAAGAAACCCGACTAAGGGCACAGGAAGATACCATTCTGATGTGTAAAAAGAACAGCAAGTGTGTAAGGTGCCCAATGTGGCTTAGCAGAGAACTCTACGGTGAGGTGAAACACAAAAGGGAAGCTTACAAGAAGTGGAAGCTTGGACAGATGACTAGAGAGGCATATAAAGATATTGCTTGGGCCTGCAAGGATAAACTCAGAAAAGTCAAAGGGCAACTGGAGTTGGAGCTTTGAAGCTAGCTAAGGATGTGAAGAATAACAGGAAGGGGTTCTTCAAGTATATCAATAACAAGAAGAGGATCAGGGATGGTGTAGGTCACTTACTGAATGGGGCAAGTATCCTCATGGTGGATGATGTGGAAAAGGCTGAAGTACTCAATGCTTTTTTTTACCTCAGTCTTTACAGGCAGAGTCAGCCCACGGGCTACTACACTGGGTAACACATAATGTAGATAAGGACAGAGGCCCTCAGTGATGAAAGGTCAGGTTAGGGACTACTTATTGAAGTTGGATGTGCACAAGTCTATGGGGCACGACAAAGTGCATCCAAGGATGCTGAGGGAGTTGGCTGATGTGATTGCACCGCCACTAACCATTATCTCTGAAAACTCATGGCGAACAGGGGAGGTCCCGGATGATTGGAAAAAGGCAAATATAGTGCTTATCTTCAAGAAAGGGAAAAAGAAGGACCTGGGGAATTACAGACCAATTGGCCTCACTTCAATCCCTGGAAAAAATCATGGAGCAGGTCCTCAAAGAATCCATTTTGAAACACTTGGAGGAAAACAGACTGATCAGGAATAGTCAGCATGGATTCACCAAGGTCAAATCATGCTTGACCAAACTGATTGCCTTCTATGACTTAGTAACTCCACATTGCCTTAAGTCAACTTAACAGTAAAGTCGACTTTATTAGTGGACCTTATAAAGTCGACTTTACTGGACTCTAAAGTCAACTTTATTGCCCTGCAGTGTAGACAGGGCTCTGTTTAATTCGACTTAAGGGCCCTTAAGTCAACTTAAACACATAGGATAGACGTACCCAATGTGATGTACCTTGATTTTAGTAGGCTTTTGATACAAGTTCCCACAGCATTCTTGTCAGCAAGTTAAGGAAGTATGGTTTGGATAAATAGACTGTATGGTGGATAGAAAGCTGGCTAGATTATTGGGCTCAGCAGGTTGGGATCAATGGCTCAATGTCTATTTGGCAACCAGTAACTAGTGGAGTGCCCCGGGGTTGGTCCTGGGGCCAGTTCTGTTCAACATGTTCATTAATGATCTGGATGATATGATAGATATCACATTCAGTAAATTCACAGATGAGAATGGTAAACACCCTGGAGGACAGGGATAGGATTCAGGGAGACCTAGACAAATTGGAGCCTTTGGCCAAACAAAATTTCATGAGGTTCAACAAGGACAAGTGCAAAGTCCTGCACTTAGGACGGAAAAAAGCCATGTACTGCTACAGGCTGGGGACCAATTGGCTGAGCAGCAGCACTGTAGAAAAAAAGGACCTGGGGGACATGGTGGATGGGAAGCTGGATATGAGTCAGCAATGTGCTCTTGTTGCCCAAAAGGCCAATGGCATATTGGGCTGCATCAGTAAGAGTGTTGCCAGCAGATCAAGGGATGTGATTATTCCCCTCTATTCGGTGCTCGTGAGGCCGCATCTGGAATACTGCAGCCAGTTGGGGGCTCCACACTATGGAAAGGATGTTGACAAATTAGAAAGAGTCCAGCGGAGGGCAATGAAATTATCAGGGGATTGGGGCATATGACTTAGGAGGAGAGACTAAAGGAACTAGGCTTATTTTAGTCTGCAGAAGAGAAGACTGAGGCAGGGGCTTGATAGCAGCCTTCAGCTACTTGAAGGGGTGCTCCAAAGAGGATGGAGCTAGGTTGTTCTCAGTAGTAACAGAGGATAGAACAAGAAGCAATGGTTTCAAGCTGCAGCTGGAGCGATCGAGGTTGGATATTAGGAAAAACTTTCTCACTAGGTGGGTGGTGAAGCATTGGAATGGGTTACCTAGGGGCGTGGTGGAATCTCCATATATGGAAACATTTAAGACCCAGTTAGACAAAACCCTGGCTGGGATGATTTAGTGGGAGTGGTCCTGCTTTTAGCAGGGTGTTGGACAAGATGGCCTCATGAGGTCCCTTCCAACCTTATGATTCTATGGGGGGGGGTCTATCGTGTGGTGCTTTACAAACATAGAAATAAACATGGTCATTGCCCAAAGACCATAATATTTCATAGTAACCATCTGGTTTATTCTGAGTACTGTTGACATAATTGCCTGGATGTACTTCATTGACTAGAAGACTATAAAGGAAAAGCGGTAGATTGTGACTAGCCATTAAGACCATCAGCATTATGCTGCCATGTCATAATTATTATCTGCCATTGTCCCGGCCATGGTGGTAGCAGGGGTGTACTGTAGCCGATGAAAATGGTTAAGTATATTTCCTATTCCATCCTTTTCTTATATCCTCACCCTATTGACATCTCTTCTTTTTCTGATGGCAGTCCCAACCTTAACAAGAAGCATCAGGTCCTTTTTTATTTCTGAATGTCTAATTTCTGCCCTGCTTGCTCATTTAAGGTCATATAAGCTAAGGTTTGAAGTCTTTGTGCAGTTTATCTAAAGTGAATTGGTATGTGCAAATGTTACACAGTCCAAGAAATTTCAGCAAGACAAATCAGAGGCTTTTCTTGTCCTATTTATAAGAGTTGGCCAGCACCCAATGGCTTGCAGAGGCAGAATTGATTTGAACTGGAGCTCGGAAACTGGATGATCTCACTGAGTTCATAAGAATATTTTTTTAAGCATGCAGATTTAGTCTAATAGAGTTTCGGTGAGTCACCAGCATCATTTCACATGATTTCTTCTTTTTTGGTTAATCTAAGTTTTCTAAAAGATGTCTAGAAATGGATGATTATTGAACTGCTCTACTGTCCTGAGTATTACCAAAGTGTCAGTGCAACAGAGGGAAGTGGAGCAATCTAGTAATTCATTCAACACCTGAAAAAAAAATTGAGTCCCATGTTCTGCTTCCAAAGAAATTACTTTAGACGACTCCCTGGAGATTGGCCAAATGGTGCCTCTGCAAATTCAAACAAGTGTTATAGGAGAAAAGAGAAAATACAGAATACTAAGAAGGAGAGGAAACAAAATATGAGAAAATGGTAAAGATCTAAACAACTTTTTAAATCTGTTAGAGATCTTCTCTCTTCAGTGGATCCCTTCCAATCCAGGTCCACCAAAATCAGGTAGTAATTCTGTACTGTGTTGGCTCAGCAGTATATCACACTTTGCTATGATTGTTTGGGATGAAAGTGTTTCAAGCGGCCAGTCTTTTATTCACTTATATATTTACTTATTTATTGTTGGAGGGAAGAATTCACACTGGTTAAATAAGGAAAATGTTAGCATCAGAGAAGGCCCAGAAACCTAACATGCCCAGTCCACTAGTGCTCTATCTGAAACCTATCTTCCTGTTTTAAAATTATTCTCTATTTCCTCTTTCTCTAGAGTCAAACCCAGTTTAGTTAATTAATCCCCATTGTGCCACTGGCATTTGCAGCAGTGATGTAGCTCCTCCACTCTTGTCTGTTTCTGGCAAGTCTTTCAGTGGTTCCCTAGCTTTGCCTCAGGCTTTTCCACAGCTCAGCTCCCATGGCTCTTTGCTAACTTATTTTCAGGCAGCCTCATTTTTGCTTGTCTTCATGTGTTCATCTTATTGCTGTTCTGGTGATGGAATCAGCTTTCATGCATAACATATAACCAATGCATTTCCTGCTTCTTCTGGTAATGATGGTGCTCATTTCTTCTTGGTTACACTTCATGAAGAGATCTTGATTTGAGATTGTTCTAGACCAAAAGATATGGAGGATTTTTCTGAGGCACATGGCATGAAATGAAGACAGCTTGGACATGCCCTACTTTGCCATTCCCCAGCCTTCTGTACTATAAAGTAGTGTTGAAAGTACACAACTTTGATAAATCTTAAATTTGGTTTTGGTCATATATATTGATGATTTCCAAAAAAAGTGTCTTTAAGCTCCAAAGGTATTCCTGGCTGTATTGACTCTGTTCCAAATGTCCTGACTTGTTCTATCACCCTGGCTGATGGTACTGACCAGGATATGAATGTTTCTACATTAGTGAGAACATAATCGTCTATCCACACTGATGGTAGTGAGACAATACTCAAAGTCATTATATCTGTCTTACTGCAATTGATTTGCAAGATAGTTTGCTAGCTCAGTATGTTCAGTCAGGTTGTTTTTCCTTGTGTATGGTGATGGGTACGTGATAAGAGAGCAAGACCATTTTTGAACAGGGTGCCCATCTAATACCTCTTGGCATGTCTTCTGTTGTATGCCACATTATCCAATCAATGACTATATGAAAATGGATTCCAGACCTGGTAAATAGTGATAATCATTAACAGATGCCAAACTGAGAGTCAAATCCAGGCACCTCTTCAACTTGTATACACTCTTGCCCAAATAACATATCCAATATGTTTGTTATTGGTTCCTTCCACTAGTTTTGCCTGGGTTACCAATTATCCCTCATTTATTCAATTTTATATTTTATAAATTCACCAAGGAGAAGAATGTTTGCTTTGCCACTTCATTAGTCCAGTTCAGAATTTTTAAAATATCTGACAGCTCTCTTCAGAGCAGTCCATTTTTCATTGTGAATAATCAATACATTTTTCCATCAAAAATCTATTGGTGGAAAATGGGTTTTTGATTAAATGGAGATTTTTCATGAAAATCACTGCGTAGGGTCAAAAAATTTCACAGAGAAGAAAATCTTTTAATAACTAGAGCTATGCAAATGTCCTTTTGCTTTGCCTCAAATGGTAGCTATGGCTAGATTGCAAAATTAATCTGAGGGATTGGCATTTAGGTGTGAGCATTCCCACTGCAAAGCCCTGCCCATGCCACTGTATCTTCACTTTTTCTGCATTCATGTATGTGTATGTCTGTGTGTCTCAGGGAAACCCACATGTTTTTGCACTGAGAAGCTATAAGATTCTTTCCCTGGTACTTGCGGAAGAACTTTGCTGTCCTTCAGGGAAAATTATGGGAATATCGGAGAACAATCAGCACTTGATTATTTTAGCTCATGTCCTCTCTACAAAGCAGATAGATTCCAGCACAAAGTATAGCACAGCCACAGTTCTAACCCCCACCTCCCTCTAGGTAAGCTAGCCTACATTTAAAGCACTTCCAAGCCCTTTTTTTTTTTGTATGGACAGAAGGAAAGTTAAGTCTAAAGTCTTACCCTTAGAATTTTCTAATCCAGTGGTTTTCAAACCATGGCTTGTATCCAGTACAGGGTCGCATACCCTCAGGTAGGAGATCATGGCATCCCCTGCTGCTGCCACCAAAAGACTGGAATGCATTGCTCAAAGATGTAGTTGTTGGGTCGCAGGCATAAATTTCTTTTTTTCAACTGGGTCTCAGGAATAAAAGTTTGGAAACCACTGTTCTAATCTAATATTATTTGCATTATACTGCTCCCTCTGTAAAACAGCAGTATCATTTCTGCAGCATGCTAGCCAATAATGTACACAGTATTTTAACTGAGATCCAGCAAGTGCTTTCAGTTGTGTGGTTTTCGTATTCTTTTCAGTCTCTCTCTTAATACAGTAATCTAGCAGCCTAGTTAGCATTTCTCTGTTGCTTTGAATTGGTTTATGGGTTTGATGATTTCTTTATAATGACCCCAATTCCTTTTCCTGATCAGTGTGCTGAACAGTTGTCTTGCTTAACACATGTTCCCTAATTTGATACCTTTCTCCCAGACTAATAATCTTCCATTTGTCTTTCTACATTCAAATATATTTAGCATTCATCAGTCTGCCTTCTAAATTACTCAAATCCTTTTGATTGTTATCTGTGTTGGTTTTTCTACTAGCTTTATATTTTCTAGATCTCTGAAGAAGTAATGAGTTTAAAAGGTAGGAGGGGATACAGGGAAAGCTATTTTTAAATAGAATGATCTCCAACCGGAAAATTTGGAACCAAATTTCAACCTCCATTCCACACAATTTGCAGTTGTGCTTGGAACCAGGACTTTTTGGTTTGGGCACATCTCTCGTTTTTAATAGCTTAATGTTGAGATTTTAATTACATTTAAAAATTTTATTCTTCATGGGGCCAAATTCTGTTTTTTATACTATGTGCTCTAATGAAATCAGCACAGAATTTGCCCACACTGTCCAGTTCTCAACATTCCTGGCCTGCAGTAGCAAATCTCCCACATATGTCCACCCACATCACAGTTTATGAATGTGCATGGGAAAATTAAAAATAAATAAATAAGTTAATGCAAATACATTTTCAGCAAGAAAATGTCAAATGTACAAAGTTCATGTGAAGGGTGCAGAATATATATAGGAAAGCCACCAAAAGAGTACATTTCAAATGAAGGATTGCCCACCTCTGCGACAAATGCATTCCAGCAAGAAATTTAACCATGGATCATTCTCTCCAGATATAGTAGAGCTACCTACAGAATTAAAGGAGAATACGCTTATTGTGTCAGCAGTGGTCTTATTTATTTGAGGCCTGTAAGTAATGTTTGCAGACAAAACACAGATTTATAGAAACACAAGGAGCAGCCATTACTGTTTTCAAAAAGAGTAACACTAGAGAGTTCATTATTTGAGAGAGATTCTAATCCATCCAAGAACTAATTAGGCTCAAATACATTTAGGGGTTTTTTTCGTGTGTGTGTGTGTGTGTGTGTGTGTGTGTGTGTGTGTGTGTGTGTGTTTTTAAGGCACAATTGCAATGAAACATTAATATGCTGAATTGCACATTACATATTACTTATTCTGATTAATATTCCAAGAATCTGACCAAAGTTTATGTCTTGCTGGCAGGGAAGTCCTCATCCTCTTAATGTGCTAAAAATGTGGCCACATTTCTAAATGCCTGTCCTCTTTTTGGTGCTTCTCTAGCATACTTAGTGTGAAATCTTTTCTATCATAAGGACAATCCATATTATAGCGTATCAAAGTTTCATGGAAGAAAGAGTCACATATTTCTGATAATGTGCAATACCAAGTCTAGCTGCTAACACCAAAAAAGAAATGAATTTGTCATTCTGTTTAAAATGTGGGTCCTTTCATGGAACATTAAGCGTGCAGGTCAGGGGATCGCTAGAAAATTGTCATTTTGTCATAAGTTGAATGTCTTATTCTTCTAGAACTGTCTAATTCTTGGACACAATGACCACGTATGCAAGTGTGTTCGCCTTTCCCTGCAAATACTCCATTAAAGCACCTTCCTCATAGCAAAACTACAATGGATCTTAACTGGAATCATTAATTTATAAAATAATTCTGCATGAGCTACACAAAATTGAAGATGTATATCTTCTTTCCCATACAGAGACTCACTCATCAAGATCAGTTTCTTTGTCCAAATGTATCTCCCATCTTTTCAGCTGAGTTCTTTTGTTATCATTTTTTTCAGTCAAAATTATATATCTCTTAGAAATTAAACTATTTGTTCCTGCTCGCTCCTGGCTCAGTTTTTCAAATGTGGTTAAAGGTCTAAATGCAGTCACCTAGTATACAGATTTCACAATAAAATGTTTGACTTGTGAATACTGACAATACAGGATTTTTATATTATTTACAATTTTCCAGATTTCTTGGTATGATTTCAAATCAGGACACAAAAACAGCTGTCTAAGTTAGGCAATCTCACATCTTACTCACAGCGATTAGTCACACTGATAATTCCTAGGAATAGATTCCTAATTACTAATAAAAGTAGCTAAGGAAGAAATCCTTGGCAACAGAAATTTTTAAAAATTGTGCAAAGCTGCTAACATAGTCTGAATGAAGGGGGGGGGGGGTTGTTGGTTCTTTTTTGGTCACCTAAATTTCATTTTTAACCAAAGAAATACTGTGAATAATTATGCTTGGGCTCCACTTGTGTCTGAGTTTTACTTTTACTCCATGTTTGGATAGCCTATTGTTAACCAAGTTGATTACATTTTTAATTGTGATGCCTAGTAGTAGTAGTAATAATAATAAGCCAAATTAGGGAAAGCTAATCTTCCTCACTTTGCATGTTTATTCAGAATTTTAGAACTCACTCACCCTTCATCTTTTGTGTATCTGAATGAATTTTAATAGCCCATCCTGCCATGTTTTTAATGTCAGGCTAGGGATACTGACAGGAATGCACTAAAACAAAAATAACAACTTTGGAAAGACATTTTATCTTTACTGAGGCTATCCTTACTAGCCAAGAAATTCCTGATTTGTTCCATTCTTCCATGCCTTTTATTATTTTATTCCACATTAGAGGGTAATTTGCCTTAAGAAGTGTTTTATCTTTTACCACAATATTTATTCTTAAATTGGGTTCCAGTTCATGGGCTGTATATGAAAAAGACCTCAGAGTAAAATTTGAAAGTAACAGATTTGTGACACTGGGCACTTTGGTTGTATGCTGTATTTCTTTCTACACTGTTAATTCATGTTTTTGTCCTATTAGATTGTAAACTCTTTGGGGTAGAGTCTTGTTTTTTCCTATGTGTCTCTACATTGGCTGCACATCTTGTGTGCTATCAAAATGTAAATAATAAAAAATAGATAATAGTGGAGGCAAAGATCAAAATTTTAAAAAGTGGTTTACAGCCAGATTTACACAAGTATTTAGGCAGTTTAAGGATGCAGATTGGGCCTAGAGCAATTTTCAAAAGCACCTAATCAGATTAGATTAGGTTTCTGACCTGACCAGGCTGTTCAGAAAATCCCTCTGAGATGCCTATCTTCATCTTTAGGTATCTAATTATCTTTGCCTATCTTACTCCTTAAGCACTTTTGAAAATCTGACCATGTGTCTGGATGCTGGTCTCAGTGAAGATATGCTAGACAAAGTGGCAAAATGAGGTTTGTGTTGCTTTCCCAGGTCAGATAATCTTTTTTCCATCAAATATCAGACTGAGGTTCTCTGCAACTAGTCCTCTAAAAAACATGGTTTGGCATTTAGCAAACATTTTTTACACACTTTCTTAAAACAAGAAAGCAAAACACAGCAGGAACAGATGTATTGGTAGAGAGATAGGCTTGAAGTGTAGAATCCTAATAGTTCCCCAGAAAGATCTCTTTCTATATTTTACTAAAACATGTCACCAATAAATTTTGCAATCATCCCAGAAAGAAAAGACTGCTGAAAGACTGCTGTAATATACTCATGCCAGGATGTGCTTTTACATTTGCCAGATCATTGTTTTAGTTTGTTATACTATTAGCTTTTTCATTTTACAAGCCTCTGTGCAAGTGACAAGTTCCAGAGGAAGGGAGAATTATTGCTGCAGGAAAAGGAGCTCACCCTGGAAAAAGGTCTGTGCTATTTACAAGACTTGTCAAATGCGATGGATAAGGGCTAAAATCCTTTCACTTTAGCAGGGTGGAAGTGTAAGTGGGAAGCATATAAAAAAATGTTTTGATATGCTCCCTGAAAGTCAGGAAACAAGCACACCGTGGAAAAATGCTTGTAACCCAAAATCCATCAGCCCTCCATTCAAATTTTGATGTATTCAAAATACAGATCCAAATCTTGTGCCTTGAGCCCATCTCTATTACTATGCAATGTTCAAAGCACACACTATGCCGCAGTTCTTGCACACTCTACGCCACAGTTCTTGCAATGCGATGAGCACAACCTTGCAATAATTCTTTGTTTCAAAACTTTGTGTTCAAATAAGGCAAAGCGTGCAGTCCTTTTTCAGAGCTAAGTGCATGCTGCATTTAGAGTTCTAAAAGGCAAGTTGCTTTATTATCTGAGTACAAAAAGCAACCAAAACATTTCTTAACCATATTTCTTCATGCTCACATAATTCAAGCCTGGCTGTATTGCTTTATGTCAAACTTTCTAAACAAATGGCTCAGTTCTGTTCCCATTGGAGACAGTGGCAAAACTCCCATTGAGTTCAGTAATTGGGTCCAAAATTTGCTTCTGTGTTTGAGTTCCAACCTCTAAAGTACTTTTCTGAGAAAGCTGTGATTGAGTGAGAACAGGCTCAGAGTGGAAGTGTGACTGGATGATCTCACTGAGTCATTTTGCAACCTTGGGGCCAGACTGTTTGAAACTGTATAGATGTGCAGGGGGAGCACACAAAAAGCCTCTCCGTTGGTGAACCTGTGCAGAGAACAGACGCAGCCCTTGTCCTGCCTGGCATTAAGCGCCAGGACTTCTCCGGGAGAGCACAGTGTCCCCGCAGGAGTCATGGCCCCACACCAAAAACAAGAAGTCTGTAGTACGTCATTGAAAAGATTGTGGCAGTTGTCTTGCTGGCCTGTAAGCTCCCAGAGCTCATGCACGTACTGTACTTCCTCAGAGAGGGTGCAACTCGTGGAAATCTTGCCAGGCTGATGAAAATCTGCATCACTTCTACCTGCCCGCATATTTGAGGCACACTCCAGGATTGGTTCAGTTTATTCTTCCAGTCCATCATTTGTCCTGTGTTCTTGACCAAAATAGTCATCCTCCAGTGGCGACCAGTATGCAGTGTGCAATTGGCTGCCACATTACATCCCAGGGGGGACTGAATTTTAGTGGTGCCTATTTTTTTTGGAAAGCAAAATGGAAGGATCTTTTAGGATAAAAGAATATATAGGGAGTGAATTGTGATGTGGAATAGGTACTTGACTCTTTCCTGAATCATGAAGAGGGTAAGCACCTTCACTGAACTGGAATAGCCCAGCCCATAGGGTTGCTGCTTAAAGTATGAGCCTGGAAGAGAGGTAGACAACCTTGGCTCATCAAGCAGCTGGTGAGCAAAGCTGACAGCTGAGCCTCATGCACAAGGAAGTCACAAAAAGCTCCTAAAGCTTCCAGAGGGATGGAGAAGTGGCCCTGAGGCGGGGGAATAGTGCTTTCTTCCAAACAGAAAGGAGAGACCTGGACATAAGGGAATGGATTGTAGAACACCCTCTTCTTCATCTGTTCTTCTTCCTGACACAGGTTAAACCTGGGACTGCATGGCCACCCTGCTGAGGGAAATTTTTATTGTGTGGTTGTTCATTAGGTCACCCTGACAAAAAGGGAACAATGAAAGATGAATTGCCTCATAAGAAGAAAACAGTCTGAAGAAAGAGCTGGGTTTAGTTTTTGTTTTGCTATTCTTTTCTTGCTTAAAAGGACTGAGGCAATGATTGTCTTACTAAACTATACAAGTATCAAATAATTGTATTCACACACACGCCACTTTGTTCATATTTCTTTCTTTTTTCAATTTGAAAAGTCAGTAAAAATGAAAAATGTAAACAGGAAATGACACGATGGAAGCACATGAGCAGAATGCGTCCCTTTTACCGAATTCCAGACAGGTAGCTGTGTTAGTCTGTATACAGCAAAACCAATAAGAGTTCTGTGGCACCTTAAAGATTAACAAATTTGTTCAGGCAGATGTTTGTGTGTGCTCCAACCCACTTCATCAGATGTATCTGACAAAGTGGCCTGGAGCCCACAAAAGCTGATGCACAAAGAAATTTTTTAGTCTTTAAAGTGCCACAGGACTCTCATCCTTTTTACCAACACACATCACTTTTTAAATTATATGCTGAAATTTCATTACTGATCCTGAAACAACCCATGTGTTCATCTTGAAAAGTGTCCATCACTATCTTGCCTTTGTCTACTGTACCTTAAGCCAGTTTTCTATCCTGTGTTCTACCTTACTCCATGACCTTAACCGTTAATCTCTGATGTAAAGCCTTGTCAAATGCCTTTTTAAAACCACATCTATTGAATTTCCATTATACATCACGTCAGTAATATTTTCAGAGAATTAGTTAAGCATGACCTCCCCTGCCTGAATCTTTGCTGTAGGACTATCCTGAATTAAATCGTGCTGTTCCAGGTTTTTCTTACCACAGTGATGAGGAAAGTTTCCAAGATTTTCCTCACAGACCGTTTTAAATTTATTCATTTAAAGTGTCCTGCTTTGTCTCTTGACATTTTGACAAAATAATTGCATTATTTGTGTCACTTTCCAATCCTCCTCTGAAATCTGGATCAAATCTCCTATGCTCTTATAAATATCAGTTAAGCATTCCCCAGTTCCTTAGCCCAGCCTGTAAATGTTAACTAACAAATCCCTACCATATAATTTGTTATGGATTATCTATTGTGTGGTTTGGAAATGAAGATACTGTAATGGCTTTATTCAAGTGTGTCATCGCAGAGATCTAGATTGTGACTTGAGGCCCACCATTGAGTAAAGGTTGGTGCACAAACTGCACCACTCCAGATGCATTTTGACTTAAACAGTTCTTTCAATCAGAGTTCCTCCCATTTCATCCTTGTCCCTAGATGCTGCTTGTTTTTTGTTAGACAGAAATCAATTACTGCTGCCCAAACCCCTTCTTTCCTCCTCCTCCCCTCAGCACTGGTTTAACTATTTGGTAAGGGTAAAGGGTAGGGATGAAGCCAGGACTCTGCCCATTCACCTTTCATTTCCAACTCCCCTGCTCCAGGGAGAAAGTGAGTAGCTCCACTTTTTCCCCTCTGCCTGGGTCCAAGCAACTGTGCAATGAGACCGCTTACTCACTTGTGCAGTTGTATAGTCTGAATAAAATTCTAGCCCTCAGTAAAGTGACAAAGGGGAGTTGGGGTGATTCTTCAGTGCCCTGAAGCACAGCTGCTGGTGAGTGTCAGGGTGGCGTGTTGGAGCAGGAAGCTTGTGCTGGGGGGAGGGACCCTGTCCCCATTGTGGGGCACCCAAGCTGGGGTTGAGTATTGGGGGCAGGGTGGGTATTGGGGCCAGGTATGGATTTTGGGTGTGGATGTTGGGAGCAGGGTGTGGATTTTGGAGGATGAGTATTGGGGGTTGGGGGAATATTGGGGAAAGGGGAGTGAATATAGGGGGCAGTAGCTGGGGTGGGGAGCAGGCATTTGGGAGGGCAGTAGCTGGGGTGGGTGATGGGGACCCAGACCCGCATGCAGGGAAGCCTGGAAATTTCAGAGGGTTCTGGGCCCCCCAAAATTATCCTTTAAGCCCTGTCCATACCCTGCAGTAGTGCAACAGAAGCAGGGAGGGTTGATGCTGTATGTGATAATTCTGTCTTAGCCAGGGCCAGCCCTAGCCCAGATGGTGCTTCAGGCCATTGGTGCTTCAGGCCAAATGGTGCATCTGTGCCCTACTCTCTTCATTTAAAAATTTTTGAATGTCTTATTTTTTGTTGCACCTGTTGCCTGTTTCACAATGTAGGATTTATTCCTGTCATATAAGATGATGAACTTGCATGCTGGGATCTGTAAATCTGTCTTTATTCATGTCATATATATAAAAAAAAAATTAAATGTTTCTTCTAACTGTAAAGAAACTTGTTAATTTTAAGAATTGCAGACACGTACTAACACCAAGACATCATCATTTCAAACACAAGTTAAGCATGGAATAAGAAGTAACTGTATTTCCCCCTTGAAAGCTATGAACAATTTTCTGTGGGTTTAGGATGCCCTATGTTTTTCAGAGTCAGAGCTGTCAGTGTGAGACATGGATTCAAGGAGCAGTTGCATGGTGCTGTATGTTCCCGTCACAAATATGGTGTAGGTTAAGTGTATTTAAGTGCCTTTTTTGGACCTTGAGTAGAATGTTCAGAACCCTGCAGGATTGATCCACACATAGATTTCTGACTGGAAATCTACACAGCAGCTAAGGTCAGGGTCAGATATAGGGCCAGATGACTCAGGTGACCTTCTGGGGTGCCAGGCTTGAGGTGGACTAGGCTTGGGGTGCTGTTTTTATTAGCCCTGGTCCACACTAAGGGTGCTTTTCAGCAGCAGTCAGATGGCATTTACGCAAGGCATATTAAATGCTTTGAGTAACTGACGGCAACTTCCTAAGCCACCGGGACACACTCAGGAAAGCCAACTACAAATGCCTTGCAGTTGGCTTTCCCCTACATCTCCTGGGGGCCAGAACTTCCAGTGCTGAATTCCAGGAGCAAAGCAGTGAGTACATACTCACTGCTAATCATGTCCAGAACATCAGGCTGATGGCGGTGATTTTGCCACCATCAATGTAGACAAATCCTAAGTGACAAAAGGGGAAATAGAAAGATTGAAGTGAAATGTTTCGCATACTCTGTATGTGGATTCATTTTGCACTCAAGTCCTAGAATGTTTTAGACCAATAGTTCTCAAACTGTGGCCCAGGGACCAAAATTGGCCTACAGGGACTTATAGGCTGTGTTCACACACAGGGGGTTATTTCGATACAGTTGTTCCGAAACAACTTGTATTGAAATAACGCCTTATTTTGAAGTGACTTATTTTGAATTAGCAAAAAAGTCACTTCGAAATAAGGAGAAAAGCCTTAATCGAAATAGCAATTCCGGACAACATTCATTTCTAAACGACTCACCGTCGTTTCGAAACAACATGTTCAGACAACGGTTGTTTCGAAACAAGTCGTTTCGAAACCACCGTTGTTTCGAAACAACACATTTGCACGGCGTTGTTTCGAAACAACCGTTGCGAAACAACGTTGTTTCACCCACAGACTAGGTTTAACTTGTTTCGAAACAACGCGGTTGTTTTGGAACAGCAGTTCCCGTTGTTCCGAAACAACCGTGCGTCGTGTGAACAGCCGAAACCTCATTTCGAAACAACCTCTGTTGTTTCGGAATAAGGAGGCTATGTGAACACAGCCATAAAGTGGCCTGCAGCTCCCCTCCTGCTAGCTGCAGAAGGAAACCCCTGCCTAAGGACCCAGGGGGAGCACATTGCTTCAGGACTATAAGATTGATGCAGGCTCCTTGCTGTAGCCAAGGAGATGTGAGATTTGGGTTCTACCTGGGTCCAGAAGCCCTCGGGTCCCTCCTGGAGCCAGAAGAAGGGAAGCATTGATCTTGTGTCACCCTGGCTGCAGAAGGGACCCAATGCTTAGGGACCCTGGTGGAGCACACAGAGCTACTCGGGAAGGCAGGAGGCCAATGGCAGAGCAGCCTGTACCCACCATGCTTGGGGAGAAGTAAGGCTCTAAAAATGAGTGCCTTATGACCAGGGGTGTCGCTGGCACCGGGCACACGGGGCCCATGCCTCAAATCTTGGCACCAGTGCCCTGGATCCTGTGGGGCCATGCCTCTCCCAGTCTCTGGCCTGATTGGGCCGGAGATCCAGGGCCCAGCTGCCCACGGCAGCGGTGGCCGCTCCAGCTCTGTCCCCAGCCAGGGATCCGTGGCCCAGCCGTCCTCAGCTGCGGTGGCTGCTTCCCCAAGGCCGGGAGCCCCCCCAGCCGCAGCGGTCACTCCCGGCCCTGTCCCCGGCCAGGGGGCGTGGCCTGTGGGCAGGGGTGTGGCCTGCAGGCGGGGCCTGAGCCAGTGCCCTGGATCCTTCCCTGGAACAGCGATGCTCCTGCTTATGACTTAGCTGGCTGCCTGGCCATGTGCTTCAATGTGTAGTGACAGTCACTCACCTACAGTGGTGATTTGTCTGTGAACACATGAAATTCTGTTAGTAATTTGTAGTTGTAAAATAGTGATTGTAAAAATGATCAAGTAGCGTCAAAATGTTTATTTTAAGTATATAGTGATTTGTAGTCCTTAATAGTGCACGTCTTAATACATTTTTTAGTTGATATTTGTGGCCCTCAAGTCAAAAGAGGTTGGGAAGCACTTTTCTACATCTTATGGAACCTCCTAGACTTTCTGAGAACTATTTTTTCCTCAGACCTCCTAGAATGGTGTCAGCCATGCTCATGGGGAAATAAGGGGCAAGACATCCCCAGTCAGACAGTGGAGTATAAGAACAAACTGAAATGAAGTGAGAGCCCCGCTGCGAGAGTCTGAAACTTGTTTTATTGTGTAATTGTGAAAGTGGACTTGTGTTTTAAGACTTGAAAAGCGTAAGTAGTGACTGATAAAAGACATAATTAATGAGATGCCGGAGACATCTGTTGAACCCCTATCTACAGTTGATGGTATCAGCTTTTTAAAAATCAGAATCTGAAGTTTGGTCTTGCCAGGTAACAAACCATTCCTGTTTAATTTTAGGATTGATTTATGAGTGACTGCTACCCTGTTTTCTTCTAGGGGCACATCCCAGCCCCTCCTCTTGCCTGCAGGGGGGAAGTGTAATTGGAGTGGTTTGTGGGACAGGAGAGTGGAAGCTATATGGGACACAAAGTGGTGGAGAGAAAAACAAACAAGGAATCTGGTGCCACTTCTAAAGATTAACAAATTTATTTATCACATGAGCTTTTCTGGGAGAAAATCCCACTTCATCAGATGTTTAAAGATGGGGAACTTAGTTCTAGAACTGCTCCCCTACATATTGTGAACCCCCAGTTTGTGTAAGAGTGGGAACAGTTGGCATTTGGGCCAAAGGTAGAGTTTAGATGTGGTTTCTCCCATCCTCACCTCTTCCAGAAGCCTACAGGGACTCTTCTAGCCATTGTCTGGAGAAGACTCTGTTCCCTGAGGTGGAAAATTTATCCATTTCCTGCTATTCAAAGATTCATCTAACCCAGTGGCCAGCCCTGTTATTCAGGGTTTTTATCTCCTTATGATTTAAGACCATTTTGATGGCTTTTTTTTTTTTAATTTTAAAAGAAAATCTCTTCATATTGCTGCTCCCTCGACTATTCTCATTCTTTTTTGGTCTGCTATCCCCCCTCTGTCCTCTTCCATTCCATGACTGGTTCCTCAGCCACCCCCTGTAGCAATGAGTCAGAGAGATCTGTTTGCATTGTAGGCTGCAGGAGCTCAGAAAAATAAGGTAACTTACTGATGACTGTAGTGCGGTAATAAGCTGACAGCAATGCCAGAAGCATGGTAATAAATGTTGTATATGATTTTCCCCCCTTCCCGGCACCTGGCCCGGAAGTAGCATTTGGCATGTTTTTTGAGCTGATGCCACTAAAGTTGCCATGTTGTTAGCTGCTTTCAGCTTTTAGAACCTCTGTGAATACTTATAGTGGTAATGTGTGTACAATTTGCTAATTAATGGAATCGTTTGGGTTTGAAAACAGTTTCTCCTAATGGGACACTGCAAAGCACTTGCATTCATTCATGATACCATTATTCAGCAGCTTTGTTCTTTTGTTCAAAGTTGGTTGATTATCCTAGAAAAGCTTTTTCTAATTAACTGGCACTAGCCCCCGTAAATCTCTTGGTGGTACCAGCTCTCCTTGCCTGTCTAAACTGTCTCCTGTTTACAGTGAAAGATTTTGCTTTTTTACAACTACGACTTTAACAAAGGGGACAGTAGTTTGAACTGACAGTGGCCTCCCTCTACATCTGCAGTACACTTAAGCACTTTAATGGAGTGGTTGATGATGCCATATATTTTAGGTGTTTAAAAAGAGAGAGCTTCTTGTGCATCATTATGGCCATCTTTAATATACTCTCAAATGCTTCAGGGAAATCCTCATATGAATGTTAAATCAATGAATAATAATTAATGATTAATAATATGAAGCCAGGGTTTTAGAACATTTGATCTCCAAGTCTTAACAACATTTAAGATGCATGAGGCACCTAAAGTCATTGAGAATTAAGGACTTCCTTTGCTTATTTGTAGGATATTATAAAGCTACTTTTTTTTATCCTGCTCTGAAATTTCACAAAGTTGTAGGGATTGTCTGGATTCAGGATTTGATTCTGACCCCTTTTTGCCATTTTCCATATAGTCATTTTATATAGTTGGAGTGGGAAAGTTTTGTTTTTATTTTATTGTGAGACTCCTAAAACCACATTTGGAGCTAAATTTTTGTCTGGCATACATTTGCATCATTCCCTGACATGGACTACAATTAATTTTCTATATGGGCAAGTAATTTAGACTTGTAATTTAGAATAAACACAATGAGCAATTAGAGAGAGAGAGAGGAAAATTAGCTGTGTCTAGCTCAGCAAATAACTGATTTTCTGCATGACCACGCCCATATTTTCCTCCGCAGCATCGGGGGTTACAGTAAGCCGAAACACCACGGAACTGCCCACAAATCTGATCGGCCAAAATTCCAGACCTCAGATTCCAGAATCTAGAAAAATTGGACCCACACGTGCATGAAGGGAGCCCAGAGATTAGGCAGGTTCTGGGGCCCTCAAATTATACTTTAACCACTGCTTAGTGCAGTTACCTATTTATAGCTCATCCTCAGTGGGAATGCCACAGCTGAGCTGGCAAGACATCCCTTTCTAGTGTGAGATGAACATCTGATGATATCAGCATTGTGTTTCGTTTAAGGACTACTCTGTGAGAAGCAGGGTGTTCCATGCTGAATATAGCATACCTTAGGTGCTGGTGTGAATCATAAAACTGTAAGCCACGTAACTATAACCACTCAAGAAGTGCTCTCTGCAAATGATGAAAAAAAAACCAAGGAGTCTTGTGGCACTTAAAGACTAACAGATTTATTTATTGCATGAGAGTTCGTGGGAGAATATCCCACTTTGTCAGACACCTTGAAGAGGGAGAGCTTACAGAACTGAATGAAAATAAATGCAGGGGAGTGTAAGACATGGAATATGGTCGTACTGCAAAAGCAAATCAGAGCATTTGTAAGGATTCAAACTCTAGGAAACAGCACACAGAGGGAGGGTGAAGTCAAATTACCTGTTATAATGTGAAAAGAATCCATAGTCACAATTCAGTCCTGCTTACACACAATCTAATCTGCGTATTAGTTCGATTTCAGCTGTTTCTCTTTGAAGTCTTGATGTCCCATTGATTTTCTTGATGACCATCATTAACAAATCATCAGTGGAGTGATTAAGAAGATGGAAGTGCTCAGCAACTGGTTGTTTTTTTTTTTGGTGTTGTGATTTCTGATGTCCATTTTGTGTGCATTTATTCTTCTGTGTAGGGGCTGTCCTGTTTGTCCAATGTATAAGGCATGGGGGCATTTCAGGCACATGATGGCACAAATCACATTAGTGGATGAGAAGATGAAGGACCCTTTGATGGAGTACTGGCTTGATTAGGTCCTATGATGGTGTCTTTAGTGCAGATATGTGGACAAGACTTTGTGCTCACCCATAACCATTTCAGATTTGAGGACAATTTATACCTCCGAGTCAGTGGCACTGCTATGGGTACTCGCATGGCCCCACAATATGTCAACATTTTTATGGGTGACTTAGAACAATGTTTCCTCAGGTCTCATACCAAAGCACCTCTCCTCTACTTATGCTATATGGATGACATCTTCATCATCTGGGTCCATGGCAGGGATGCTCTTGAAGGATTTCCACAGAGATTTCAACAATTTCCACTCCACAACCAAACTGAGCCTGGAACACTCCACACAGGAGATCCACTTTCTGGATACTACAGTACAAATTAAGGATGGACATATCAACACCACTGTATATCTACTGATTGGTATAGTTATCTACATCCCTCGAGCTTCCATCCTAAACATGCCACACAATCCATTGTCTACAGCCAAGCCCTAAGACATAACTGCATTTGCTCTAATCCCTTAGACAGAGACAAACATCTTCAAGATCTCTATCAAGCTTTCTTAAAACGATGATACCCACCTGGAGAAGCAAAAAAACAGATTGACAGAGCCAGACAGGTACTCCGCAGTCAACTACTACAGGAAAGGCACCAAAAAGAAAACAATAGAACGCCACTAGTCACCACATACACCCCTCAAGTCAGACCTCTACAACAGATCATTAAGGATCTCCAGCCTATTTTAAAAGATGACCCCTCACTCTCTCTAGCCTTGGGAGACAGACCTCTCCTTGCCCACAGAGAACCCCTGAACCTTAAACAGATGCTCACCAGCAGCTACAGACCTAACAACAGAAACATTAAAGCAGGCACATACCCCTGCAACAAACCACACTGCCAACTTTGTCCACATATCTGCACTAAAGACACCATCGCAGGACATAATCAAACCAGTTAGTCCATCAAAGGGTCCTTCAGCTGCTCATCCACTTATGTGATTTATGCCATCATGTGCCAGAAATGCCCCCACGCCTTATACATTGGACAAACAGGACAGCCCCTACACAGAAGAATAAATGCACACCAAACTGACATAACCCATTAGAAATCACAACACAAAAAAAAAAACAGTTGCTGAGCACTTCCATCTTCCTAATCACTCCACTGATGATTTGTTAATGATGGTCGTCAAGAAAATCAATGGGACATCAAGACTTCAAAGAGAAACAGCCGAAATTCAAGTAATATGCAGATTAGATTGTGTGAAAGCAGGGCTGAATCATGACTATGGATTCTTTTCACATTATAACAGGTAATTTGACTTCACCCTCTCTCTGTGTGCTGTTTCCTAGAGTTTGAATCCTTACAAATGCTCTGATTTGCTGTTGCAGTATGACCTGATCCCATGTTTTACACTCCCCTGCATTTATTTTCATTCAATTCTGTAAGCTCTCCCTCTTCAAGGTGTCTGACAAAGTGGGATATTCTCCCACGAACTCTCATGCAATAAATAAATCTGTTAGTCTTTAAGTGCCACAAGACTCCTTGCCTTTTTTGCTTTACTAGACTAACACGGCTGCCCCTTTGGAACTCTGCAAATGATGTGAGTATAGTGGGCATTGACAGCTGACTCAAATTGTTGTGAGTGAGTGAACAAGCCAATTAATTTGACTATTCACACCATCTCTGGTCATTCTTACTGGGGTCTAGGATGGTCAGGGGAGCAGATTAGAAGACAGTCTGCCCTGTCAGTTAAGTGGTTTGTATAAGTGTGAAAATGTTATTAAGAAATTTATCATTAGAACGCGTTTAAATTAGTCATTAAAACAGTGATTAAAAGCTAAAATGTCTAGCTCTTGGACAATAGATTTGAAAATTGTAAGGTTATTACAAACTCTCTTGTTAGGTGTACAGCAGCATTTGCTGCTTAGGAATCATCTGTTTCAGAAATCATAGCTAATAGCAACATCAACGACAGAATGTGTAGGAGACATGCATGAGTTAATTCAAGGCCAGCAGATATTGCAAACCCTATGAAGGAACTTTTCATTGTTGTGAGCAGTCTGTTTCTCAGCTGAAGGGTAGTAGACACTTAGGATGTCCACTGGGAGCCCTTTCAGTACTTCCAGCCTTTAATGGCATAATAATATTGTGCTGTTTATTGTATTTATCCAAGGAAGGCTTATAGTTCTGTAAACATTAGTGATTTCCAGTAAGCTTACAAAAGCCCTGTGACATAGATGTTATTCTTATTATTATTTTAAAAGTGGGGAACTCAGGCGCAGAGAAGTCAGTGGTGCCAAGAACATTCGGGGCCCATCAACCTCAAACGGAGTTATGGATGCTCAGCATCTTTTGCAAATCACCCCATCACATGAGAAGTCTGTGACAGAACCAGCACTAGGACACAGATTTCTTGATTCTCTGATCAATCCTTTATCCCCAGTATCTATCATCTTCCATTTTAAAATGTTCTAATCTTTCAGCTCTGTTGGCAAAGAGCTACCCTTATAGGGAATCTGGAGATCCCGCAGGTGTAGAGGGAATCCCCAGGTGATGTAAAACTAGTGCACAGTTCTGTCTCACCCTATAGGAATGGAGAGCATTCCTTGTCAGACTGATACAGAATGGGAGAAAGCAGAGGTATTGGGTGCTTTGGCAGTCTGCAGCCAGCAGACCTGTCTTAAATGCTTACTCTAGTCAACATAATCTACAGTGGCCCTTCAGTCACCATCAATTCTGCCAGAGACTGGTTTGGCCCCCAGCCAGACCAAGAGCTAGGGAGCAGAAAAGGAGCCTTAATGCTTCTTCCTTCTGTACACTCCAAGAACTGCTCTGCCAGATCCTGGCATCTGACTCACTGGCGTTACCTACTGTTCTCCCTCTTCTGGCTGAGTTCTGGATTGATTTCTCTAGTTCTTTCTACCCCTCTTCTCTCGTATTTTCCTGAGGAATGCCATATAACTGATTTTGGCGAATCTGCAGAAGCAGCTGCTGGGTTCCATCCCAGAGGTGGTAGCGTTCAGTGGTAGGTGATGCCATAGAAGATATGTTAATTGCTGTACTTAAGCAAAATGATTACAAATCAAAGCGTCAAAGAGAAACTGCACAGTCGGAATTCATACACAGATTTGACACCAGTGCCTTGGGGTTAAATGGGACTATCTGGTGGTTTTCTTATGATAGTGGGTGAGTTTGCCTTCTCTTTATCTCTTCTCCTTACCTCCACTCCTCCTAATATGCTGTCCACACTGTTTGAATCTAAACAACTGCTTTGATTTGCTGAAGCAGTCTGACCTGATTCTATGACTTACTCTTCCCTGCATTTATTTTCTTCCCATTTTATAAGTCTCTCCATCTTCAAAGCATCTGACAAAATGGGATTTTCTCCCACAAAGGCTCATGCAATAAATAAAATTTGTTAGTCTTTAGAAGTCTCACAGGACTCCTTGTTTGTTTTGATGGTCCCTTCAGTATTTTATTTTGTATGTCAGGTTGCTGTAGTAACTTTGTAAAACACACTGGGATCCCTTTGGATGAAGGGCACTGTATAATGTATGTTGCTAGTATCAGTTCAGCAAATCCTATTGGCGGGAGGGAGGTGCATGGTTTTATAGGCTCTTTAAAAATGAAGCATTTGTCTGCAGTTTATAGTCCTCTATGGTTGTGTTAGTTTTGACTTGTTCTCTTATTGATCGTGTCACCTTCTTCCCTCTTTGCAGGTCTCCAGGTGGTTTTAAATTCCATTATCAAGGCCATGGTTCCCTTGCTGCACATTGCCCTGCTGGTGCTGTTTGTCATAATTATCTATGCCATCATTGGACTGGAGCTATTTATGGGGAAGATGCACAAGACCTGCTACTATGTGCAAGGGGGATTACCAGGTAAGGGTTGCATTACATGGGATGGGGCTTGATTCACAGCTGCCCTGCACTTTGAGTAACATTTACCCCAGCACAAAGAGAGTATCAAATACTACCATTATCATGTGGTAGTATTTAAGCATCCAATAGGCAGTAACTGTGCACTGGTGTATATGACAACACGAGCTGCAGAGCAATGATAAATTGGGTCTTGAGAGTGTAGGAAAGAAGAGAAAGGTTCTTTGGTTCTTCTGATTTACTAGCTAGAACAAAGCAAAAACTCTAGGGTTTTATTCCAAGATGCTGTGCTAGGTTTATCCAATTTCACAATTTATTTCTCACTATTTTGAGAATTTTGTGATTGGTATGTATGTGTGGTGCTGGTGTTTGGTGGCCCTGTTGACAGTTCTGGAGCCAGAAGACTTTTGCTTATCAAACAAACAAGCAAGCACAGTTTTCTACAGCATTTATCTAATTTAGACAGTTATATAACTCCATTCAATGCTATGCTAAGTGAATGCTTGAGTTTCTCTACACTCTGGTTTTTGGAGAAGTTTTAATGGGATTTTCCAGTTTTAGAAGGATTCTAGTGCTAACCATCACCGGCTAACAGATTTTTAAATATGATTGTCTTTGTTCATGATGAGGGCAAAATGATGATGGTTAACACCACAATAGTTAAAATGTTTTAGTGAACTTATTTTCTGCTACAGGGCATTTTCCCAATGTAGGCCATGACAGGGAGACTAGAAATCACATTAAGGAAGTGTGTGGTGACTATTCTGCAGCTGTTTCTGTGCACTTCTGCCTGTGGCAGGGGAAATAATGGATGTTTTGGTTTGACAGCACTTCTGAATTATTTTAAAGAAATTAATTTGGAATCAAACCAAAGACAATTTTTTAAAAAATTTTTGACAAATAAAAATAGTATTTGGTCAATCAAAACCTTTGTTTTGATTTTGAGCTCAAAAATTAAAATTAAGTGAAAGGAAATTTCAAGACAGAAAAGTCATTTCAAGTTGAAGTGTTTCATTTCAGAAACATCGGTAAGAAATATTTTGACTTTTTTTCAAAATTTTGGGTTTTTTTCTTTTTTTGATTAAAGCACTCTGGCTAAATTAACACAAATTCATGAAATGTTTCAGTATTGAAAGATCTACTATTTTTACTGGAAAAAGGTTTCAAGCCAAAAACTTTGCTCAGCTTTACTTCTGTCTCCACAGAGGAGAATGTGTGGCCCTTGGTATTTAAAGCAGTTTGTTCGTTTTTCTTTTCACCATATCAGATATACCCAAGTCAGGGCTAGAGGCTATCAGAGAAAACTGTAGGTGCACTTAAACAGTTCACTAGAGGGATATTTGTCCATAAACATATAATGTATTAGAGACATATAAAGGAGAAAAAATGTAGGCAAAGGAATGAACTGAACAGGCATTGTCCTTTTCCTTTTCCTAGATCCTTTTGTATTTTCCTTATATGAGCCAGTAACTTCATCCTGTTTTCCCAGCTGATTCATCACCAGAATTGAGTTGTTTCCTTGGCCATTCTCTTTCAACTTCATCACTGCTCTAAGTTCTCATCCTTCAGTGTCCTTGTGGACCTATGAGCAAGAAAGCAGAAGCAGTGCTTGTTAGGGCATCTTTATGGACCTCACTGCAGCTTGATTGTGTTTGAGTGTATGGAGGAATATTGCACCAACAGCAGTTGTTGTCAGCATTCTGCTTGTGTAGGACAGAGGACCAGATTGCTAGGATGTGTCCACACAGCAGTGTTAGAGATGCCTTCTGAACAGGTAGACAAGCGAGAGGAAGGGCACAGCAACCTTCATACAAATATTTTCAAAGTGAGACTTCTCTAATATAATGTAACTTTCACTGAATTAAAACATGTAAGTGACTGTAGTGCTGTAGAATAGTGCTTAAGTACCAGCATTGGAGATGGGCGTCCTTTATATCTCCACAAAACAAGTACAATATGGGGAGCACATGTGGAAACTTCTACTGTGCCTCATAAATAAAATTCAAGTTTGATGTGGAGAAATCAGCTCTAAGGGTGAAAGTTCAGCTCAGCCTCTGTGGCTCATCCAGTCATTTGCCTTTATGTTGAGACTTCTCATAGAGCTGTCAATTCCTGCTAAGCATGATGATGCTTCTCAACCTGTGTGTTTACCATTTGAAGTCAGGCTGAGACCTCCAGTTCATTTCACACAGACTAAAGCAATAAGAGAATAATGACTTTGCCAATGGCAAACTGAGCTGGATTTGAATCAGAAAAATAATTGATCAGCTATTCTATTACTACTCCAGTCCTCAGATACACAATATTGTAAACTTTAGTTACTGCTATTATGGCAAAGGAGTTTTGAATCCAGGATCAGCCCTTCCATTTTTTTCTCTCAGAATCTTATTGTGGTGAGAAGGACAGCTACTCTGAAAATAAAAATGAATTAAGGAAGGGAGGGGTCCTTCACACAAAATCAGTCAGGAAGTGCCTCCTAAAACTCCACTGGATTGTCACTCACTCATCTACCCATCTGCTGCTTATCGTTTGATTTATTTGACCACAGCATCATTGATCCCTGTGAGATGCTGGATACGGTGACTCTGACCCAGTCACAATCATACACCAAGAAAATGTCCAACAGACAGAAATTCCCACAGGAGTTCTCTAGCCTCCACCTTCTTATAAGGTCAGCAAATTTCAATTGCTGGAAAATGGGCTAGAACTTTAAAACCTGCCTTGGGTTGTTACACCCTTTTAATACATATATTATGCTTCTCTACGGTAACTACTGCAAAGACACCTGATTCTGATTTTGCTACTCTTCATGTACCTGGATGTTAACACATCCGAAACTTTTGAAAGTGTCACAAGAACAAGCTGTCTTATGAAATAGATAGTAGCAAGAAACAAATTTTTAAATATGTGGCCTTCTCTTATCACTGCTTTCGGTAGCAGCTTTGCCTGAATGAGGACAGTAGGACTGTCTGATTGATCAATCACTCTCATTACATATTATTAGGATTCTAGTGTTAGTGTTTGTGTTTATTTTTATGTGTTAAAATGTTCTTCATGAGCTTTTTTTAATGCACCAGAGAATAGAAATAGACGTGTAGCTTGAGTCTTTAATTTTACAATGGTCTTGGGAGAAGCCCCAAACCTGTATAGAATAGACAGGCAGAAAATTAGAAGTTACAGTCTTGCGGAGCTCCTGAGTGTCACAGGACCTGTAGATAAGATTTTGCAAAGCCTCCAAGTTCCAGAAATGCAGTGAAGCTATTTAACATTAGTCTAGCATACCTTAGTAGGTCTGTAGCGCTGACTCTTGGGGCTTGCAGAAGTTAGGTGCTCCGCATGAAGAAAGCTTTGGTCAGTTCAGTGCTAGGGGATATGAGTGACCTTAAGTTAACACAGACTGCTGGTTAGAGTCATAGACTGGTTACTATGGAAGTGGATAATCACAGTTGAAATGTACACACCAAGAAAATGCAACAGAAGTAATTCAACATCTCCTCAAACACTTCCTTGTTTTAGAAGAATGTGTATTGAGAAATGTGAATGACAGTTTTGATGGTCATAACTGACAGTTTGTCCCTCCTCTGCAAAATAAAAAAGCCAAACTAAAAAATGCACTCGTGCCTGGTTAAAGGCAATATAATTTTTGGTGGTATCTTCAAATTAGGTGTCAAATGTACTGCAAAAGTCCAGTCTCAAAAGCAAGTATTTTTCATTTGCCTTTACAGTGAATCATGAAATACTTATTAACTCTCCCACTCTTTTTTCCCCATCATTTAACATACACCTGCAGAAGAGGACCCCTCTCCTTGTGCTAATCAAACTGCGCATGGACGGCAATGTCAGAATGGCACCGTGTGCAAGTCAGGCTGGGAGGGGCCCAAGCACGGCATTACCAATTTCGACAACTTTGCTTTTGCAATGTTAACTGTGTTTCAGTGCATCACCATGGAGGGCTGGACAGATGTACTGTACTGGGTACGTATCTGAAAATGACCAATCCTTGAGACCAATGGTGCTGTCTAGTCATTCTGAGAATAGGGGTCTGGCATGGTCTTTCTTTGCTTATTAGTTATATGTGGTAATGGAATGATTAATAATAAATTGCTTTAATTAATTTGGTGCATCAGTGGAGTGCTATAGAAGGTGTTAACTGTCAGACTTCTTAAAAATTTATGTGTGAACTTTCTGTTATATTAGAATGTGAAAAGATGGCAGATGGCATTTGGTTTACAGATCTGCAATGTACCTATACTAAGCTGGGTGGCCCTTCCTCTGTGCAAACTGTCGCTCACAAGTTCAGATTGCCAAAATAGCAATATTTCTAACAAACAAAGATAACCGTGTCCCTCAGTTAATGGCACTGTTGTTAACAGAGGCACTAGAAAGGAGAGACCTCTGGATTTCATAAGGAAGTTCAAAAAGTCCTCCTTGACACTCCACTCTAATCCTAATTGTGAACCACATCCTGACCCTAATTCTTATCGTGATCCTAACTCTGAAAATTTGACCTTGGTAACAAACTTCATTTTTTATCTTAATCATTGCCCAAATTCTGTGCTTAATCTTGATGTAAACCTTAAAATTACTGTCACCCTCACCCTAGCCCTAACTTGGAGGCTAGCATTCAACTTGCTTTGGCTTTTTTAAGTCCTGTTTTAGGTAAATCCTATTATGTTTTTGGACCAGTAACACCCTGGTAATCCCACAACACTAATAAGGTTTGATCTTTCTTTGTAAACTGGACCTAAATGGCTTTCCGAACTGTGCTACTGTGTTGGACTTCTGCAAGGTTGCAACACGGTTCAGGAACATGCTTAAAACATGACTTAGTCCTAACTATACTGTAAAAGTAATATGGATTTTAACTGTGTTTGGAGACTTCCATATTATATCTGGTTCTCCCAATATGATAAGAATTTCAGTGTAGACAGAACCTGAGCCTCAGTGCATGGTAGAATTAACTATTCTACCAGAATATTCTAAGGGAAAAGGGGGAAAGGTCTGGATTGGGGCAAACTCGAGCTGTTAATTGAGACACATACACCCATCTCCTTTTAAACTTGATCTTGCAACTACTTTCCACCTACCACTGGGTTAGAGTTTTAAATTGTTTCTATTTAAAGTGTCTTCATTATGTCCCTCTTACATGGACTAGATCCATAGTGATCCTGATTGTCTTTTTACCGTTTTAAATTTAGATTAACCTTGTGGCGCCAGTTCCCTCCTGGTGACTAAGAGACAGAGATGAAAATATTTGAGGCAATTTGGGTCTTGCAAAATGAAAATTAGGTTTAATTGAAATAAGAATATAAAATAATTAAAATGGTGAAGAAGAAAATTAAAAGAAATGAGGCAAAATTTCTCAGCATTTTATACAAAGAGTATATCTGTCTATTACATTTCAGTAGTGTCCATTGTTATAATATCTGATGGCTGTATTTCTGTATTTGAGGGAGGCTAAAGGTCTACCCAACTGAAAGGTGAACAAGACAATCAGTAACAAAAAGTGAAGCGCATGTCGCATTGTATGCTGCTTATTCATATGAAATGAATCTCCCAAACTATCATTATTTTCCCCATAGGTGTTTTTTATAATAGACCACCTCCCCCCGCCAGTCGCTGCACTCTTGGGTCCCTGCATCATTCACACAACTGGATATGAAATACTCAGGATACAGTCATCAGTTCTTAATCACCTACTATTAGGCACCACATCGCCACCGACAAATTCTCCTCTTCTGTGACTCTACAGATTGTGTCATTTTTCATGGATTCCCTTCAGCAGCTTATCTTTATCTATTGGGTTTTGGTTTGTTTTGAGCTATGGGCTTTTTTTTTTAATTTTTCTGAGGTTTTTTTCCTTTCATAAAGTACAGTACATTGAGGCAAATCATAAAGAATTGTTGGCCATTAGTTTTTTCAGGACTTTTCCAGAGCTTCTAGTCTTCAGGGTGTGGATATGTGGAGAACACTTGCTTTAGAAGGAAAAATATACTCTGTTGTTCTCAGTTTCAAGCTATTCCCAGGAAAACAATCCCAATTAAACTGAAATTAAGGTTGTAAATAACTAAAAAGAAAAATCTTTGTAATTAAAAAAAAAAAAACATACAGCCGACTTCTGAAAGCCAGATAATGCGAAGTTCAGGTTATACTCTAGAAAAATCACTAGGAAAACGAACACTGGAAATGATGGACATTTAGGGTTAAAGTGAGCCAAAACATCTTAACTGTGCCCTCTTATCCGCATCACTCTTTGATTTTGTTGTGTTATATGAGCATATTGGCTACCATTAAGAAGTCAGTGTTTGTCAACAGTTGCCATACAGTAGTATCTGATATGCCATATTAATTTCCCTCTACTTATAAGAGTGTGGTATTTGTTTAAAAAACACTAGCTTTTAATGGTGACTGACATACACATCTATGATGAGTGTTAGAACTGTAATAGTTGGCATGTTGGAACCTTATAAACACTGACATTTCAAGTGTGTCTGCAGATGTCTTAAACAAAATCCACAGGTTTATACAGCAGAGTAATACAGAGCCTTAAAGCAAAGGTATACTGGCTTTAAAATCCCTACTGCAGAATAAAGACTAAACATTCTAAATAGCAAGTGGTTAACAGCATTCCTAAATTTCCAACTCTCTGGAATGAGTGACATATTTTAGCAAGTGGGATAGGATATGGGTAGGTCTTAAGAACTAATCCTGTGAGTTGGTGGTCCGTAGTAGAGCCTAGATCACAACCCAAATCTCTCAGGCCCCTGCATTAACCAAAAGACCTTTCTCCCTCTGCTCAGAGTTAGCCTGTTGGCTGTGGTGCCTTGTCAAGTAAGATGACACAGGTCACTAAGAGTGTTTAAAAGAGCCACTATGTCGAATTTGGAGAGTGGGAATCAAAATTTGCTGTAAGAGAAAATACAGCTTCAATTTTAAAGAGAGATTGGTGCCTTTCCAGAATAATAGATTCCTTCCTACCCATTTTCTCCAGAGAATGAAGGAGAAAAATATTTCTTTTTCTATTCCAACTTCTGTTTCAAGAAGAGTGCAGGTTGAGGCAATTTCAAGGGCTTATGCCTTATCATGGGTAAAACTGAATCAGAATTTTAGAATTCAAAAGTCATTGTCTGAAATTTTGCTACTACATCCATATTGACACATCTGAATAACTAACCTGACTAAGCATGCAAAGTTTGGAAAGAGATACTATTTATTTGGCACTTTGAAAATTATGCCAATTAAGTACCAGGGGATAATACTGGCAATATTGAAGTAAATGGCAAAATTCCTACTGAGTTCACTGGGGATAGGATTTAACACCCCCCCCCCACACACACTTTTTTAAATCCTGACCTTAATCTCTCAATACTGCATGTGCAATCACATGCACAAGATCTGGACCCACAAGAGTGTATTTGGAGATGCGATCTATTGTTATAAATACCTTCTGAGAACAGAAATTCTAAGTTAGCAATTTGCTTTGCTCTCCCTTCAAGCCTGAAAATGAGAGTACATCCTAGAGCTCAGCAGATCAAGGCAGAAGGCCCTAGGCTGAATTAGCTGATTGGAAGACTGAGGGGGGATTTTATAGCAACCTTCAACTACTTGAAGGGATGCTCCAAGGAGGATGAGGAGGATGGAGCTCACCTGTTCTCAGTAGTAACAGAGGCCAGAACAAGGAGCAAAGGTTTCAAGTTGCAGCTGGGGAGGTCGCGGTCAGATATTATGAAAAACTTTCTTACTAGGAAGGTGGTGAAGCATTGGAATGGGCTACCTAATGAAGTTTTGGAATCTCCACCTTTGGCGATATTTAAGGCTTGGTTAGACAAAACCCTGGCTGGGATGATTTAGTGAGAGTGGTCCTGGTTTTTTTTGCAAAGCATGAGGACCCTTCTAACCCTATGATTTTATGAAATGTTCAGCAAATTGAACAATTTCCTTGGCTGAACATTGCTAAGTGCCTTATAATAGTCAGTTCTGCTTCCACTTTCCCTCCGCTAACGACAGATTTTGAGAGGTGCTGAGCACTGACAGTTCTTATTAAAATCAATGGGAGTTGAGGGTGCTCAAACACCACTCAGACTGAGGTGCGGAGAGAAAAGCTAGACACCAAGTAAAACTTCTGAGCTCTGAGATTGTCCATCTGTCTAGATTCCTATGACAGACCCAGCAGCATTGTGGTACTGGTTGCAGTTATCTGCCAATCTCCTGTTCAATCAGATTAAAATTTTCACAAGAGACCTAGAAGGTTAAATGCAATTGACTTTCCAGGAAACTTATGCTCTTAAGCAGAGCCATAACTCGTAGTTTTGGCGCCTGAGGCAAGCAGCCCCAGACATGCTCCTGCCCCCTGGGGGCCCCGATCTGTCCTGGGGCCCGATCCATCCCCAGCTGCGCAGCTGGGGATGGATCTGGATGTCTGCAGCCTGCTGGCGGTGTTGGGAGCTTTCCTCCACCAGCGGCAGGCCGGAGAGATCTGGATCTGTTCCTAGCTGCTGCCAGAGGTGCTGGAAAGCTCCTGCTGCCACTGGCAAGCTGCCGGGGGATGCAGCTGTTCCCAGCTGCCACCAGAGGCTCTGGGAACTTCCCACCGCCACTGGCAGGCCGCGAGAGGATGGATCCGGATCTGGCAGTGGCAGTGAACGCTAGCGGAAGCCCCAGGTGCAGAATGTTAGGGGGTGCAGAGGACGGATCTAGCTCCCCACGGCATCTGGGAATGGATCCAGATCCATCCCCAGCTGCTGCAGGAAGCCGGATCCATCCCCTGCTCCCCCTAACACTCCGTACCTGGGGCTTTGCCCCATTCATCCCAGCCTAGTTATGGCGCTGCTCCTGAGACACTTAGATGTATTGCACATTTTAACCTCATTCTGTCCTATATCCTCTCTCACTCTTTCACTCATCTTTATTGAAGTCTATCCTCTCCATCACACAAGATCGTTTCCCACCTATAATCTGCCCACCCAAGAAAAGTGTCAGAGGCATTAGAATCAGAAAACTTTCATTTTATAAAATGATTTGAAGTAATGTCAATAAAATGCAAGTCCCTCTCTCACCAGTGGATCGCATGTGCAACTAGATTAGGTTCCTTTGAATTTTTAGAAAAAATTATGCTCCTCCTTATATATTACATGTGTTTATAGTTTAACATTGGTTTATCTGCTATTAATTATTGTGATTATTTTTTTAATTTTCAAATAGTCCAAATTTTGCCTGCAACACAGTGAGGTTGCACACGCTGTAAATCTGTGCATAACAGCCCTGTAAATTCCCAGATGCCTCCTGTACCTTCCTACCTTGAAATTGCTAACCCAGCACTGTCATTCAGGTGACAATATTCAGCAAAAATTCTACTGCCTCCTTAAATAACCTTTAAAGCCTTAAGAAATATTAACATTCCCCTACTTTTAGACATAGAATTGCTGAGGCCCTATGTTAGAAAACAGCATTCTGTGTGGAGTCTGTTTGTGACTTTTTGAACTTGACAAAGTTGTCCTAGGAAAGGAAATAATCAGGGTGCCTTGTGGTTACAAAATGAGACCACATAGGAAATTGGTAGTTTAAATATTGCAGATGGAATAGTTTGTAATATAAATAAGCACTGTGTACCCACAGCTTCCACTGACTTGCCCCTGGGTGGTGAACACTCAGCACCTTTCAGGATAAACTCTGACTGCTGGTTAATTAACTGAAGTTCTTGTAAGATAAGGCACTTCTTTTAAAAGATTTGAGAGATTTTTTTAACAGAAAGTTGTTGCTATTTATTATTGTTACTAAGTGTAATATATGCAGAGAGGCCCCAGTTGAGCAAAAAAGTATGAATCTGTCATGCCTATTTAGCAAGTGACTTACACATATGTTTAATTTTAAGTGCCACTGAATCTGATCAGGCTGAAGCATGTGCCCAAATGAAGCATGGGCTCCAGTGCTTTGTTGAATGGGCATGGGCTGCTGACTCAGGGCTGGAGTGATTTCTGGCTTAGTTCAAGCTTACAGTAGTTCATTTTCTATATTGGCTTTGCCCTGATGAAGGTGGATCACTTTTTGATTTTCATTGAACTTCTCCCTATGAACCATAGAGGTTTGAGTCTCAGGTGTATTAACATTTAGATATCCAAACTATCCCAGGCACTGGATCATATAATTATTCGAGCTGGAAGGAATCTACAGTGGTCATACTATTTTTTTTTTAATTGTGACAAGACTGACATTATCATTACTATACCCTCCTCCGAATAGATGTCTAGTCTTGGCAGCTTGCTCCATAGCCTAAACTGCTCTTAGAAAGTTTTAAAGTAGGGCCAAGACTAACCAAGTCCCATTCAGAACACCACTGAACTTTAGGAACATTCAGAGGAAGATCCAGATCTAAATGTTGTATTGTGCCCCTTCTCTATTTTGAAGCAAATCTCTTCTGTAGCTCGCTCTTCCTTGTTCTCTGACTAATGGGAATAATTAATTCCTGTCCACTTTATAACATCCCATGCAAGTATGTCTAGATATTTATCTCATCCCCTAATTTTGCTCTAGCCTGAGCAGATCCAGTTCTCCTAACAGGGCTGACTTTCAATTATTTTTAGCAGTTTTGTTGCTCTCCTTCAAGGAAGGTTTCCTTTATCGGTTAATATGCTGTAGAATAGGGTCAGTACCTAGAATGGGTGTTAAACTTTGTGTGCAGTCTGCCCCCTGTAGTTTGAGCTGTGGGACACTCTGCTTGTAGACCATCCATTACACAGCTTTAGGCCTGGTCTGCAGTGAAAAGTTATAGCAACATATCTGTGTCAGTCACCAAGGTGAATAAACCACATCCCTAACCAATGCAGCTATGTTGACAAAAGCCCAGTGTAGACGCAGCTATGCTGATATTATCCCTGTAGTATAGACATATTTTTAATTCTGAAAGCCTGGTTCTCCATTAAATTTCACCTTGTAGAATCATTTCTATTAGTGCACAATAGTGCAGAGTGGGCATGAAATGCTACCATGTCAGAATGATTGTACCCACTTTGCAGCAGTGTGGATGACTACTTGATGGTAATGGGGAGTCAGAACCTGGGACAATCCATGTGCGGTCTGAGCCTTGCAACTTGAATTCTGGGATCCAACAGAATGACAACTTTTTAACAAGAGTTGTTCAGTCTACCGTAGTGAGGAAGGATTTGTTTCACACAATTCGTTCAACGCTTCTGAATTCTTGACCAAAATCTCTGTAAACATGACATTATAGCGCTTGCAGGGATAAATTGCACTGAGGGTATGACTAAGGAGGGGCAGGTTTAGCTTGGATATAATTAGAGGTGGACATGAGCTAGAACACTTGATCTTAAAGCTCTGGGACTTTAAGCAAGATCACATCCAGTGGTTCAGCTCATCTCTCTAAGAGGGACCTAAATTGGAATGCAGGATTTCAATAGCCTCAAATTTAGGAGGACCATATTTCACTGGTTCGGTCACACCCTACATTGAATGAGAAAACACTCTTCTAGTCAGAGCAATAGTACAGGCAAACAGCCAGCAAGACATCACAATGAGTTTGAATTAATGGAAATGTTCAAAGGTGGGTTAGAGGACCCATTTCAGGGAACAACAGAAGTAACATGCTCCAAATGAGCAGGTTAGGTGTGCTGTCTTGATAGATCCTTTCTAGTCTCCCTGTCTATGAACCTATGAACTCATACTTCTAAGATGATTCAGTAAATGAGCTTGGAACCAGAGCTCACAGTCACCCTGGAAACTCCTCACAGGAAATCAAATTGGGGAAGAAGCCAAGCAATAGATATAATTTACTTTGCTGACAGCCTTGACGTGCTTTGTGAGCTTTTCTCATCCCTCCACAGCCCGTTGAAGCCCAATGAGGAAGATGTGGTGAGGAATACAGTGATATTGCCACAAAGTGGAAAATGTTAAATGCAGAACTGCAACCCCCAATTTTCACCAGCTGTGTTGTGCTTTCTAACCCTTTATTCTTACAGTGCTTAGGCTTGAATTAGTAAGACTTTCTGCACAAAGGAATGATATGATTCTCAGAATATACCTCTCTCTGTTTCCACAGCATTTGTTTTTTCCAGAAAGTGCTGGGTTTTTATTGGGGAGTTTTTATAATCATGTTGGTAGGATTCGACATGGATGTGAAAAATAACAAAAAGTAAATATGCGAGCATAAGCAAACTCTCTCTCTGATCACAAAAGTTATTCCACTTTCTGTAACAATGCCATACAGTGGAGTGCCTACATTTGTGGTACTGAGGGGTCCACAATGTTGACTTGCCAAGAAAGCATTGATCACACCTAATTTCCATAAATATTTACACAAATCTGTTTTTCACAAACAGATTTCATATGCAAGCATAACAGTTGGTTGTACTTCTGTCTACTCTGAGAGATGACTTGTTGTTTTATGCCCTTAGCAAAATTCTGCTGCTGATAATTTCTGTCCTCTATAGCTGTTATACAAGGAGGGTGCACTTAGGATTGTTGGTTTCATTTGACCCCCCAGGCCTCACTTTGGGCACCCCTTCTGTATATGGTAATAAGCTTTCCATGGGGAAGCTTTATTCTTGTGTATTTATTGGGTGGTGTTAATGAAGCGCCTCTGCCCAGTGTTCCTGCTTGTGAAGGATTTCTTTAATAGCCTTGTTTTCCTTTTGCCCTCTCTTTACCCCTCTTTCTTCCTTTGCTCTTCCTCAAACTCTCCTAATGACTGCTTTCTGTACCACAGAGACCTTTCTGTCCCTCATCATCTTCCCAAAGCTGGGAAACTGAGAGCTTATCCAGTGAGGCAAAATTTTCAAAAGTTACAAGTAATGTTGGTTGTGATAATTTGTGGGTTCCCAAGTTGAGACCTCTTAGATTGATCAGATTTTCAGAAGATAGGTACTCAAATCTTTTTGAAAAATCAGGCCCTATTGAGATGAGTCAAGTTGAGTGTCCAAAAATTGATGTGTCCCTTAAATTATTGGTCACTTTTGGAAATGTTGTCATTGGTTCATCCACCACCCCCAAACTAGTAATAATATAGGACTGTGTGATAGGAGACAGCTTTTGTTATATCTCCACAGAAATTGCTGCTCTAGTAATGGATGATACATAATTCTTTGATTCATTTCCAGTCTGATTTTGTTTGAATGAGTGCCTTCAAGGTTTAGAGCCAGTTCTGTCCTCAGTCACACAGGTGCCAATATCATTAAGCTCAGAGGGAATTTCACTCATACATTGAAGACAAAATTTGTTCTTTTAGGACTGACTCCTGCATTTCTCATAGAGGCAAAGTTTATTGATTTCAGTGGGAGTTCTGCCTGCAAGAGAACTGCAGGATCAAATTCTCAGTAATTTCTTATGAGCGAGTGGCAGAAACTGCACAGTTTGTTGTAACTGAACCACTGGTTAGAGGGAATCAGCAGACGGGCTTGACTTTAAAGACAGGAAGACACTGGAGGTGAAGAAAGGTCTGTGGTGCCTTTGGAATGCAAGACCCAACAGTGTGAACAGTTATTGGGAAACAATGACACCTGATGATGATAACTTCTGAGGGCTATTGTTCTGTTATTCATAATGTGAATGAGTCTTCCATTAGGACCATAATAGCAATCAGGCCTTCATTTACTGCACAGATTTTCTTTTCAGATGGGTATTTTAGTACCTTTTGTCGCTAATAATACACACAAGCACAGCAGAAGATTCAGCCTTGTCTGTAGAGGTTGCAATCACAAATGTAAGTGCGGCTCTTTTGGAGGAGTTGTTGCACTTACATTGCATTCAAGAGCTCTGATTATGGTTTATTCTGTAGAAGTCTAGTAGTTGTGCTATGTTAATGAGGAGTTAGTAGGACATTCTGTGAAAGATGTGGTGTCTGTACCTTCCAAGGTGTGAGCTAGCTTTCCTCAGTACAGGGCTAGATGTTGTATATTATCATTGTGAACTCTAAAACTAACTTCATCAAAGAAAAGTGGCCAGTATTTATAAAATATGAATATAGGTTCTTCATCTAGAATGGAAAGCCTGAAGTAAACTCATTTGTTGGGAATATTTGGCTTGAAAATTAGCTCTGGCAGTCAACTGTTACATATTGATCAGTTGTAAAACAGAAAATTTGACTGTCATGCCTCCATTTAGTGAAGTGAGTGTTTATCTCTTCTACAGCTTATATTACTGCTTTTCATTATCTTTATTTTTAAGGGCTTAATTGACTATGTAAATCAATGAACAGCATGTACTTGGCTATTTATGTGCATGCAGCACTCTGCACAGTTCTGATATACCTGTGGTAGTATCTTGTGTCAGCCTGTGTAGAAAAAGCACTGAGATAAATAGAAAAGGATAAAAAACAGAGGTACAGTAAAATGGACCACAAATCCCTTTCTGGATAGCGCGCGTGCGCGCGCACACACACACACACACACACACACACACACACACACACACACACACACACACAAAGACAGGGAGGGAAAGGCCTGAATTTTGAAATGAAATTAAATGAAATCTATATGTTTGGAGACCCTCTATCCTGAGGGATATTTTCATGCTTGAAATCAACACTTTATCTTTGTGGAGTGAATTTCCAGGGCTTTTAAAAGATTAAAAGGTTTTTAAGCAATGGAGAAAGATAGCTATGGTTTCTGTAATGAAAGAACTATCAACTGCCTGTGTAAGTACTCTTTGGGTCTTAGGGGCTTGGGGGGGGGCTCAATTTCTTTTGAAGCATACACTCACATAGGAGCAAGGTGAACCAATGAGTTAAAGCACTTTGTCTTTTGCCCTGCGTCTCTGGAGATCTGGATTCAAATCTTGATTAAGTCACGAGTCAAAATAATGTTGGATGTCAGTAGAGGGCATTTATGCTGATGACGAAATCACCACTGTAAACAAACATGTTGACATCATGAGTAGTCTGTAATATGGAGGATGGGAATAATAGAGTGTGGTGTTTTTTCTTGATTGAGATCTGGTCTTGGGAGAGCAGAGTTGAGAATCTAACAGCCTGAATTTCCTTTCAGTTACACTGGTGTAAATGAAACAAGAATCAGGTCACAGAAATGGGATAACAAGGTTCTTCTTTGAGTGCTGGTCCCTATGTATATTCTACTATGGGTGTGCATGTGCCCCTATGCTTAGAAGATTTCACTAGTACTGTCCATCGGTCTTTTTCTCATGCTACAGGCTGAAGGCATAACGGAAAGTGCAGGCCAGCCACCTCTCCAGTTCCTTTCTATTACTGCACAGCCTGGGACAGAACCCTTCATTGTCCATGGAGCTGTTCCTCCAGCTTTGAATCTCTAAATATTGTAAAATAAATTTTTGTTATTTAAGTATTAGTTTATTAGTTAGATTTGGGGATCTCGGCCCTACCTCCACCCCCCACAGTTTCCCAATACATGGCTGAGATTACATCCAGGATTCCAAACTTCAAGAACTGCTTCTCCTGCTCCCAATCCTTCCTGGTTAGCAACAAGCATCACAGATGCCTATGCTACTTTGGGGAACCTCATATCTTCACTGAGTACAATATCTGCCACTGCTTCCACAGCATAACCCAGCAGCTGCAGAGATTCATAGATTTCAAGGCCAGAAGTGGTCATCTCATTTGACCTCCTATATAACACAGACAGTAGAACTTCATCAAAATAATTCCTAGAGCATATCTTTTAACAAAACATCCAATCTTGATTTTAAAGTTGTCAGTGATGGAGAAATCTTCACAATCCTTTGTAAATTGTTCCAGTGGTTAATTACTCTCACCATTAAAAATGTATGCCTTATTTCCAATCTCAGTTTGTCTAGTTTCCACCTCAAGCCATTGGATTTTTATACCTTTGTCTGCTAGATTGGAGAGCCCATTATTAAATATTGTAATCAAGTCACCCCTTAACCTTCTCTTCATTAAACTAATGAGATTGAGCTTTTTACATTTATCACTACAAGGCATTTCTTCTAACACTTAAATTATTCTTGTGGCTCTTCTCTGAGCACTCCCCATTTTTTCGATGTCCTTTTTTAATTGTGGCCACCAGAACAGGATACGATGTTTCAGTAGTGGTTGTACCAGTGCCAGATATGGAGGTAAAATAACCTTTCTCAGCCTACTTGAGATTCCCCTATTTTTGCCTCCAAGGTTTGCATTAGCCTTTTGTCCACAGCATCACACTGGGAGCTCATGTTTGGCCTATTATTCTACCCTAGCCCCAAATCTTTTTTATGTCTCTTTACACGGCACCAGAGAAACTGTAAGTGTGGAATGAACAATAGTAGGAGAGTGGTTTATCAGGAAAAGGATCATGAAGGAGAAGCTAGTAACTTATGATCCTGATGAGTAGGCAGAGTGGGTCAGTTTGTCTCTTCAGACTTAGGAAAAATCTCATGAGAGTTGATATGAGTTCTCAGTCTAGTCTAGGGTGGATAGTCTCCCCACTCTTCTCCATACATTGGGCAGAGGCATTGAGCAATGTACCACCCAGCAATAGTACCTCAAATATACAGATGAGCAAAGATAGAGCTAAGGACTCCTTTTTCCAGGCTCACCAAGCAAATGCAAAGCCCTCTCAGAAAGCATAAAGAGAAATCCCCATTCAAAACTATTTTTAAGAAGACAGCTGCTACCCCAACACTTTCTGATTCTTTGTACCTGATACCATCGGTGTCTAGAGCCCATAAGGTGATAGTACCAATCCACAGACTCCTAACAGTAAGAGTGCCTCCATACCAGGACCACCAACACGAGTGGGACCTCATTACTGAGTAAAGAGAAATACAAGCCCAGGCTACAGCAGTCACAAATATGGGTAAAGGGTTCTGAAAACCCCATGCACTGCCAGTATTGACATGGGCACATAAGAAAACAGTGGCTTCTCAGAACATTTCTACAACAGGCCACAAATGTGCAGGAAGATGCCTCTCCACCCCTAATGATGATGACAGGTATGTCCAGATCCAGATTCTCCCCTTCTATTGGACCCAGTCTGTGCAAGTAAGATTCTAACACCATTGATCCATGAACAGTATAAAAGAGTTTGATCTCCTGTCTTCTGACTTCTATTAGCTGTGGCATTGCTATGTGATCAACAGTACCTAGGACACCACCACTGAGAATGTTGCCCACATGTTCTTCTGTGGGAACCTGACATGCGTAATCTTCACTAAGAGATGCCAACTCAGATAGAGGATCCAGAATCTCCTGGACTCTACCACAACTTCATACGATAGAGTCTCTGCTCACTCAAGACCTCTGGTACCTTTGCCTGGGCGACCTCCTCAACCTATTTTGGATCCCTCTCACTTACCTGACTAGGAACCGTGGGACCTGTATGTTCAAAATCCAGAAGCAGCACAAGTTACATGAAGAGCCATGTCATCACTCTTCCCTCACCCCCAGACATCAGTCTGAGCCCCCTCACGAAGAGGAGGAGGCAAACCAGATACAGAAGTACTATCAGTCCCTGCAGTAATATTATCAGAGTCTCCTAATGAGTCTCTCAGCCTTTTTGTCTCCTCCAGATGACCGTAAACAGTTTCAAGATTTGTTAAGGAGAATTGTGTATGAGCTCTAGATTTCTCTGGAGGAAATTCAGGACCTCACAGACTCCTGGACATGTTACAGAGTGCAAGAATTAGGAGAATGGTGCTCTCTGTTAATGAGGACATCCTAGTGCCCACCAGGGTCATGTGACATAGTTCAGCAACATAGAGAATTGCTCCTAAGAGGGCAGAAAAGAGATGCTTTGTCCCATCCACAGGAGCAAAGCTTTTGTTTATTCAATCTACACCAAACTCTTTGGTGGTTCACATGTCCACTGAAAGGAGTAGACAACAGCACCCAAGAGCCACTCCTTCAGATAAAGAGGCCAAACATATGGGCTTCCTCATTAAAAAAAGGTATTGACAACCACAAACCTGCAAGTCCGATTAACCAGTTACTGGGTCTTGCTATCAAAGTATGATTTCTGTCAACTATTCAAAAACTTCAGAATTCAGAGACAATCTCCCTCCAGAGAACAGAGCCCAATTTTAGGCCCTCATGGAGGAGGATAAATTAGTGGCTACAACATCTCTACAAGCTGCAGTTGATGCAACTGATGCAACCTGTAGGTCAATGGCAACAGCTATTATTATGGGCTCTGAATCACAGCTATGCTGCCTGGGATTCCCCAGAAAAGTTCCATAAGTGGTAAAGGATTTGCCCTTCAATGGGAATATACTGTTCGGTGAAAAGACTGATTTGTCTTTATGTTCATTGAAAGACTCCAAGGCAGCCCTCCACTCCCCAGGTATGTATAAACCAAGGAAGAAGTATCATAGACAGCCTTCTTAACTGAAAATGGTACGCAACCATTCTGTAATCAAAGGGGTTCAGATTGCTACAGAAATGACACAGGATGCAGAAACCCAAACACAGTCTCCGCCTTGCTCCTCCTCCTTCCTGTCACACCCTCCCATCAAGAAGTACTTTTGATGGGAGCTTGGGAAGCTATGACCCAGATCAGATGCTGCCATCTTGTGACTGAGGCATCTAATTTGGTGGCTGCCTAACCCAGTTTTTCTATATCTGGTGGATGACAAATGGATTCTCAATATCAAACAGTTTGGCCACATCACTGAGTTCCTCTCCCCTTTTCTTCCCCATCACTCTTCAGGGACCACTCTCACAACGGGATACTCATTTGAGAGACAGATTTCCTACTTCTGCAGGCAGCTATGAGCTGATACGACTTCAACCACCAGGGAAAAACATCTTATTCCAAATACTTTCTCCAGGAGTGGTTTAACTCATGGGCCACTGTGTGAGGGCCCCTCCACCCTGCCAGTACTGGGGCAGGGGGAATGGGACAGGTCAGCCCAGAAGCTGGCTCCACACTCCTGCCCTGTCCCTGGGCCAGTCAGTCTGCCTCCAGGGACAGGGTGGGCCAGCCCAGAGGCCAAGCGCTGCATTTCTGCCCCACCCTTGAGCCAGCCACTCTGCCCACAGGGCCAGGGCAGGTCAACTGTGACCTGGCCAGTTGGCCCTCGGGGGTGGTGGGGCTGACTACACTGCATGCAGTACAACCTCCGGCACAGCCTTTGGGCCACACTGGAAGCCTCACTGCATGCACTAGTTGACCCACCACCCCTGGGACCAACTGGCCAAGCCACAACAGGCCTCTGGCCACAGTTGCCCCCCACCCTAGTACCAGCCTGTCTGCACCAAGACCCTATGTTGGCAGGGGAGGCAGGGCCAGGCAGAGGGGGGCCACAGTGGTGGAGGCCCACGGGCTCTGCAGTGCCCGATCCCCCACTGACTTTCTCATCCACAAGAGAGGGGTAGGATGGAGGCCCATCTTAGACTATTGACAACTCAATGTTTCTGTCCACAGACTGAGATTTAGGATGATCACCTTGGCATTGATAATTCCTTCCCTATACAGAGACAACTGGTTAATGACTTTTGACAGGAAAGATGTCTCTTTTCATATCAAAATCCAACCCTCTCAGAGAATATTCTTGTGATTCACTATAGGTCCAAATCATTTTCAGTACAGGGTGCTCCCCACTGGATGAGCAACCAGACCCAGAGAGTTTACAAAGGTGCTTTCTGTAGTAGCAGCACACTTCCAACACCATAGCCTAATAATCTTTCCTTACCTAAATAATTGGCTATTGATAGGGAGATTTCCCTGGGAAGTAATGACATCAACCTCATCTCAATCTTCTTGCATCACTGGAAATGTGCATGAGCACACAAAAGTTAATTTTAGTTTCATCAGGCACTATGGTATCTATCAGAGCAGCTCTAGATTTGGTCAAAACCAGAGCTTACCTACCTCTGAACAGATTTCAAGTAATGAACACTTTAATCAATCATCTGAGATAGAGCTCTCAGCCACTGGTTTGTGCATGTCTCATCCTCCTAGGTCACATGGTGTTGTGTATCTACGTGACACCCTTCATGAGACTTGAGCTTCATTCTCTACATGTTTGGCTGTGGATGTTGTGCATGCGAAGCAGACACACTGTAGACCAGCTAGTTACACTTCTCTTCCAGCATGAGAGTCTTTCGTTTGATGGTGGAGCAGGGAGCAGGTGTTCACTTTATTCTTACCCCATCGTAGAATGATTACAGATGCCTCCCTCCTAGGATGGGAGATCCATCTGGAGAAACAGCACAAGGAATGGAGTTTTCAAGAACCTAGGATTCATACATATTTCCTGGAGCTGAGAGCTATCTATTAGCCTGTGAGCAATTCCGAACACTCATACAGTCCCAGCATATTCAGCTGCTGTCAGGCAACATGACAACAGTGTTCTACTTCAACAAGCAAAGGGGAGCAAAGTCTATTCCTCCATTGCTTGGCAGTGTATCTGTGGAATTTGTGCTTTTGTCAGCAAATCACTCTACCAGAAGTACACCTCCCAGGAATACAGAATAGATTATTGGGCAGCCTGGCCAGACACATTTCGGTCAGCCACAAATGGAATCTACATGACTCTTTGATAAAGATTATATTCAGGCAATGGCAGTTTCTGTCTTGGGACCAGTTTGTGGCGCAGGAAATCCATGACATACTGCTCCAGAGGTGCACAGGTTCAGGACTCCTAGGGGGATGCCCTCCTAGTCTAATTGGAGAGACCCTTAGTGCACACCTTTCCCCTCCCATTCCTCTGTCACTGATTCAGTGGGATTGGGCAGTGATCATTTTCATCACTCTCTGATGGCCCAGATGGTGTTACTTCCGCAGCCTTCTCCAACTGTCAAGCCCATCCCCGCATCAGCCTCCAGTCTTTCCCAGACTTCTTGATTAAGGCCAGGGGCAAGATGAGACATCCAGGCCTCACAGCCTGGTGTTTGGGTGGACACTGAATCTAGAGCAGATGCATCTGGTAGCAGATCAAGCTATCCTAAAAATAGCAGGAAGGTATCCACCACAAAGTGTTGGTCAGCTCAGTAGAAGAGATTTTCTGTTTTAGCCCAATGTCATCCCATGTTCCCAGAAGAATCAGCCTTTCCCACTATTTTAGACTATCGGTCAACCCTGTATTCCTGGCCCTTGTACAGATGCACAAAGGTAGGAGATTCAATGCAGTCTGTCCTTCAGCTGTAACTGCTGGCTCAGGAGCCAAGCAAAATAGTTCAGAAGTACAGTAAAAGAACAGACTACTGATAAGTATTAGTCCCTCCAGCGATAAAAGATAAGGATATAGTCATGGTCCTGTCAGTCTCCAGATGACCTAACAGAGCTGGCCAGGAGCAGAGGAAGGTTTTAAAGGTGATGTAACTGTCACACCACCCCGTATTTACTGGGGCTCCCAGAAACATTCTGCTTGTTCCAGGTACATTTTCTGGAGCTCTCACTACAGAAGAGTATTTTCACACCTTCCCTTACATGGGACTGCAACTATATGTCATAGTCAATCCCTTAGTAGAGAGCAAGTGACCCAAGAGCAACATTAGAACCTTTTGAAAGAGTAGTTCAGAGGAATTCATTGCATCCACATTATGCAACTGTCCAAGTATCCTTTGAATGTGGGTCACTCATAGTTTGTAAGACATGAACCTCCAAATTTCACTTTTGGATAATCCAAGGCAATCTTTTGTAATTTGCAAGGTTGAGAAGATTATATGTACACAAGACATTGAGACACTGCTTTTCAAAAATACATCTGTGTGATTGTGTATGCAAAAATGTTGGCAGAATTGCTTGTCTAATTTCTATATGTAACTACCACAAGTTCGTTTATTTGCAAATGACCGGTTAGGTGCATATGTGATAATCCATTTGTGTTAGTAAATTGAATATTTGCATATGTATTTTGAAAATCAGGGCTGAAACACTCTCATTTTCAACTAGGGATCAATGACAGTCCAAGAAGTAAACAGTACAGGAGTCATCACAAGCTTTCTGAGTTCACTGTTGCTGTTTTAAAAGTGTACCTTACCAAAAGGGATCAGGCTCAACAGATTTAATTAATGGCATAATAGCCCCATTTGCACATTATGGATCATTTGAGTTGGAAGAGTCCTTTGCTTAATTCAACTCCCTGCATTGCGATCAAATGACCGAATTCAGCTGATTGTTGCGCTTTCATTTTTAATTTGTTTCATTGGCTTGTCTTATTCATAGAGCTTGTGTTATCCCGAAGGTTCTCAACATAATTTGCAGATTGCGGGCCTGATTCTGATGTCTCACTGATTTAAATCCAAAGTAACTCCACTGATTTTAATGAAGTTATTCCAGATTTACCACCACTACAAGTGAAATTTGAATCAACTTTCAGTGTACAGGGATCTACCTCTGAAATATAGCCACTGCTGGAGCAGAATTCTGTGAAACATCTGTGCATGCCACATGGCATAACAAGGTTTTTAGGAGAAAACATGAATCATTACTTATCCAGTTGAAACTACAGTGAGATTTGAGCTGAAGTGAAATTTAGCCAAGGCAATGGAACTATAACGGCTGCTGTCCTAAAAAGTTCCTTGCAGACAAGCAGTATCAGGGTTAATTCACCCACTGGCTCATCTAGCTTTAAAACACCCAAACTGTCAGTGGCCACATTTGGGGTGTATCTAAATAATCTTTTTACTGACTATTTCAAAAACAATACAGAAAACAAAACTGGCTCATTTATAATCTTTTTAACATACCTGTGGACAATATCAAAAGTAACCATGGGCAATTTAACATCTACCATCATATCACAAATAATTCTTCCTTAAATTTCTGTGAAGCACTTGGCCTGATAGACTGTAAGATATGCAGCCGATTACTCCATGCTACATTGGACTGAAATAAACTAAAAGATAAAAATAAATACATTTTGGCTGTAATTTTTTAACCTTGGAGAAAGCGGATGAACTGGAGAGATGCTCGCAAGTGTAGCATTATAGGTACCATTTAATTGTCTTATTTTATGAAAACAAAACCAGTACACTTATCTGTTCACTCTAGTTGCCAGAGTTCCTAAATATTTATACCCATATTTTTAAAAAGGGACACAGGGATTTACCTGCCAACATCTTTTAACATCAGTGGAAATTGTACAGTTGCATTCCTGAACCTCATTTAAATTATGGATTTAATTAAACAAGCAATAAACACAATTGACCCTTATAAAGGCCCAGTATTCTCCCCCATCTTACCTAGGGTTGCCAACTTTGCATTTAAAAAATAAACACCATTTTCTTGCACCTCCACCCCACCCTCTTCCTGCTACTATTTAGTCCTAGTTAATGAGCAGTAGTCATGAATTGGTGAGGGGTATTTCTTGCTGCTTTTTGCAGCACTCAGCAACTCCAATCTTGGTATACAAAGATGAGAAAATAAGAGGAAAATAAGTCCCTTTTAATAAGGGACTGGTGACAGCTTACCCATGGCAAAGCAAACTAACATGCCATAAAAATATGTGGGCTACAGACATTTTCAACATGAGTGCAAACCAGTTCAGCTGAATTGGCATGTACCACAATTATTCTGACCTTTTGGTCTTTCAGTACACATTTTAATTCTCTTCTTGTGCTTGACAAAAACTTTATAAAACCTACAATAATGTGTGCCTTCATGGAGCAGCTGATCTAAGAACACAATGTACAGCTGAATCAAAGACACATGGAAAATGAAAAGACAAACTAACCAAAGAGTAAAGCAGTGTCACAAAATCCAGTAGTTATACACTAAGGATTTAAAAGCACAGCTGAAGGTCTCAGTGTCAGGGTAGAATATCAGTACCTTAGGCCAGTGGTTCTCCCTGTTTTGTGGGTTGCAACACACTTGGCAGCATATTGCAACTCTACAGCACACACTCCCTCCAGGCCAAATCCAGCCATCTCCCCAGCTCTCTGCAAAACACTTACTGCTGTGTGGTGACACAGTAATGTGTCAGGATACAGTGGTTGAGAACCACTGCCTTAGGCTAATCAATGGATGGTGTTTGTTGAACTTCCCATAGCCTCACTTGACTGGAAGAACAGATTTATCCTTAAAGGATGTAACCAACATGTCATCAGTGATGAAAATGTGGCTAACTGGTAGTGTAATTAAACATACAGTACTTGACTAATTCTAAACTAGAGGATCCTGGCAGTTGCTATGTCTTACACCAGTGGGCTATAACCCCCAGTGACCATATACAGATAGCTGGAACATACCATTCCCTAGTCTTACTCCTCCCTGTACCTACTTTCCTTCCCTATTCTCCCTCTCACTCCCTTCCTTCCTGGAAGTTATTTTGAGAAAGGATCTAAGTATCAGGTCTTTATGGTTTTTATGTAAGATCATTTGTAAAATGTCTGAATTCATTTACTCCAATAAAGTGATAATGAGGGCCAGGTAAGTATATAACTAGGTGCAAAAAGGCAAAAGAACACTGCTTAAGACTTCTTGTTCTAACCTTGGTACTTTTGAAATAAAGCAAATTTAAGGAGCAAAGCAAATAACCAATTTTAACAGCAGCTGCTAGTCAAGTGCTCTCTCTCCCTTTGAGTGCCATTGGCTGAGAGCAAGGTCTTGGACTGCTAAGCTCTCCAGTCCTCCTCCTCCACATCAGCAATTCTAGAAGTGTTGCCAAGTACAAAATTATTTTTAAATAACGGCGAGATTGAAACATTGTCATGATTTTTTTAAGACAATCAAAAAAAGAAGTTTGATTTTTCAGAAAGACATCCTATTGAGAAAAGAAGCAAAGGTTCCTCGAGTCAATTATTACTGCATTTTAAGGTATTCAGCAGCAATTTTATCCAGTCATTTTAGGATCTATAAAAATAACTCTTATTTCTGCTATTGCCTTTTTTCCCTGCCTTTGCCTTGATTCAGCTGTGAAACCTGCAGTTCCCCTGCCTTATTACCCAGCTTATAGACTCTTGAATGCTGAAGCAGTATTTCAGTTTGATAAAAGGAACATACATTCTTCTCTTGGTACACTGAAATGTCACTTGTCTGGACTGAAATATCTAATACTCTGTTACATAACAGTGATTTTTGGTTCACCTGTCTCATTCTTTCTTGACGTTTATCCAGGGAATTGGCAAAAAATAACCTCCCCATAATGTATGGCCTTTAATCTTGAACAAAGCCCCAGTCCAGAAAAGCATTGAAGTACACATGTAATTATAAGCATGCTGATTGTCCCTTTGACTTCAGTTCTACTGGCAGTAACACATTGACCATTGACTTCAATGGGATTAATCATGTATTTAAAGTTATGCACATATGTAAGTGTTTTGCTAGATCAAGAAAGGAAGCAAAATAGGATTTTACATGGTAAACAGGGCTGTCCCTAGGGGAGTGTGGAGCCTGCGGCAATTGGCCTATGTGGGCCCCCCCACTACCCCCCCTGCACCGGGGGGGGGGAGGCCAGCCCAGAGGCTGGGCCCGCACTTCCACTTCTCCCCTGAACCAGGGGCAGAGCAGGCTGGTTCAGGGGCTGGGCTCTGCACTCCTGCCCCTCCTCTGGGCTGGCCTTCCCTGCCCCCAGGGTGGAACAACTGGCCCAGAGGAGGGGTGGGAGAGCAGAGCCCAGCCTCTGGGCTGGCCTGCTCTGCCCCTTGGCCAGCTGTTCCACCTTGGGGAGGCAGGGTGAGCTGGCCCCAAGCAGAGGCCAGCTCTGTGTTCCCAACCCTCCCTTCCTTACTGCCTTCGGCTCCGCACTGAAGACAGCAGGAATGGAGTGGGGACAGCATGTCTGTTGTTACAGCAGTGCAGATCCTGCACTGTCCTACTCACAGCAGGATAGCAGAGGGCCCAGGGAACTGCAGGGCCAGGGATGATCGCACCTCTCGCCTCCCCCTAAGGATGGCTGTGATAGTGAATCTTTGCGGGAATGGAAAGGTGGAATCCGCATCTTGGGACAGCTATATTAGTAGGTCAAATCTAGCTTTTGGCAGGCATGGCAGGAAGTAGCAGAGGTGGTCTATTGTTCCCCTCTACCTCATTTTTGGGGCGTGCATATTGTGCACAGACTAGCTGGTCACTTCTCTTTGGAGTTCTGATGGAGGTCCATTATGGAAGTTTAATCTATGATACAACCTCCCCACTGGCCTGTTTGTATAAATTCTTCAGCATTTTGGACATAGGCACACCAAAAATGCACCATTTAGGCATTCCAAGGACATAAACAAGCTAAGGAATTGGGGGCTTCTACTGATATACAAGCAGCCTCAGGTTTAGACCCATAGACACTTTTGGAGCCAGGGAGCTAGAAGTAGTGGATTTCAGTTAAAATTCCATTCATTTTTTTATAATAATGGCCTGTCTACCAATTCTTTCTTACCATCTAAAATTCTAGGAAGAGGAAACCAACATATGTTAAGAGCAGTGTGGTTTGGGATACATTGTAACATGCTTAGTAAATATATTTATCAGGACATTTACAAAAAACAGTACAGTCTGAATAGAATTGTTTAAGGGTTAGCAAGAGAGATGATATTCAGAATGTTACCAGAGCTTAACCAGTAAACAGTTACGCAGTTAGACACATTTCTAACATAAATTACATAATTATAGCCCAAGTCAACAAAGAACTGTGAAAGAACCTAACTCACCAAGGAGCTGGTTTGTTGTCATCTGTAACTGGGCTTCTAAGGAGAATAAAAAAAAATCAAAGACTGGAAGGGGAAGGTCAAACTCACCTGTCATAGTAAGCTCTTTGCTTATCTTGATTGTTAGCAAGAGCTTTCTAGACAAAGTCCACAAGCTCTTCGAAAACAAGAAGTCTCTAAAACAGCGTAATCGACACTCACATTGAGCAACTAATTCACATTGAATAATTTCCTCAAAAAAAAATAGCTTGTTTTCTGTTTGCAGAATGTCCACAAAAAGATCAAGACTTCCTTGGTCTAGCTTGTGATGGAACTGATTCATGGCCAGAGTGTCAATCAATACATTAATGCTCAGTTAGTCCTGCTGATGTGATGGGACTAGTAAAATGTTACCTACTGGAAGGAAGGGTGCCAAAATCCACCCCTTCCCAGATTTCAAAGTGCTGGTTGTTTTACTTTGTGAATTTATCACAAATAATGCAGTCCAAGAAGTTGAAATTTAAAGTGTATTGTTTGGTCACAAAAATCACAAGATATTGTTTTAATTTCCTGATTGGGTGAGCGTAACCATTATAGCCAGGAAGAGCATTTGACAAAACCATGGGGACTTCTCAGGGAAATGCTGTGCTACAAGGATAGACAACAGAGAAGTAGGAATTCTTGAAAATGATAAACTTTTATTTCTGGGGCATACAACCCTTGACTGTTGCATCTTTCCTAGGAAATATAGCCTACTGTAAGATTTTTTAGCCTGGGCACAGACTTTGAGATTTAATTTTTTGTTATCACATTGTCATCATAAGCTTAGTTTTGAAGATAAAAATTAGATCTCTAGTTTACTGAATTGCTTCTGTACCAGGACTCTGGTAAGAGGTTTGGGGAACCTGTTCCCCTGTAGTGCAAAGCAGTATTTTGCATTTAAAATTTCCAGTGCTGAGTCTCAAGCATGCAAGCTTAATATTATATTTCCATAAATATATTTAAGAATAAAATGTGGTCACTTACATATTTGCAGAAAGAGGAAAAAAATGGAAATATGGGCATGGCCATAGAAAATTATTTTTTAAAACCAAACACATGGTCTTATTTTCAGTATTCATCCATCTCAAGTCTGCAGGTGGCCTTGATAATCTGTGATTATAAAATTATCTCAGATTAATAAAGGTCTGGGCCTTTAAAGCCAATGATCCCCAAATTAACAAACAAATGATGGACAGTAGTCAATCATGGGAACAAAAGTTTGGCTGTATCAAATCCAATGATCAGTTCATTTAACCTGCTCTCCTGTTTTCGATGGCAGCTGAGGAAAGCACTTTCATGTATGCTTGAAGTTAAGAATATGTATAAACCCTTTCCTGAACATAGGAATATTTTCCTGAATCAGCACCTCTGGCAAGGAGTTAATTTTAGTGTAAGTTAAATTTTCCCCTAGCCCTTACTTTAGTATGTCTAATCAGTTATCCACTATCATATATAAGGATGGGGATTCTTTCTAAATTCCTAACAGATTGGTTACTTCAAGCATTGCATACTTGCAGTCACATACATTGTTACTGGCAGGGGTTAAAGTATAATTGGGGGGCTCCTGGAGCTCTCCTAAATTTCCAAGCCCCCCCAGCATGTCTGGGGGCCCCCCTCATGCGGGACCAGGCTCCCCTCACACACGCCAGCTACTGCCGCTAATATCCATTCCCCTGGCCCCAAAATCCACTCCCAGCCCCCAATACCCACCCCAAAATCCATCCCTGCCCCCAATACCCAGCCCCAACCCCCAATATCAATTCCCCTGTCCCCAATATTTCCCAGGTCCTAATACCCACCCCCAAAATCCACCCCAGCCCCCAATACCCACCCCCTGTCCCAGGTATTCCCCCAACACCAGCCCCCAGACTCCACCCCTCTGTCCCCAATACCTACCCCCAAAGCAAGCCAGGCCACCCCAGCACTTACTAGCAGCCTCATGCTGTGCCAGAAAACAATCCCTCCTACAGGCTGCAGTTGGAGGCTTCTGCCTCCAAGCGCAGCCTGCACATGCACAGGGGAGCCAGGCACATCCCTCCCCCGCTTGCCCCACCTGCCGGAACACAGCAGAATGCCATTCCGGGGCCTGCTATTTTTAGGGGCTCAGTGTTCAGGCCCCTAAAAATAGAAAATGGAACCAAAATGCTGCATTTGAGGGCTTGCTATTTTTAAATGGTGGGCCCCGGAACGCAGCGTTCTGACTCCATTTTCTGTTTTTAGAGGGCCCGGAATGCTGAGTCTCTAAAAATAGCGGGCCCCAGAAGGGTGTTCCACTGCATTTCAGTGTACTTTAACCCCTGGTTATTGGTCATAATGTTAGAATTTGGCTTGATCGTTTCTGAGGAGCCCTGCAAATAGTGTAGTGGCTAACCCCTCTGTTTAACATGCAGAAGGTCCTGGGTTCAATTCCCAGGGGGTTGGACTCGATGATCTCATGAGGTCCCTTCCAGCCCTATGATTTGATTTGATTTGTAATGAATTCCACAAGTTCCCCTTTTGCTGCATAAAGTAGCATATTTTCTTATGTGTTCTATAAATTTCTGCTCTTTATTTCACTGAGTGGCCCATTGTTCTTGATTAATGTTGTTCTCTGAAAGGCTGCACATCTTATTATGAAGTACTTGAAGCACTTGACTTACATTTAAAAAAAACACATGGTTATTAAAAATCAACTATCACATTTTGCAGGAGGTAGGAAGCTAGCCCTGGTATCCCGCTTAAGTTACATTCTGCCAGCTTAGCGTTATCCTCTATTTTCCATTGAATAGAGTGATTTTTACTTTCTTGAAGCATGGCAATTTAAGAGCTGCTTCTTTATTTCCTTCCTTTCTGTAGGTAGTTGCATTCCATTTATGAAGTGATTCCCATCTATTTAGTTTGTCCTGTCTCTGTAGAGTTTCTCAATTGGTTTAAGATGAGCATTGGCACAAAATGTAACTGTATATATTTGTGTATCCTAGACCAGTGGACTTCAAACTTTTTTTCCTCAGGACCCAGTTGAAATAAATCATTTATGCCCACAACCCAACAATCACATCTTTGACTAATGTGTTCCACACTTTCAGTGAAGGCAGCAGAGAGTACCGTGACCTAGTATTTGAGGATCTGCGACCCAGTGCTGAGTCCTGACCAGTGGTTTGAAAATCGCTGCCTTAAAAGCATCATGGTCTAGTGGGTTGTTTCCACCTCAGCCAGTGTGACTGGATAAAAGACATTCTGCTGTTGTTACTTGTTGCAGAGCTGGGGAAGTTTGATGTGCTGTCTGCCTTACTGGTGGAGAATTCCCCATTCTAATATAGGGGTGAATTACTTCTGCCAGAATCCCACTGCTCCTGACATCATTGTCAATATATGAATTTAATATTTGTAAAGTGTTCCTGGGTAACAAACCTGGAAACAGAAGCCATCTACACTGGTAAAAGATGATAGGAGCAGTGTAAAATGCCACACTCCCCTCCCCCCCCCCATATGCCTCAATCCTATTCTGGAAGAACCATCAACCCACCTCCAACAGCCAGATGGTAGATTCATCTCCATGTCTTTTCAGCTCTTCAGCTGAAAATGCCAGTTGTGGTTGCAGCTTAGCAGACTATAGAATTAAACATCCCAGCTGCTGCACTGCTCACAGGCATTATCTGCATCACTGGACCACAGTTTTCAACTGAGGTTGAAGGCTAAGATACTTTACCCAGGAGATCACAGAAAGTTGCACTGTAAGAAAGGGGTTGTTATTGTTCTGTGCTGTATAAAACAGTCCCATGCTGTCAGAATAACTGTCTGTCCTCCGCAAAAGATTTTACGATGTTGTGAATAGGGTTCTCAACTACCACCAACACAGAATTGTCAATAAAATGATTTCAAAATTCATATAACCTCTACTAGGCAGTGTTGAACATTATTGCCAGTATAAACAGTGTTTATTTCACCCGTAGAGGGCTGAATGACTCAAATGTTTGTTCTTAACAGGGGACTTGTGTTGCATCCAATAGAACGTGAGTCTTACTTTTCCTCAAAGAGATAATGATGTAAGAAACATCAATCCAGAATATAGGGATGGGTGGAGCTCTGTAATATTTGCATATATTGATTGATATACAAAGTAGTAGCAATTATTCCCAAAGTATCCAGCTGTTTTACAGATTTTGCAAAAAGATGACTCCTGTATAACTTCCCACAGAGCCTCACTAATAGCAAACAAGGAGTCCTGTGTCACTTAAAGACTAACAAATGTATTTATTGCATGAGCCTTCAAGGGAGAAAATCTCACTTCATCAGATGCTTTCCAGTAATGCTTTGCATTTTCATAGCCCTTTACAAATATTTGTTTAATCATTTAGTAGACCTTTGAGTTAGTGGGCTGCCATGCTAATTGAAAAAACAAGACACAGTTAGATGAAGTGACTTTCCCAAGGTCATCCAGTGAGTGTGTGGCAGAGCTAGAAATAGATCCTGTGTTTCCTTACACCAGTTCTGTGCCTTACCCATGAGACCATCTTTCCTTTTTAACAAATGATATATCAGAGCTAATGTACAATAATGAACTAACCTTATGATATGATCCCTGAGAGTAGTAAAATATATGCATCTGGGGATGTGACAGCTAAGAAAGGGTAGGAATTTTGAGGCAGAAAACAGGATGATTTCTGCAAACTATTAGCTGTTGTAGTAATCCCACCTGCTGTTCGCACATCCATCTGACCTCATAACTATCACAAGCAATCTTTCACTGACACCAGTTTGCAGTCATTGTACCCTCTATCAGACAGTATAATCACTCAACCTACATAATGCAGGAGTCATGCTGCAGAACTGTAAAGTTGGTTGATGATCCACTTTTCCTGGGGAGGCTCACATGGTTGATAATAAATGTTCACCTGGAGAGAGTTATGGGAAAATTTACCCTACAACCAGAAGCCCAGACAGTTGTAAAAGAGGAGTTGGAGAAGTAACCTTTAGCAGTGCTTGTGCCTATTCACACTGGACAGTAGATGTGTAAAACCTCCTGAGTCTCAGTCTCCAAACTTAAAGGCATATAGACAGAAAATCTCTTTAAAGACCATAATTGGCAAAAGACAACTGTAGCAGTTCAGTAAGTTCTGTAATGACAGCCTCCAGCTGTTGTCAAGGGATGTGTTTGTGATGAATGTTTCCATATTCACCAAGCTTTGACAAAATAGCCAAGAAAGATTTTGGGTTGAGCATACATTCAAAGTACTTTTTGACGAAAGTCCAGTACTGTTGTTTCGCTGGTGACAGTCTATCCCAGACTTTCAGGACAGTTTCACTCCAATGGAAGAATTCTCACATTCTTGGTGACAGGAACTCCTAGCTGAGGATATAAGGCCTTCCTGTGTGATAGGACATTAGTGCTGTTTTTCAAAATGTGTTTGTTTTTCTTTGTACTGCCTGTCAAAGAGTCAGTGATCTCTACCCCACTCCTCCCCACCCCCAGGCCTCAAAGACATTCATCATGGGCAGGTAAAGAATGCAAGGTGTACTTGCATTTTTAGCAGAAGGATATATTTTAAACAATTGCACCAAGTCTTAGCAAAGTTCTGACATATAGCAATTATATCATATTATCTATCACTCAATAGCAACTTTCTTCTTTTACCTGTCACTCACAGCCCAATCCTACACTGTATGGAAAACTTTCTTCTCCAGTTGACTCTAATGAGAACTGAGGGTGCTTAGCATTTTGCAAGATGCTCTATAGAGCCCAGGAAGAAACGTAGGAAATAATGACCAGCTCCTTATGAAATACCAGTGAGTTCTTTACACCTAACAAATTATTATAAAATTAATGCTGTTTTCATTCAACCTATTCATTTTACTGAGACTGTATATTGTGAATCAGATGAAAAATTGAGGTCCTGATCACTTAATATCAGAGACACAGGTGCTCCCTGGTATCCACGTGCAGCTCCTTGATTTTCAGAGTCAATCTGCACTGACCCTTCCGGAAACAGTACCAAGGAGACATACAGTAGTTATAAATGTCTGGAGTACAACATGTTCTAGTCATGCCATTCCATGCCCTGCACCAGGTTGAGGTGGAAGCTGAGATTTCCTCCATACCAAAAGAGGTTGTCACAAGGAGAAGGGAGAAAAACCGTTCTCCTTAACTGCTGATGATGGGACAAGAAGCAATGGACTTAAATTACAACAAGGAAGGTTTAGTTTGGACATCAGGAAAAAATTCTTAACTTGTAAGGGTGATTAACCACTGAAATAAATTGCCTAGGAAAGTTGTAGACTCTCCATCATTGGAAATATTTAAAAGTGGGTTAAACAAACACCTTTCAGGGATAGTTTAAGAGGGTACTTAGTCCTGACATGATTGCAGGGGAATGAACTTCCTGACCTGTCATGGTCCCTTCCAGTTTCTATGATTCTGTGAAAATGGTGCAAAGACCAAGAAAGCACCCATGTATCTGGCCCATGGTCATTAGCATACACTTACATCAGTCTTGCAAAATTTTGCTCATCCACTCTTCTGAGCTGAGGGCAAGTAACATACTGTTAGGTTTTCTCCATTATTATCAACCATGATTAAAGGCTGTCAAGTCATTTTTGTTCGTGTGCTGGTAAATTTTTATGGTAGTTTTCCAGATTTGCTTTATAGTAATTTAAAGTCCCATGGTATTCTTCATAAGAGTAGGGGTGCTGTTTCTGATTTCCTGACCTAAGTCTAGTTTGGGTAATTACACTATGGCTGCCCAAATTTCCCTCTGTGGTTTCAAACGGATATTGTATTTCTTCTGCCCTGAAGTCCTGTGTAGGACTGTCCTGTGCTGTGCTCTTTAAATGGTAGCTGTGTTTCCGTGCAGAAATGACTACATGCCAGTGAAAACAGAAGTTAAGTCTATGCAATTTGTATCTTAATTTGTTCCTTTTGCGTAGCCCTTTTGACCCTTTGGGATGAAAGGTACTAGATATTGTTGTTATTTATAAACTAATGTAATAACATTGAGCAATTCTATATATGTATTTAAGAGAAAATTTAGAGAACATAGAAAAGGATGGTCCTGCACTTGTGAAGAAAGGGGAGGGAGTCAAGAGCTCTCTTCTAGGCACAAAACCTATAAACCCTCTTGGGAAGAGGCTGATGAGCTAGCTTCACTGAAATGGACTTTGAGTACACTTTTTTAATGATTTCTCTCATATTAAGATGCAGTTTAGGGATCTCTGCATAGAGACATAGATTGCACCGTTGACTGTGGACTGTTGCCAAGGAAAGTCATCAAAGTACACTTGGAAAGTTCTTGAATTTGTGACTTTAAAGACTATACAATAAGAGGGATGTGGGTGCTGTTCTTTTTTTCTACAGAGAATTCACTTTGTAGGTGTCACATGCCTCTCTCCACCTTCTGAAGACTGGATTTTTTTTTTTCCTGAGTAGTTATATGGATTAGTGTCTTCTTTTCTGAGTGGGCAATGTGTGAATAACCATGAACTGAAGAATTCACAACCCTGGAGGAAACAAATGCTTAAATTGCTACCAGAGGAGCAATTTCTATGGAATATGAAATGATACAATGTAAAATTTTCAAGTTTTGTCAGTAGGATTTGGGCTCCTAACTAAGACACTTTGGTGCTTTTGAAAATTTTGCCTACCATCTATTTATTTGATGGTGCCCTCTCCTCATGGGAAATAAGTATTAATGAAGTGTGAAGGCCAGATAAGTGCATCCAAATATGAGATGGCTTCACTTGAACATCGCAAGATATGCACTTTTAACAAAACTCTTGAGATAAGAATGAGTCCATGAAAATGGTATTTGTATGTACCTGAACTGATATTCAGGCAGCTCTCAATATAGTGCAGGTTCTCATGCTCAGTTTATACTGTACTCAAAACAGCCTCCTCTGTTTGCAGCCACCTGAACTCATGTCAAACCTGGAATTGCACTGATGCCATTTGGTTTCAGGATCTCTCGCTGACATTTGCAGGAGTCATGTGTTGGCAGGGATAGCCTCTACAGACAGGAGGAAGCTTTGTAAGGAAAGTTTAGGATGCACTTTACAGTGTCAGAAAATGGTGGCATTGGCAGGGCTTTTCTCTTAGGCCTGATCTATATTTGAAAATTATATAGACCTAGCCACATCATTCAGTGCTGTGATAAATTTCACATTCTAAACACTGTAGCTGGCTTAACCTAATCCCTGATGTAGATGCAGATAGGTCAATGGAAAAATTCTTCCATTGACTTATCACCTGTTGGCAAGGTGGATTGGGTAAATTGATGGAAAACTGATTTCCATTGATGTAGGAAGCATCTAAGCCTCAGTGCCACAGCAGCACAGCTATGTACAGTGCTGTACCTGTTCCACTGTAATATAGACCTGGTATACATGACACAAAGCCTGCCATGACTAGAGTAAACAGTGTGAGAATAACCAGGAATTGCCATTAAAAAGTCAGCATTTGCCATCCGTTACCACTCACCACCATCTAAGGTACCACAGGTCTCACCTCTATTTAGAATGGGAAATAAATGTTATAGGAGATCACAACGTATGATACATGTTGGCAAAAGCTGATTTTATAAAGGTGACATCATAAGACAATACCTATTTGGAAACTTAGACAACAGAAGAATCAAAAGGAAAGAAAGAGAAATTAAGGTATTATAAATAAGACACATTAGTGCAGGTCTGAATCAACCAGAGTCTCTGAAACAAAATCTTTCCATCTGTTTCTGCGCCTAATCAGTTCTGCTTTCTCTCTCTGTCTTCTAACTTTCCTTCGTCTTTCCAGATGCAGGACGCTATGGGCTATGAGTTACCATGGGTGTATTTTGTCAGTCTGGTCATCTTTGGATCCTTTTTCGTTCTAAATCTGGTTCTTGGTGTGTTGAGCGGGTAAGCTGCCAGTTTTTGATGTCTTTTTTCCAATGCTGCAGGGCAAGACTCCATAATCAGGGCTCTTCCTGGTCACCAGGGTCCCTTCCTTCCTTCCTGATTCATCTGCCTCCAAAATAAAAGCCAGAATCCAAGGAAGCTTTTACACTGATTTGTTCTGAAATAAATGACTTAAAATGTTATCAGGCAAAACAAATGTCACAAAAAGTGTGACTCTTGAATTGAGGAAATTTAACTTCAGTCCAACCAAAATACTCAACTCAATCACAAACTGCAGTAATGCAAAACTTTGAAAACCCAGGGGTTGGTGACTTGGGATCCCTTTGACTGGAGCCTTGCAGTGCTCAGAAACTGAGCCTGTCTCACTAATTATCATTCCACTCTTCCAGGTCAATGATGCCATAGGAAGGGACTGGCCCTGGATCTATTTTGTTACACTAATCATCATAGGGTCATTTTTTGTACTTAACTTGGTTCTCGGTGTACTTAGCGGGTAAGCAGAACCGGGAAAATGTTTTATTATTATTTATATTTTTAATTTATATATCTATGCCTTCTCTTTGGTTATGTTATAATGGGGCAGTGGTGAGTCACCCTCAAAAACTTTAGTAGAAGGCCCTCATTTTATTGTGTAAAAACCAAAATATGGCATCAGATAGCCCACCTGAAATGGAGGGCATCCTTTGCATAAATCCCTTTATGAAAAGCTAACACTTTGCCTTTAAAATATTCTTCTCCCTAAAATAAGCTTCAGAAGGGCCCATGAATAAGGATAAGGTTGTTGGTAAAATCCTGGACAAATCAGTGGAAGTAAAAGGTAACTAGCAGCATATATGGCAAATCTTTGAATATTAAGGATAGTACATTTAGGAACAGTAAGATGTGAGTCCTTCCAAATTATTCCTTCTCTACTGAGAAATTCTCTTGTTTAATACCCTTAAATTGTAGGTTAATGGGGGGGGGGTGTATTTTCGCCATGAACAGACCAACATGTTTTTCTTAATGGGCTCATTTTCTTTGCTGTATACACTACAAGTTTAGGCATGATGCAGGAAGAAGTCATTTCCAGGTGATGCTTTATTAGGGTGGCCATGACAGTCAAGGCATGGGAGGGTTATAATGTTCCAGATGGAGCAGTGGTGCCTTAAGTCTTCATTTTAACCATTTCTACAAAGTACCATTGGTGGGGCCAAGTAAGCAGTAGCCATGCATAAGAACAGTTGTTAATAGTCCTAACTGTTGAACACTGTGCTGGCTTTGGTAAATCAGATAACAAGAAAAGCCACATCAACAAACATTCTTGACAAGATTTTCAGAAATGAGTGCAAGGATTAGGTTCCTAATTCTATATTTAGGCACTGCTGATTCTTAAAATCAGACTATGTTACACAGGTATGTAAAATAGCAGTGGCAGTTGGTGACATATAAAAGTGGGCAGGAAAACTGATTGCATCTTTACATGAAAAAAGTCAGTGGCAGTAGTTAAAGATTATATAGTTATCTGACTCGGGGGGAAGCGTAGACAGTACCCATCCTGCCAGCACCTAAGATATTGCAACCAGAAGGCACTATAGTTATACTACACATAAGCAATATTATGAGACATCTGTGATCAGTGATGGTGTTCATCCAAATTATGTCACTGTGTTAAATCTCCTTGACTGTTCTTTGATAGCTGCACCATTTCTGCTGTACTTGTCACAGTCGGCCTGGAGGATCGCACTGGGAACCATTTACTGTGAATATCTCTGGAAAGGTCCCTAGTCATTATGAAGCTGAAATGGGGAGCTGAAATTTCCAAGAATTCTTTAGAAAAAATAACAGAATGCTCAAACAACTAATTTTCAATTGCACTTCCTAATTGCACTGAGTCATGGTGTCTTCACCCTTCTGACACAGATGTTGGTTATACATACCCTATTTTTACTGATCCATTCTGCACAGATGTTGCAAAAGAATATTGAGGGGTCCCATACATTCCAAGTAACCCATTCTGTACATCTCATTTTACACCCAGCGTGTCTCATGGGAAGTGAATTATTTCTTGCACTTGATCACCTAAAGGGGCAATGTTAAATTCTTGCTCTTATAAGCCTAAATTTTAAATAACTGCTTCCCAATAATGTGAATGCAATTTTGTGCCCAGAGTTAAATCAGAGTGCAATTAAGTGTGCCTGCTAAGATGCCTTCATTAAACCTACTTTTTGCAACTGCAAAATTGGAGATTGAATTATGGTCTGGCTAAAAATCAGCCATCATCAGTCATTCCTAGGTATCTCATTCCATTTTGTCACTGTGCACAAGCCAAGTAATATACTATACCTAGTTATATACTAAGGTAAATACTATACATAGATATGAACATCACTATGGTCCTGATACTGGCTTGCGTGAGGATAAGGAATATGGATATATTTCTAAAGAAAATAATCATACTAGTTCAGGGGAAATGATTCCACATAATAATGGTAACAGCAAATTTGACTTAAGATTTAATTCAGGGGTCTCAAACTCAAATCACCACGAGGGCCACAAGAGGACTAGTAGAGGGCCGCATAAGGACTAGTATGTTAGCCCAAGGGCTGCACTATGGAAACTTTTTCATACAACTATATTGCAAATATTGGTAACAGCAGCATTGTTGAGGGCTGCAGGAAATACACTTAAGGGCCGCATGCGGTCCCCGGGCTGCATATTGGAGACCCCTAATTTAGTTTGCCCAAAGATCAGGGTGTTCACATTTGTGGGTTTGTTTTGGTCCATCAGAGATATGGGCTAGCTGTAAGATTTTTAGCCAGATTCAAATTCAGCTTTCTTCCCTACCCTTCAGTTATGGTGGTATTCAGATTTATGTTTGTGTTTCAGTCCCTATCTAATAGTAACCCAAAAATATGTCAATCTGACAGGATATTCTGTACCTGTCAGAGTAAATAAGGTTCAAATCCATATGCTGAATTTAAAACAGTCACCAAGATCTTTAAACACCTGTAATTTCACCATTTTGCTCTACCATGCCTCTGAGTACCAGAGGTCATAAAGAAACAGGGTATAGAACAATAATTGTGCATCCCATTACCAGAGCAGGGAAGAAAAGATTTCCCTTAGAATCTCATACAGGTCAGAAGAGGGAAGATATTTATACTTGTGATCTTGACTCAGTCCAGTCTCGAATGCACTGGAAGCCACTTTCCAGACACACTCCATTTGTTGAGTTCATACCCAAGGGAAAATTTCTCATCTAGTTTTCTGTAGGAAGAAGGGAAAAGTGAAGTAAAGTGAATGTTGATAACAATTGTTGGATTGCAGCCTTCAATTAATGTTTTCTATTCCATTGAAAAAAGACAGAATGGCCATTACTTCTATAAGCCTCACCCATGCTATTTTCCCATCATATTTCAGTGTTGTTCTGAGGAGACCACCTGTAGGTTTGAGATGGCAGTTTAATGAATAGGCTTTTTTGGTCTTTCACTTCCCTTCTTAGCCTGCCAATAAAAACAACTAGTGCCAAATGTGATGGTGGTATAGTGATGTGCCTCCTAGGAACTAGACTGAAATCACCTGCTCACTTTACATAGTATACAAAACAGCTGTCAGTCAGTAATAAACTGTTGGCCGTTAAATACTGAATTATCCTGAATTCTAACTAGTCACCTAAATATGAAATGTTCTTAATTTCAGTAGCAGTTTCCTGACCCACATAGTCCTCAAGCATCGTTTTATTGATACTACAGCTTAGAAATTAAGCACATTTGATTAAGTCTTCTTTTTTCAGAAGGTTTTCTGAAATGGGAAACACAGTTATGTTCTGTGGAGCAGGAGTCCATACCATCAATGTTCATTTAGGTCAGGGGACCACAAGCTGGCACTGCTGTATTCTTTTCTCAGTTCTACAACTTGTGAACCATCACAAGGCCTACATACCAGTTCAGTCCCACTTAAGCCCTTTAGGGACCACTTAAGCCCAGCTTGCACTCAGTTAAAACTTAACTCATCTTAAGTGAGACTTAAGTAGTGCATAAGCTTTATGCTGGCCTTTTGCACAAGGGTGTCACTTTGTGTGACATGGGCCAAATCTTCATGCCAGAGGTCAACATTTTTCACTTACGTGCCCATGGCTAGCCTTCTACATTCATATTTAGACACTTAAATCTATGTTTTTACATTGGTGTCAAATAATCAACACCTGTGAAAATCAGGCCACTGATTTAGGTGCTTAACTGTAGGCACTTGAGCTTTAAATATTCATCCTTAATCTTGCTGTTCCTCTGGTCAGTCACTTATAAAATAGGGTTAATAATGCTTAGCTACCTCGCATGTTTTCTGAGCATTTAATTCACTGAAGTTGGTAAAGCTCTTTGAGCATCTCAGAGAGAGATGTTACAGAAGGAGAAAGCATTATTGTTATTGATTGTTTTTTTTCAACATCCATCTTTTTTACACTTTGAAACAACCCAGTTGTGGTTCTCGGGGTAAGAACACTTGATTTTTCACTTCCGACATATGGCAAAGCTCCATCCCAGCATTTATTGTGAAACTATTTTCAGTCCTGAGGGCCCAGCACAGCTACTCTCTGCTTTCCACTTTAAACTCTTTATTGTCACAGGCCCAAAAAACTCTGCAAAAACCAAGCAAGATACCAGAGGAGAAGACCATGCAGGCAGACTTTGTCACACACTGTAACACTGTGTGTCTGTCTGACTCATGAAGACCCTTTTCCTGTGTTTATTCTCTTGCAGCCCAGGTTACAGTCAGTCTTCACAAAGGACTTGAGCCCACAGAAGTCAGTGGGAGTCTTTCCACTGATTTCACTGAACTTTGGATCATGCCCTAGGCAAAAGTGAAGCACTTGCTTTGCAATGACAGATACTTAGCTCCATCTGAGTTATGAGAGGACATTACAGTTGGCATTGACTGAAATCTTTGGGACTTTCAAAAGTGTAGCGCTTTGGTTTAACTGCTCCTATTGACTTCAATGATTCAATTTCCATAGCCTAAAATAGAGGCAGAGAGAGACCAAATCTGAGTGCATCTGAAAACAGCCTTTGTTGACACTATCACTAAAGCAGCTACGGATTGACTGGGCAGAGAAAAGGAACTCACTTCCCATGCCTGAAGAAGGGGTTGATTCTCCACTGCCTGTACCTCATATAGTCTTTAAGACCTGTGCAAAGTGTGTGTAAAAGTGCCACTCAGAATAGTTGCATTTTACACTTGTTCTAGTGAAAGACCACATGCAGTAAGAAACTGTGCAGAACTTTGTACAGTTCCTGTAACTCTTGGTTGATTCACATTGGCAGACTTGCATGGAAAGTTTGCACTGTCAGAGCCCATGTGCTACTTGTTCTGTAGATAAATGGCAGTCTGAATTCTTGAGGGCTGTCAGTCCAATACATTTTACCACTTTTAAACTCAGTTTTTAAAAGAAAAGCATCACACTGGCTCAGTCTCATGGAAGAGAAAGTTCACTCCAATTAAAATTGGATTCAGTTCAGTTAAAAAGAAAATCAGTGGTTCCCTCAAAGTTGTTAAGATAGAACTGAAAAGATATTATTTAGTCAAGAACATTAAAGAGCCACCTTTCCCGAATACAATTGTGCCAAAGAGTCATCTGACTTCCTCTACTGAAAGAAGTCTTGCATCTAACCAGAAGCCTATCCAGTGTCTCCAGAAAAAGCTGAATCAGGATTTGATTTACTGTCCACAGAGGAAGTAGAGGACAGCCCACATTAGAACCACCAAAACCACTCAGCTTAGCAATGTGGAATTCTGGTTACGGTCTCTTGTGTTTAAGCACATAGTCCATATCATGTTTCTACATCAAGCTTTCCAAATGCTTAGCCCAAATCCATTCTCTGGCTGCAGCCAATATTCCTAATAGTTGTCCTGCAAACTTTGGATTTGCAAATACTTCCTTTTGGTCAGGCTGAAGCAGGTAACAAGTCTCTAATACTAGAAACCTGTGGTAAAACACACAACCTACATTTTAAATACAGCATCCAGTGTTGTCAGGGCAGTTTTTCACCCTCCATTAAATGTGTCAACAGAGTTGTGGGTCCATGTAATTATATCCACAGTTTCACCTATTGAGGTGCAATTCAACTTGAAGTTCTGAAGATCAAATTGAAACCTGGCTAAATGCCAGCACCACAGTCTCTCTCTCCAGCTGTCACATTATTGCCAGACATTTCATTTGGATCATCAGATTAAACTAGTGTAATAACAAATATTCAAAAATGACTGGTGGAAAGATGCGTAATGCAAACCATTATAATAGAGAAAGAATGACATTTTATGTAAACATTATATGCATATTTCAGTTACATGGACCAAATGTTGAGAGTTAGTGTCTCCCAAACATATAGACACTAGACTCTCCAGCTCTTACATGTGTATATCTGACAAGGGCCACTCCATATGCGTATTAATGTGAATTTAAATGATAGAGGCAGCTGTGGGTCTGAGGTAGGGGATGCCACACTTCCAATGAAAACCAGTCTAATTCCATTGTTTTTCAATCTCTCCCACCCACATCCTGCTCGTCCTCCTCCTTGCCAGAGAGTTTTCCAAAGAAAGAGAGAAGGCAAAGGCTCGGGGTGACTTTCAAAAGTTGCGGGAGAAACAACAGCTGGAGGAGGACTTGAAGGGATACCTGGACTGGATAACTCAAGCAGAAGACATCGATCCAGAAAATGAAGATGAAGGCATGGATGAGGAGAAGCCCCGAAACAGTAAGCAACTTTTATCTATCTGTCTGTGCCTCTTTAGGCTTTTAGCTAGGGAGGAATGCTTAAGAATTCATAGCAGGAGATTTCTTGCAAGGGAAAACAGACCCATCTTGGGGCATCCACCATTCTTGTACATTACCATGGTTCCATATTTGTAGGAAGTTGGGGGAGGATGAAATACATGTAAAATAATTGGTATTGATTCACAGATCATCAGTAACATTAACATTAAATGCTGATCTTAAAATGAAAATTGACCAATAGTTACTGTTAGGTGTCTCCTACAGGGAAGCATTTTAAAATATACATCTATCTCCTATTCATTTGTTTAATTTCAGTTCAGTGTTGCAGACCGTTGACATATGGTAAATTACTTTGGAAGCAAAGATTTCTAGCCAGAACAGAGCTACAATATGGTATAAGGGCCAAATTGGCCCTGTTATACAGTAAAGGGGCATTCTGTAAATTCTCCAGAGTCAATGGACTTGCATCTGATTATGCCAGGGTCAAATTAAACACTAATACTTTTCTTCTCAGGGAATTATCTGTTATTTTTATTCTCTAGAGTTCAGGGCATTTTTGTGCAGAATAATTGGGAATTCACCAAATATATCTACTAATCAGAGCTGCTGAAAGAAGAATGGTTACATGAGAGCAGCAGATTCATTTATGTCCCTACATCTACCCCTACTACCCTTCCTTATCCACTCAGACTACATATTCACTTCTCAAACAGCTAGCATCTAGCTTTACGAGTCATATAGTCTGGAAATGTCAGGGCTGGAACCCTTTACACAGTTAGACAGTTAAAGGACACTAGCTTTGTTCTTAGCATTTACTATTGAAATGTGCCTTACCAACAGCTTGATTTTGGAAGGGAGGAAGTGAAATAGTTCCATTGAGATGTGTTGGTGCTCTAATTGTCCATGAAATAAACAGTTCTCAAAAAGAAATAGATTGCCCCCTTTGCCCAAACAAGCAAAGCCAGGAGACAGTCCCCTTTGGAAGCAAGGCAAACCAATATGTGCATGTTAAATGATTTGTTTGAGCAACAAAATACGGTAAGGATCAGAAGCTGGTGGATTCTCTGGGACAAGGTCTAACATTAGAAATAGTATCACCAAAGCTCTTGATTTAGCAAAAGTACACATTGTGTTATCCATGGCCAAATCCTTTACACCTTGCTTAAGCAAACTAGACCTGATGAAATAAATAGGAGCAGCTGGTGCTCAGTCTCTCTAAAAGTCAGGCAACTTTTATTTAGCCAGCTAAATAGGCCTGTTCTCAAGTTTGAGACTTTAGATTCAAGAACTTATTAGGTTAGAATCTGGCTCAAGTTAATGACAAAATGTTGGTGATAGTTGCCTATAGTATGTGAAATGGGTCAGGTGATTTCATTGTAGTTCTCAGTACAAAGCAGTCCACATTTTTAAAAAAATCACCACGATAACTGGCTTGAATTATCATCTTCATAGGAAGTCTCGCAAAAAGACCAAGGATTAAACTGACACAGTACTTCATGTGAAGCCCACTGAAGGCAATAGGAGGCTTTCTATTGACTTCACTGGGCATTGGCTCAGGACCATAGAGTCTGAATTACCTTTACTTGCAGGTGGTCCTTCCAAAAAAGGTAGAGACGCATTAACAAGTCAGTGCAATGAGAGCCTTGTACTGATGCTTCCTGTTTTGTATTTGTTCTGTGGGTCAGCACAGAATATCCATCTCCACTACAGTTATGAACAGGAAAATAACTGTTTTTGTTAATAGAATTTCAGAATGAATCAGATTTCAGCCCTTGAATGCATTTTCTAATTCCAGGAGAGGCTGTTGAAATGTGAGCTAACAAACTCCATTTATATAGGACAAAACTGTGATGCCTTGATGAAATTGAGAACCAAAAGGAAGCACATCTTCAGCTGTCCTCATTTTTCTGTGTCTCATTGCCTCTACTGACTTAGCTATACAAGGATGAGTTTTGTAGGTGCTTGTCCCAGTTTGTCATATAATGTATGTAAGTCCCTTTGGAGGTTCTCACAGTCGCCCATGAATGAAACCATGATGTGTCATTAGCAAAGTTCACTAACTTCCTGTTTGTTTCTTCTTTCAAATCATTAACCAAAAGAGCATTTCAACTATCACTAGTTCCAATAGTGGCCACTGGGGAAGGTACTGTTACCTAGGCTCCTCTCTAAAAAGTAACCATTTTTTGTGGCACTTTTTTTCTTTGTCATTTAACCAGTTTCTGCTCCATAACAAGATCAGGCACTGGAACAGAAGACTGAACCGTAAAAATGCTATAGGGTGAAATCACACTTCTATAGATAGAAGCCATATAGAGGTGGATAGGGAGAAGTGGAGTAATGATGACTGCACATTAGTAATGAGTCACAGTGGTAATGCAGCCAAGTTCACAATATGGATCATGCAGTCCTACTCTTCAGAAAAGGGACTGTGCGTTTCCCAGCAAGTTTATGATACAGATGCATGCCCCCAGGGCTGACAAACGAAACCATCTTATAACCTTGGTGCACTCAATGTAGTAGCTGGAACTGCCCCCTTTAATTTGCTTGAGCAATGTCTTGCCTTCTCTTGTATGGGGGAAAAAATACTCTCTGTGCTTCCTTTCTCCACTAGGATAGGGTTTAGCATCTAGAGCCAGGTTGTGAACTCTGCAGTACCACTGGAGATCAGTTAACTGCATGAGAAGTTCCAGTGAAATAAATTTTCAGAGGAGTGACCATGTTATTCTATTTCAGCAAAACAAACAAGGAATGCAAAACAAACAAGGAGTCCTGTGGCACTTTTAGAGACAAAAAAATTTATTTAACACATAAGCTTTTGTGGGCAGACTAAAAAAATTATTTAATGCATAAGTTTTTGTGGGCAATAACCCACTTCTCAGTCTATGTGGCTAAGATCAAGCATAGTACCTGTTCTTATCAGTTTAATATCTATTTGACTTTCATGTCTATGAGAAAAAACTCCTAGTATATTTACAAATAAATATAATATACAATAAATAAATGTAAATATACAATGTATGCAAAAAAGACGCCCTGTCTTTCATATCCTGTCCTCCACCAACCTGTCTCCTACATAGCAATGCAAAGCAGCACCAAGCCTTTGTGGTCTAAGCAATTAAAGTATAGGGGCTGAAATCCAGCCCCTCTCTTTCAGAGCACTGCCAAAAGGCCACTAAGGTAGACCCTTCCCCTACTTTCTGCTCTCTTGTCACTGTCCAGTGGTTGAGTCACTCTTCTTCCCCAAGGCTATGTCCACACATACATCATTATTTCAAAATAAGTTAATTCGAATTAAGAAAATGTTAATTCGAATTAAGGGAAGCCTGCTTTTGAAATGGCTGTTATTTTGAAATGATTATTTCAAAATAAGGCCGTTTGGACATGTTTCAAAACAGTTGCTTCGAAACAATGGTGTTGTTTTGAAACAACATGTCCAAATGGTATTATTTCGAAATAACCATTTTGAAATAACAGCCGTTTTGAAATGAATGGGGTTTAAGCTGTTTTGAAATGATGGTTCCTGTCATTTCAAAATAAAATATCGTGTGGACATTCAGTTTTTTATTGCAAAACAACCAGTGTTGTTTTGAAATAAAAGACTCGTGTGGACATACCCCAAGAGACATTGCTTTATAGTGCTCTGGGGATCTGCTGAAAAGATGGATTAACTGAACTTTGTTCACCAGAATTAAGCAAAGGAAGCTGAACTGAAAAGGAAATGGCATATGGCTGATGGTACTAGCCTAGCATAAGCCCACAGAAAAGGGACCATCTAGGATGGGAGGTTTCTGAATGCGCTTCACTTTTTTTCAGTGGGGCTCTCACAGCATCCTGGTCTTTTTGGTCTTGACTCCTTCTCAGGTTGGATCAGATGTTCTGCTGGTTTTGGTGTTATTCCTTGGGCTTGGTTACTCTTTGTTTTGTGTACTTCTTACATGCTGGTACTCTCCAAAACTTCCCAGTTGTGGTACTCGCATGAGACTACTTAAACTCACAGTATGATCTTCCCTCTCCTTTCTTGCATGCTTTGATGAGCAACAAACTCGGGCTTGCCTGCGCTGGTGCTTAGGAGGACAAAAATTTTATTGCTCAGGAGTGTAAAACATAAACATAATGAAACCTCCTAAATGACAGGCAGTAGTAGCTACGTTAGCACTTTGTTGGCAAAACGTATGCCACTCTGCAGGGTAATAATTTTCAAACACGGGAGTGACAAAAATTTACTGACATAAGTGCCAGTGTAGACAAGCCTCTAGTATCAATGTTAATGTTTAAATTATCAGCACTGAACACATCAGTTAATCTTTCATTGAGGAGCTGGGGCTGTTCAAACCTCTGAGCTACTGTTTCAGGCTCTCTGCAAGTTTCAGCAGATGTCTCTGATCACTTACTCCTGGGTCACTTGAGTTAACGATATCAGCTAGATTTACAATTTTTAACCAAAGTCGAGATTCTGAAGAATAAGAAGGCAGCTTGCCAAACATGCTGCTATGCCAAACTCCCCAAGTACAATACTAATTTGAGTGTTGCTAATGAGGTTAATATCCATTTATGATCGCACTATTTGTCCCAAAAGATTCTAAGCCAGGGGCATCATTTGACCTGCAACTGAACTAAGCCACTTCTGAGTGGAAAGTGAGGGATGTATAGAGCTCCATTTCCATTGGAATCCTTGTATAATAGTGTGAAGGTACTTTTCCCAGAAATGCACTAGTCATTTCACAGTGTAACATCCTTTTTTAAAATTTGGCATTATAACTTCAAGGGAGTGTGCTCTAAGGTGTTTGCCTTTAACATCAGTCAAACAATTACATTTGAACACTTAATTCATGAAATAGCATAGACAGAGGACTAAGAATCAGGAGATCTGGACTCTAATGTGATTTTTTTTTTTACATTGACTCATTGTATGACCTTGAACAAATCATTTTGATGCTGTGTGCCTTGGTTTTCCCATCTGTAAACTGGGAAAAATGCTTAACACATCTTCCTTAGAAGGGTGTAGTTAGGCATATTGATTAAAGTTTGCACAGCTGTTTGTGATCCTCAAATAGGAGTTATCATCATCTTGATTCTGTATTTTTCTCATTATGGTGGTCTTTTTGTGTGCTCAGTTTTTTGGTTTTAGTTTTTGTTTTTTTATGGAGGACAACGTCAGCACACTTCAAAGCAGAGTTGAATAACAAGTAACAAACTTGTTTAAATTGTTAGGCCAGGGCCTCAGCTGTTGTAAATCAGTTAAACTCAGAGATTTACCGGTTTACAGCCTCTGGAATCTGACTTCTGTCGTCTACCTAAACTAAATAGACTCAAACCAGAAAATATATGTTTTCCGTCTCTTCGTCCTAAAGCGCAGGGAGGGAGCCTTCCTGCTCTGTAAACAAGGCTGTCTGATTCCATCCTGGGAACCTGCCTACTGTGAAACTGAGAAAACAAGGCATAAGAAAGAAAAGTCTCGCTTGCAGCCTTGTGGTTTTAGATTGGCTGCGTGTGTCTGTTCTTGGGGGGGGGGGGTGAAGGGGGACTGACCTTGGCCATATGTCATTAATCATATTTCTATCTGCTGTTGCTCTCCTGACGCCTCCACACTGTGCTTTGAGCTGTGATGGGTGTTAACAGTCCTGAGATGAGAGGTCAACAAATCCAAGTGCCACAACACTGAGGGACATAATAGGGGGGAAAGATGGGTAAGCAAATGAAGGCAGCCCAGAGCTACAAATTCTATGCAAATTTCAACTGATAATATCCATAAAAGAGACTTTTGCATTCTTCTGAACTAGTTAAATTGATTTTCATCTTTCACATTTATTCGGAGACGTCCACAGAGCTGGTTGCATTCAGCTGCAGTGTCTTAAGGAGTGGCTGAACAATATGAGGCAGAGTTATTTGCAAACATGATTTAACAATTACAACAGATGCAGAGTGGAGGAGGTGAAGAGGCATCTGGAGGCTGTTTGTGTTGATAGTTTTCGTCTTTGCCCTCTCCCTGATGGGGTTTTTGCAGAGGAAGAAAACATTAATTTGATCCAGGAGAGAAATGCATGACATGCCACAAAACAGAAGCTGGGTTTTAAAATGACAGCAGAATATGATAGCAAAGAGATTTTCCCTTCCTGTTGTACACCAACTGGGAGTTTGCCTTGATAAGGGAGGTGTGCTTCTGCGTTGCAGTATGTAGAAACAGGAAACTGAGTGATGCTCAGTTTCTCCCTTTATTAAAGCCGAATGGCAAAACTCCTATTAGCTTCACTGGAATTAGGCTAGAATCCTGAAGGTCCAGGCAAAAGTGACACTTTTTGTCTGACATGCCACATTTTTCCCCTCCCTCCCCCAGTTCTGATTGGTATAAGTTCTGCTGTTAGTACCGGCACAACTGCAATGATTTTATAGCACTGGTTAGATAGCACACTTTCACAGGTGTGACTGAGATCACATTTTGTCCCATTTTCTGAGAATAAAAGCATTTTGTGATTAGTGGTAGCCCATTTTGCCACTTAAAAATCATATTCAAGACGTTAATGTAAATTATAACAGGAACTGATGAACAAATAGCTTATCTAACAAGACAAAGATACTAAAGTTCCAGGGCTTTGTTGTAAAGGGACTGATGCCTGGAGAAAGTCAGATTCTCATGTAACATAGCTGGAAAAGCAGTAGAAATCAATGTATTGCCCACCCAAACTATGTAGGAATGGCTTGAGAGTACATTAAGTGATGACAAGTACAAGGGGTTTTGGCTGCACATCAAGATTTGTGCTTGACTTACAATAGGAATGTGAAGATGTCCAAATGAAGACAAAGAGAAAGTGCCCAGAAAAACAGGCAGGTTATGCAGCAGAAGAGAAAAGTGTTCAGATTCCTAAAATTAAAATCCTACACATTTTTCGAAGAAACAACCTCATGTTTCACAGAAAATACTGTACGATCTGATTGATCTTAGGGCTCATGTTTTAGTTAAGGGTAAACTTGCTGATTCTCTAATGAATTAGCAATAAACAGACCTTTCTACTCACATCAGACCTGCTTGTCTTGCCTTACAGTTCCTCCTTTTGTCTTATACATATATTCAATATATCTTGTGATGCTGGTAGTTGGCATACACAGCTGAGTGCCTTTCATTTGTGGCATGTCAGAGACTTTTCCAAAAGCCAACAGTTTTATGCAGGACCATCTAGGGCAGTGGTTCCCAACATTTTCTCTGCCATGGCACATCTTGCTACCTTTAATTAATTTGAGGCACACCACCATAGTTTCCAAGTGAATTTATGAATATTCATGAGCCAATGAGCCAATCCAGAGCTCTTTGAGTAGTTTTTCAAAAAATTTTGTGGCACACCTGTGTGCCATGGCACACTGGTTGGGAACCACTGATCTAGGGGGGGAAACTAGAAAAGGAAAGAAGCATTTTCAGCTGAAAAGTTAAAACTTTAAGAAAGAATGGGAGCTGCTGGATGCTGAGCTGTAGCTCTAGAAAATCTGCTTTTGTATCAAAGTGCAAAAATGGAAGCCATGCCCTTTTGAAAATCTGGCCATAAGTGAGGGGAATACAAAAATCAGTGAAACAGAACCTGATGAAAGAAATATTTGAGGGCATCAGAAATAGCAGCCTTAGGAGTAACAAACTGAACACAGTATCTTGAGAACTGCCAGGGTCTATGTAATTATTTGACTCCTTTGAAAAATACACTGATAGAGGCCATTGCTTTTCCCTTAATGTGCACTTTGCTCAGGATTTATTCACACAATTGCTAATGACTTGAATGACTCTTGCCAGGCCAGTTTCTGCCCAGATATACAACCCCATTGACTCCAGTAGGAGATTTGAACAAACTTTGTCTAAATAACTGTCTTTAATAACGGTTATCTCTAGATTCTGTGTATCCCTTTGAAAACAAGATTTTTGAGGTTGTAGGCTGTGGGGTGTGTTTGGTGTGCTTTAATGTTGATTCTTGTCAGAATATTAAGACAAATGAGTTCTTAAAATTTCATCATTTTAATTTCACATATCAGCTAGCTCTTTGTCCTCTGAATCATACTTGCTTAGTGTATCAACAGGTAAATTGTCAGCTCTGCAAAGGCAACATAATACTGTGGAATTGCATGAGAATCAGAAAACGCACAACTGGATTTTGAGAGACCTGTTTGTTAAGGTATACTTGTAGGACTGGTATTGGAAAAGTCGTCTTTTTTTTTTAAAATTTGTGAACTGATTGAGTTTGATGCAAAAATAACAGAGGTAGGCTTCAAAATTAAAAAATTAGATAATAGTTTTACAGAGGGACTTTTCAGATTCCTGTTCCAACCCTAATTGTTCTTTTAGGCTTATATCATCTGATTATATAGTGAAAGAAGTACAAACTAGATCAACATCTGCTATCAGTTTTACCAGAATAAATTTGGAATAACCCAGGAGCGTCACTGGCACTGGGCACCCGGGGCACGTGCCCCGAATCCCAGGGCCGGTGCCCTGGATCTGGTGGGGCCACCCCTCTCCCAGTCTCTGGCCCAATAGGGCTGGAGATCTGGGGCGTGGCCGTGGCGGCCCCATCCCCAGCCGGGGATCCGGGGCCTGGCGCCTGCGGCCGCTTCTGGCCACATCCCTGGCCGGGGATGCGGGGCCTAGCTGCCCGCAGCAGCATTGTGGCTTCCTGCCCTGTCCCCGGCCGGGGGGTGGAGCCTGCGTGTCTGGGGGTGTGGGGCCTGGGCCCATGCCCCAGGTCCCTCCCCGGGGCAATGACGCCCCTGGGAATAACTGCAGTGAAGTCGCTGTAGTTGATCCTGATCTACTCCATTCTATTTCTGAGCAAAATCTGTTCCATTGTATTTCAAATGTGCACTCAGGGACCAAATCAGTCAAACAGTGATGGACACTATGGTATAGTTTGCAATGTTGGAAGCTGTCCCTGTAAAAAGAAGTGCAGGATTCTCTCATGAAAGAAGAAATCTGCGGAAGTTGTAAGAGTCAGGTCACAGATTGAAAATGAAGTCCTTGTCAACTTATTTCCTTAGCTAACCAAACAACAACTTCAAAACAGCATTCTATAACCTGATGGCGTTTTGCATCCAAACCACCCCCAGCCTCCCCATACGAGAAAATAAAAGCTCATGTCATGGCATGATGTATTATCTGTCAAAAACTGCTCTAAAGAATGAGAGTGCACAGCAGCATCTACTTTTGTCATTGTCCACTTACGTGGAAAATAACCATCTGGTAGCTAAGAAAAGATTAACTACAAACTCCAGTCATTGTCCACATTCTGAAAGGGAGTCTGATGATGCTCCACGGGAACAGAGGAGCAACCAATCTGGGCTTATTCTCATTAGACTTGAGTGACAGTTCTACGAAGAACATGTGCACATGCCCACCGTTTATATTGATTCTCTCTAGGGAAGAACCCCACATCCTGCACCAGGCTGCTGCTGAATTATACATGTTTAGGCTCCAGACTTCACTGGATTTGTTTTACTACTGTCTGTATTTTTCACAAGGCCTGGAATGAGCTTTTGGGACACTGGTTCCCATATAAAGCTTTATCACTTCTGCAGCCCTTAGGCAAAACTCCCTTTGAAATCACTAAGAATTTTGCCTGGGTATCTAAAGATTCTACTCCCTCTGCATTTGCTGTCAGCAGCACTACTCCCAAAGTGTAAGGTCAGCAAACTTTTGCCCAGTTTTGAGGTGTTGAGACAGCAATAGAAAGAATTGTTTTTACAAGTTTACCTTTCAGGTCTTACCCATAACTTTGATGGCCTGTGAACATAGTTATTTGTGTGGAATAGTATACAAGTTTTTCTTTCTTAAATTATTACTGCATTGAACATTTTCCCATTGATAACACTTGGTCAGACTGGTTCTTAGTATAACTCCACTGACTAAAATGGAGTTATACACAAGAGGTGAATTTGACCTACTACATTTACTGGTGTTTCATCTGTGAAACTGTAGTGGCACAATTTAAGGAAATCTGGGTTCAAAGCCTATAATGATCTCTTCTCCCCTGAGCTGGGGAGACTGGGAGCAATACACAGGAAGCATGAGTGTTAATTAGCCTTGTAGCACTCTACAGTGACCATTAATGATGATTAATCATATGTGCAAAACTGAGCAACTAGGGAAGGGTTCATTTCCATAATGGAAGGAGAGTCACAGCAGCAGGAGGACTATGCCCAAAAAGGAATCTCAAGGACGGAGAGAGTTTCTCTGGACTCATTTACATTGATGTAAATCAAGGATGATGGTACTGAAGCCTTTGGAATTGCACTGGTGTAATACCAGTGCATGTGGATCAGGCCTACTTTTAGTAACTACTTCCTCATCCATGGGCTTCATGATCTATCCAGGTTGCTCATACCCTCCAAACAAACACATGCTTTCTCTTACTTCTTATACTGGAAGAAAAAGTGGCAAATAGATTTAAAAGGGAAAGTGGGTTCTTTCCCCTGCCCCCACTTAGTCTCAGTTTTTTAATTTCATCTCCTTTCATCCAATGTAAAAAGGGAAAACATTTAAAGCATAATAGGTTTGGGCTCTTGTGGTGTAACTTACAACTTTTACCAACCTCTCATTTCCCTTACTCTTGCAACCTGGGTTACAAACTACATTAAGTTGAAATCTGCTAGAGCAGTGGTGTGTGACCAGCTACGGCATATAGAAGCTGAAGTTAATGTTTACAGGACACAAGGTTTTCTACAAAGAACGTTATTTCCATGGCACAGAATGACTGATGAGAAGGCCACTCTGTCTGGCCTCTTGGAAGGAGACTTATTACAGTGTGGGAATCCTCTTTACTATCACTGAGATCACTGTGCGAAAACATCAATGAAGGTGAGTCCCGACAACAGATTGATAATAAATCAGGATCTAGGAGAAACCTTTTCAAGATGAATAAATCACTACTTACCCTATCAGAAAGGAAAGCATTGAATAAATCTAACAAAACATGTCCAATTAGCCCCTTGAGTCTGGGAAGAAGACATTGCTGGTGTAAGAAATCACAGGGGTAAACCAGGGTGGCTTGCCCTTAAATCCTACATGAGAGGGAACAGATGATTCCAATATAAAAAGGCAGCAGGAAGCTATGAGGATAGGGTTGGTTGAAAGAGGAGCTGAAACTACCCATGGCAGAAAGCCTGTTGTAGGTTGGGAAAGCTTAGGAAATTGCAGCTATCCTGGTAGACGATTCAGAGAGTTGTAAGAAGGCTCCTGAAGGACGCTAGCCTCTGTAGAAAAGCATTAGCTGAGAACCTATGGAGAAAGGACACACTCCAGGCAGGGGATGTGGAAAGCAGACAGTCAGATTCTTAGGGAGAAGGGACTGTGCCAGCTAAAACTGAGATAAAGACTGGGAGAGTGTATTCTGTTTCAAAGATTGTGTGCTATGTTGGAATATTGCAGGAGAGAAACTGAATTAGGGTGGAGGCCTGGAAGGTGTACCCAGAAAACTATATAAAAGGGGATGGTTTTAATTACCTTTAAACAGTGAGTTTTTAAAGGGGCCTAGAGGAAAGGGAAATAGAAGTGGAACAGCCACAGAGACATCCCTAGCTGCGAAGGGGCACTGGGGAGGCAATAAGTGGCCACTGTACGCAGTAGGCAAAGTTGTCAATCACAAGCTATTAGGTATAATGAATATGCTTTAATTCCAAGGATTAGACAAACTGACATATAAGATGTCCACCACCAGCATCTCCAGAGAGACTTGTAATGCAGTGTTTATAAGAAAAACAAACAAGGAGTCCTGTGGCACTTTTAAAGACTAACAAATTTATTTATCACACGAGCTTTTGTGGGAGAAAATCCCACTTCATCAGATGCTTTGAAGTTTATAAGAAGTGCTACAAAAAGCAGAGCTTCCCAAGTACATACCCAGGCCAAGACTTTCAACACGTATGCTTAAAGTGCTTCTCCTAAAACTGTATTTGGGCATTTAAATTAGCGGTCTACATTTCAAAAGTGTTGTCAGTGAAAGCAATGGAGTGCTCAATACTTTTAAAACCCAGTTACTCTTGCAATTATGGCCTCAGCAGACATCTTCATTGAGAAGAAGGCAGCAATGCATTCCAAGCACAGGTGGGCACAGGGAGCAGGGTTGTGTGGAATAATGATGCCTGAAATCCAAAGGATTTGTTATATGCTGTTGAGAATTCTGAGTAGTGAGGCAGTGATGCTGGGAAGTGAGATCTTGGCAATATGGAGCAGGTAGTTGGATTTATGGAACTGCAGATTATTCTTTGTATGACACAGTAGTATGTACTGAGATCACAGCCCCATTGTGCTTTAGACTATACATATGTATAGTCTACAGTGTAAATAGAGAAAAGAGATAGGCAGGAGAAAGAAAGTACTATTCCTGTTGTCGTAAATTCCTAGATTTTTAAGGCCAGAAGGGACTATTGTGATTGTCGAGTCTGACCTGCCTAACACAGAACATTTGGATTTCCTGGTATTAATTCCAACTTCAAATCCAATATCTGTGGCCAAAGCAGAGCACCTCATTTTACAGAAAAAGAACCCAAGGACACAAAGGAAGTCTGTAGCAGAGCCAGAAATTGTATCCAGATCGCCTAAATCAAATTCCAGTGCATTAAACACAAGACTATCCTTGAAGGGTACAAGACCTTGGTGGAACTAGGTGTTGCAGAAGTTGTTCTCATTTCTCTTTTCCAAATGTAAGGATTTACTGACCAGGAGCTTCATTCTGTAAGTTCCCCATCTTCAAAGCATCTGGTGAAGTGGAATTTTCTCCCATGAAAACTCATGCAATAAATTTGTTAGTCTTTAAAAGTGCCACAGGACTCCTTGTTTGGTTTTTATTTTATTTACTCCTTTGCTTCCTCTATATGGTATATAATGTATTTGAGGTTTTTCATGTAGTAATGTAAACAGGAAGACCAAAACTGACATGCACTGGCAGAGCTGTGCGTGGGCTGAAGCCTGGCTGGAGCAGCAAGAAATGCTGCATCAGAAAACAGATGCATGAGCAGAGTAGTACTGGGGAAGCTGTCACAGACTGGGCGTGCATTGCATCTTTCTCTTCTTGACATGTTATAGATCCCACACTTTCATCAACATTCACACACCCACATTTTGAAAGCAAAAATAAAATATTTTAAAAATAAAAACAGAGTTTAGACAGGGAATTGCCAATCTCACTGGTTCCAGCTGTCACAAGAGACCAGAGCAATTAGTTGTACCTAACAGGCAGTCTATGATGCTGCTTTTTTCCTGAGGCAGACTTTAGACAGAAAGAATTTGGGTGACCTTATGCAGTTGAACTGGTACATGTGCTACTGAATCGATGCCATCACTGAAACAGCTGAGAGGATTCAGTTAACGAATAGCATTGCATCCTTATCATTACTGAGGTGGGACATGGGAAGCCTATCGTAAGAACCAAGTTCCAAAGGGGCAGCGATGTTAGTCTAGTTCAGCAAAACAAACAAGGAGTCCTGTGGCCCTTAAAACCTAACAAATTTATTTGTCACATGAGCTTTCATGGGAGAAAATCCCACTTTGTCAGATGCTTGAAGATGAGGAACTTACAGAAGGGAAAATAAATGCAGGGTCTGTAAGTTCTTTCTGTAAGTTCCCCCATCTTCTGAGCATCTGATGTGGGATTTTCTCCCATGAAAGCTCATATGATAAATAAATTTGTTAGTCCTTAAGTGCCACAGGACTCCTTGTTGAATAAGAACAAAGATGTGGCTGACAAGGAGAAACATAAAGATCATTGCTTTTGACCAGACACTCTTATCAGAGGCCCTGGTCCTCTGCTCAGTGAGAAAACTCTCACCCATGTGATCTATCTTTGATATTAGAATAAAAGCATAGACCACCTCCTGTTATCTCTGTTCATGAGAAGAAATCCTCATCTCTACGTCCAAATGTCCTACCGGCTTCAAGTTTTGAAAGACAGAAAAATAATTTTCCCTGTGAGAGTAATTGCACTATATAACAGCTGCCACATAACACCTGTCTAATCCTCATTCCCACAGCAGTTCTTCAACAGCAAGGTTGTGGAGGTGAGTCAATAATTAGTGAATTAGCCTTTCACCTCTTGAGATTTGAATTCAAATTCTGCTTCAGGGCACATAAGATTCAGGGGTTTGGGGTTTTTTTTTTGTTTGTTTGTTTGTTTTTGTAGTTCTCTTCATGGACTAGGTACCATCTATGCTGTTCCTAATACCATAACACTTTTATCCTTCGCTGCTCAAGATACAACTGGAATAGGAAGTGGTTTTCTAGGGCTTGATTGAGATATATCAGTGAAGTTTTGTGATTAGAGTAGACATTGCAGATTTGTTATCAGATGTGCTCACGTTTCTCCTTGAATGGAATAATCTCCTTGAATGGAATAATAGTGAAAGTCAAGGTCAGAATTGAGATGCACTGGCAAAAGCACATGTGGATGCTACATGGTACTCTAGATCAGAATGTAAGTCCATAAAAAGACTTTGGAAGACCAGGAGTTATGTACAGTCAGGAATGAGTTGCTTTCACACAGCTGAGTGAGGAAAGCTTGCATAACACCTGCCCACACTAAGCTTAGCTCAAGCTGGTGTTATTAGTCCCTCACTTTTAGCATTCCTCAAAGTATTCTCAAACTAAAAATTACTATTTCAAGCACACTAGAAAATGGCTGTTTCTTTGGTTTGGAGTAATTGACCTATTCTCAATATCTTAGTGCCTAGGTACAAGAGCTTTAATTATATGCCTTACAAGCTGCTTTTAAGGGAAAAGCCCTTTAAGTTGAAATCCTTGTTTACCCTCCTGGTTCCAAGCTGTAACAGCCTGCCCAGCTAGCATGTCTCATTCCTATGACTCACAAGATATTATAATAGTGTCTAGTATCAGACTAGTCATTATGTTAGCAAAAACGTCTGAAATAATACCTCATGCACAGCAGTGTTCAAATTACAAACATTATTTACTAGATGTAGCAGAAATGTAATATAATGGCTAGTATCTGAAAACAGTGGAAGACGTTGATTCACAGTTCAAGCTGGGAGAAGTGATTGCCAGCTCAGATCAGGGAGTTGAATAAAATCTGTTAAATAGGATACATTAATACAACCAGAAGGGCCTGCAGTGGTTTAGCAGTGACCTACAACCGAGCATATTGATCTGTAAATTGCGTCGATTGCCACTGGGAAAGCACCACCCAAAAGGCTTAGCCAAAGATTCCACGCAAGTACTGACACTAAAAATGTCTGTACTCCTAGAGAGTTAGTCTGCACCAGAACATGGCAATTGCTTCCTATAAAACAGGCCCCTGCAGGCTGAGGAAGCCCACTGCTCACTCTGTGGCATGTCATGTTGTAGTGTAAACTTTGAAGGAGAAAGGCCCTATAGAATAAGCATGGCTTGCAAGTTGTACTGAATGCTGTAAGGGCATATGTTCAGCAGCAGCTGATCTCTTCCGCTAATCTTTTTAAAGGTGTCCCAGCCTCTGCCCAGCTGCCTAACCTTGAACCCTCTGAATGTGCCCCAGCCCAGCTTCTCCTTTGTAGCTTTCAATTCCTTCTTTCTCTTCTTGACACATATCAACATCCGACCAGTCTCCCCAAGGTTGTTCTCAGTCTATTATTTATTTGTAGTCCTGTAGTCCCTTGGAGCCCCAGTCATAGACCAGGACCCTGTTGGTCTAGTTGCTAGATGTTGTCCAAACAAAATGAGTCCCTACCCTGAAAGCTGTTTCCTCTCTACTGGACACCAGTCCACACTCAGAGCTGCCTTCTTACTCTTGTAACCCATTCGCTGTAAAATTCTTTATCCAATCAGCTTCCCAGCTGCAGCAGCTTCTGTGGCTTCCCAGGAAGGACTCCGGGTGGACCCGACTCCTGGTTACTGGAAGTCACACACTGCCCTGGACATGATTTCAGGCCTACCCTGCTTCCCAGCTGTTGGTTCATTTCCTGCCATCTCAACATGCATCTCACCTGCTCAGCCTTCTAGCTACCAAAGTTTTCCCACAAACCTCAGTCAGGTATGCTCACCTTTTCCAACTCGACTCCCAACCTTCAGACCACTCTTAAGTCTATACTGATGTCGGCAAAATTGCCGCTGCTGGTGTAATCTCCCAAGTTCAACTGAGCAGTCTGTGTAGACGCACTCAGTCAATCCAGAATTCACCATAGCAACTCCAGCCCCGGAACTGGAAATGCAGTAAGCCAACCAGAAGGCATTTCTAATCAACCTAGTGTAGTGTGCAGAGTGTACGTAGTAAGTCATTGGGAGATACGAAAGGTATTTTACATTCCTTGTGTATCTCCCATCTACTGGTGCCAAAAAGTGCAGTAAGTATAGACTAGGGCTCAGTTTCCAGGTATAACCCATCTGGAAATGACAGGAGTAGGAAGGTGGCAAATGTCACAAAATTGCTTGGACTCAATTCCTTTGAAAGCACAGAAAATTAGGTGCCTGCAGTGGTCCCTGGAGATTTTCAAACACCCTGAACATAGCAGACTGGACTTGTCCTCTGCTCCTTGTTTTGGATAGGACATGTAGTAGGGGCATAGTCACACAGCTTTGAGTTGAAAGAACAAAGGTATTTGCTGAAGTGGAGGCCATCTTCAGAGTTTATGCCCAGTTCTGCAGCTGTTGTACATGTAGGACAGCTTCAGAATTGCTCTCTCACACTGGTCTTTACTAAAGTTTAAAAAGGACATCATCAACTTGAAGAAACACTTGTACTTTAAACTTGTGTATCCATTATTGTTATAACTGACACCCAGATTACTGGAACTTCAAGGATTGCTAGACTGAATGGGGAAACTATATTCTCTAATCTTCAGTTTGTTTATTGTGTGCAGTTCACAATCCTTCCTCTATGGTCTGTTTCACTGTTGTGTTGATGATCAGCTGTCTTCTTGGCTGTGTTCACACACACATGGTTATTTCGAAACAAGTTGTGTCGAAACAACTTGTTTTGAAATAACACCTTATTTCGAAATAACATATTTC